>VWZO01005705.1:205700-226465 GCA_013396975.1 Bucco capensis | reverse complement strand
GTCTTGTTGAAGCTCCTGAGGTTCCCCTGGGCCCACCTCTCTCCACACACAAACAGATGAGGTAAAACCATTCCCTTTGGGAGCCAAAGCCAAGGAGAGGCTAAGCAAAGAAGCATATTTGGCTTGCTAATGTTATTTGCATCCCAAAGGCCACTTTCAGCAAAGCCATTTGGGTTTCTGGGTACCAGGCTAACTCATTACTCTCAGCCTGCTCTTTGATGACTTTCAGCCTTGCCTTTCAAGCAAAAAGCATGAAGGGGAAGCCTGAAAATAAGCTGGGATGCAGCTCTGTCAGACTGCTTCCCTGCCTTTGGCCTTTATCTCCCTCAGAACAAACAGGTTCTGAAAAATCAAGGCTATTTGAGAACTTTTGGGGAACAAAGGAATTGCCTATAAATAACCTGGAAAAAAACCAACTAGCAAGCAGAAGACTAAGAGAAGTCAGAGCTAACTGTGGCTGAACAAAGGGGGTTAGAGACAAGATGCTTTTAACTCCTTTTGCTTTAATTGGATCTCTCCAGGACTGAGAGGGATTTCCCATTCCCTGCTGCATTCCATTTGCCTGGAGAGGAGGAAATGAGATGTATTCTGGTTTGGGACAGCTAAATGAAATGGTAAGAGGTTTGTTCCCCTCTCCTTATCCCAACCTTGTGTTCCCTCACTCGCTGCACTTTGCTGCCTCCTTAACTCCTATCAATCTCAACACTGGGGAGTCCAGGCTCTAGAAGAGAGCAAAACAAATAAAGGAGAGTGTCCTTCACCTCAGAGCCAACTCCTTCCTCTGTCAGTTTGCCCATGCCCTGGACTCAGCCAATGATGATGACGATGACGATGATGATGATGATGATGATGATGGACTCAGTTACTTCTAATCACAGCTATATAGTCAAACCTCTCGTGCTCCTGGGAAAAAGGGGGAAAAAAAAGGTTTTTTTTTTCCTTGAGGAGTCAGCTGTGATTCTAACTGTTGGAATGGGAATAGTTGGACCTATTTCTGTTCTTAGGGTGAAGAGCATGCCCCTGCAGAAATGAAAGAGAAGAGTTAATCCTTCTTGCTGAGGCCATTCAAGGCTATCAGACCTTCAGGGATAGCTAAGCAGCCCTTCAGGGTGTTTTGAGGAACAGGATAAATCAAAGACAAGTTCATCTGTCATCAGGCTCTGCAGCTCTTGCTAGCAGGCTGCACCTCTCCAGGGAGGGCCAAGTCTGTGCTGCAGGCACTTGATGGCAACAGAAGCTCTCTCTCTGGCTCTAGGAAGCCAGCAGAATACTGAATGTGTTCTAAAAACAGAATTTCCAGGCTGCATCCTGCTCAAAAAATGCATCACCATTGCTGAAGTGAGCAGCCCACCTCTATTGCAGCTTGCTGGGCTGGAATCACAGTCACCTTTCCATTTATGGCTCAGAGGAGATCTTCTCCCTCTCCACAACTCCCTGCAAGCAGGTGGAAGCCAAGTGGGGTGATAGGATGAGAAGAAATGGCCTCAAGTTACATCAGAGGAGGTTTAGGTTGAATATTAGGAACAACTTCTTCTCCCAATGAGTTGTCAAGGCCTGGCCCAGGCTAACCAGGGCCATCCCCATCCCTAGAGGGACTGGAAAGCCATGGAGATGAGGTGCTGGGGGACATGGTTTAGTGATGATCTAGCAGTGCTGGTTAACACTTGCACTTGATGATCTTCAAGCTCTCTTCCAACCAAAGCAACTCCATGATTCTGAGTTTCAAAGAGATGCTAAATGAGTATCTCCAAGGAGAAGCCAAGCTCTGGGAGCACCACAAGGGAATTTTTCCTCAGCTGAAGCTACGGGGGGGGGGGGGGGGGGGAGGGGGGGCAGGGGGGGGGGGGGGGGGGCTGTGAAAAGCCCTCACAAATGCCTGGCTATGCCAAACAAATGGTTAAATTGCCTGAGTTGCTCTGCACAGTGAGGAAAATAAACCCAGCTAGCAAGCAGCCTGGCTCTGTGGGTTGGTCTTTGTGCTTTATGCAAAAGATGATTGACAACAGGCAGGAAAATTTGGCCTCATCTGCTACTGTGAAGCAATTGCAACACACTCTGCCAGTAACTCAGAGCAACAGATGGGGCCCTGTCAGGGTTTAGAGCAGCTCAGGAGGGAGAGAAGGAGCTAACTGGAATGCCCCATCTCCTGGAACAAGCTGATTGCCATCAAGCTCCTGCAGGGATTGCCAGAGTTTGCCCTCAGATCACTGGGATATTTCCTTTCCTCAGCAGTTCATTGCTGGGAGCATCTGGGCATCCCTCTCTCCTTGCCAAGGAGGATGGAGTGTGGGGCTAGAGGTGGAGCCTCCTGACTTCAAGGTTCACTGGCATCAATTCAGAGCCCTGGAGGTATCCACAAAGGCAGGTCCAGGCTTGAGCAGCTCTGCAGTCTGCAGTGAACCAAAGGCTTTTGTGAAAGAGGACACAGGTACAGCACTGAGGAATCTGGTTCAGGCTCTGGGAAAGTCCTGCCAAGCAATAGTTTGTGCTTAGAAAGCTTTTGAGTGTCTCCCAAAGGGAGAGAGGAAATCAAATGCCTGAAGAGAACATCAGAGTCAATATTAAGGACAGTGGAAGTCCCTCAGATCATCAAGTGCAAGTGTTAACCAGCACTGCTAGATCATCACTAAACCATGTCCCCCAGCACCTCATCTCCATGGCTTTTCAGTCCCTCTAGGGATGGGGATGGCCCTAAGATCATCACCAAGCCCAACCCTCATGCCACTGAACCATGTCCCCAAGTGCCACATCTCCACATCCTATCCAGGGATGGTGACTCCAGCACTGCCCTGGGCAGCCTGGGCCAGTGCCTAACCACTCTGGCAGGGAAGAAACTGTTCCTAATACCCAACCTAAACCTTCCCTGCTGCAACTTGAGGCCATTTCCCATCCCTCATGGGAAAAGCATGAGTCTTCCCACCTATTTTTCCTGAAGGAATTGTTGGTGCTGGCTGTAGAGAGCTCCAGCTCCAAGCACAGGGAAGCAGAGCTCAAAGCCCACTTGCTTCCCAAAGAAAGAGCACAATGGCTGTGGGTTTGCTTGATTTCTCTCTCAGCTTGCTTTTTGCCCACTGCCACAGCTCAGCTGTTGGCTTGGCCTGTGCTTAAGCCTTGGTGCAGCTAATGCTGCTCTCCAGCTCCAAAGCAGAACACAAACCTCAGCAAGCTTGCTGCAAACAAAAAGCTTTTTAAAGCAGCAGGTGAAAAGGGAGAGAAAGGGAGTGTAGCTTCTAGCAAATAGTCCCAGCTCCATCCAAATCCTGGTGCAAAGCCAAGATGAAAGTCTCAGAGCTTCTCTCACAGGAACTGGAGGCCAAATCCCTTCCTGCAGGCCTGACAGGGTCTTTCCTCTCACATCTCAGAGGAGAGATGAGCTCCTCTCTTCTGTTTCTGTTGAGTTCAAGCAGGATTGTAGGTGCTCAGCAGCACAGACACCTGGTCCTGTGAGGAGAGATTGCTTGGGTGAAATCCCTGTGCAGACAATTCCCCTCTGGATGGAGGCAGCTGGGGGTGAATTGGGCTTTAGCTGAGCATCTCACCTGCTCTCTTTTCCCATTGTCCTGCAAGAAATCCTTGTGGGAAGGGAATGGATCAGCCTTTAGGCTTCTCCTAGCTCCAGAGCTTTGCTAGAGGATTTGGGCTTAATCATTAATTGCCCTGTGTGCCTGCTGTGCCAGGGTTGGGCTGATAAGCTCCTTGGAGAAAGCTGATCCCTGCTTGCTCTGCTTCCTAGAACTTCTCTGGTGTTGAAATACAAGCTACACAAGCCATGGCTGCAGCTGGAGTGTGGCTGGGGAGCACCAGCTCCTTGCTGGAGCACCAGGGATGCATTGCTTGAGAGCAATTCTCATCATCCTCATGGGCAGGCTTTGGGAACGAAGCTCCAGGGAGGGCTCCATCCACACTCTTCCCAAGAGCTTTTTCCAAGTGCTGCTGGCTGCAAAGGCCAATGCAGGACAGAGAAGAGCAGTTGCTAAAGGCACAGCACAAGGACTCCTCAGGAGGTAGAAGCTGCAAGACACGATTCTTTCTATGCTGTCTTTTCTGCTCCAGAGTGATCCTGTGTGCCTGCTCCAAAGCATCAGCTGCATTAAAGCTAGTGTGTGTGCAGAGCTGCTGAGTGGAGGCCAGAGGAGAGCAGTTCAGGGGAGCAATCTGGCCAAGGCTGAGCTGTTGTTTCAGGGAGTCCTTGCATCTCCTCTTCGGGGCTCCTCTCTTGCCACAGCCAGGGGCAAGTTGCCCCTAGAGNTGGTCTTAGTATGGGCCTGCAAATGCCTTAGGTTAAATAGGCTTCCATCAGTATGATATCTAATGGAGATACCACCCTGGTCATCAAATTCTGCCCTGGCACTTTGGAGCATCATGCTGAAAAAGAGTGTGACTAGAGCTGGTGCAAGAACACAGCCTTGTTTCACACCATTTAGTTATTAGAAAGCAATTCTAGATACATAATAAATAAGAATGAGATCTACCATATATAAAGATGCTTAATAAACACAGCAAAGCAGTTTGTAATCATCCACTACTGTTAAAGCCCACAACATGTAACTCTGCTTTTGCTCCATCACACCTAGCTGTCTCCAGAGGGTGGGTTTCTCCTCCCAGCTGGGGTTGTAACCCATTCTAAAAGCACTCTAAAACTGCTGCCATTGTCAAAAAAGCAATGCCAAGCTAGGAAAAAACCCACATTGGACTTCTCCTCTCAGCCCCAGAGGTGCATTCTGTGGAGGGAGATGGAGGCAGTGGGGCAAGCAGCCTCCAGCCATGATGAAAAACATTGTTTTCTGAGGGCCATGCTGTTCTGACCTTCCTGTTAGCTATGAAAAAGGGCACTGGGAGCAACCACCAGCAACATGAGTCACTCCTAAGGAATCTCTGAATGAAAGAGATTGTCTAGATAATGCTGGTGAAACCTCCCTGCTGTCACCTCATGGCTGATGCTGGTACCCAGCCCTGGGGCTGCTGAGGCTGGAGCAGAGCAGAGCCAGAGGGGAGCTGCTCCATGCTCAGCAAGAGCTGAAGGGTACAGGGGGCAAGAGGCTGGGGTCACACTCTGCTCAGGGGTGCCCAGGGGTACTGGGCACAAGCTGGGATCCAGGAGGTGAGGAAAGAGGTGTCCAAAGTGCATTTAAAATAGGTTAGGATCTCAAATCCCCAGGGAGGATCTGTGCATCCCTGTGTTAGGATCTCAAACCACTGGGCAGACACATAGTCCTTCCAATACTTAAAGGGAGCTCATAAAAAAGAGGGAGAGAGACTTTCTACCCACACAGACAGTGGTAGGACAAGAGGTGATGGCTTTATACTGAAAGAGGAGGGTTGGATTAGATATTAGGAAGAAATCCTTTACTCAGAGGCACTAGCACAGAGAGGTGCCAGTTGTGGATGCTCCATCCAGAGAGGATGTGGATGCTCCATCACTGGCAGTGTTTAAGCTTAGGTTGGATGGGCAATCTCATCTAGTGAGTGGCATCCTTACCCATGGCAGAGGAGGGCAACTAGATAATCTTTAAGGTTCCTTCCAGCCCAAAGCACTCTGTGATTCAATGGTACCTCTCTGGACACTCTGGAAGCAACATCTCCTTTCACTGGACAGAGAGGAGAAGCAAAGCAGCAGCCAGGAAGGTCTCCTGCAATAACTGCCAGCCTCTCCCCTTCCTCTAACAATTAGGCAATCTTTCCTAGAGGGTGGAACATTTGCT
Source organism: Bucco capensis (assembly GCA_013396975.1). Lineage (NCBI taxonomy): Eukaryota > Metazoa > Chordata > Aves > Piciformes > Bucconidae > Bucco > Bucco capensis. Next base: position 220,763 of record VWZO01005705.1, on the reverse strand, counting down.
GAAAGTATTTGCAGTGCCACAGCTTGCAACACCTTTGTCCTCCCACTGCGGGCTGCACCGGCAGGGAGAGGACAGGCACAGGAGCTTGGATGCCTTGGCTACCAGAGGTAATCCAGGAAGGTAAGGCAAGGACAGGCTCCTTGCCTGCCTCTGCCTGAGCACTGGAGCTGATCAAGAGGCAGGAAAGCCCAGAGAAGCTTCTGGAAGGTCACTGTGACCAAATGCCAGGCTGTTCCCAGCTCCTTGGCACAGCCACCTTGGAGCAGGCAGGGCCAAGCCAAAGAGAGAGGCTGAATCCCAGCCAGATTCCACCTGCCAGCAGCTTTTCTCACCCTTTTTTTTTGGGGGGGGTGGGGAGGGTTGTGTGGGTGAGTTACCACAGCAAAGCCCCATTTGTGCTGGATTTTCAGCCTGGTTTGCATTGGGAGCACTGCCTGTGCTGCCCAGAAGGGAATCTCTCTCCTCTCTGAGCACAGCTCAGCTCAGCAGCTGCTGGCAGGCATGGCACAAGCTTGCTGGAGAGCCCAGGAATAAACTGGAGCTGGGAAAGGCTGGCAGGAAAGGAGGACCTGCTCCAAGCTTTATCTGCTGCTGTTAACCCTGATCTGCTCTTGCTGCACATCCAGCTGAGCTCACAGAAAGAGCTCTCACCTTATTTTTCACTCCTGCATCTGAAAGAGAGAAAAATCAAGAGAGAGAAGAGTTTAAAGCTACATAAATAGGCCTTTCTAGCTTTATATTTTTTTGCCTGAGGCTCCATAAGTGTCAAAATCCTTTATTATAGCTACTTTGGCAGCACACAGCTGCTGCCTGGGGGGGGGGGGGAAAAAAAACCACCAAACCCCAAGATCCTATTGTTGTAGCTTCTTTTGGCAACACTCAGATAATTAAGAGTTGAATCAAGGCAAAAATGTGCAGGCCTGCTCTAGAAATAGTGATTTGTCACAGCCATCAGATGGTTCATTTTGTCATAAAATTGGTTAGAAGTTTGGAGAAGCACTCAAAGCCACAGAGCTGTTTCTTTTCTTATCCCAAGCTTCTCAAACTCCTGGAAACAGAGGCTGAGAGTGTTGGGTTTGCTCAGCCTGGAGAAGGCTCTGGGGAGATCTTGTGCTGTCTGAGAAGGAAGATGAGGAGAGATATTTTAGCAGGACCTGCTGTGACAGGACAAGGGGTGATGGTTTGAAACTAAAAGAGGAGATTTAGACTACAAATAAGGAAGGAATAAGGCTGGTGAGATGCTGGCTCAGGTTTCCCAGAGAGGTGGGAGATGTCCCATCCCTGGAATCATTGCAGGTCAGGTTGGTTGTGGCTCTGAGCAACCTGCTCTAGATGCATATATCCCTGCTGAGTGCAGAGGGGATGGACTAGAGGCCCTTGAAAGGTCCTTTCCAACCCAACCCTATCTCAGATTCCATGAAAATATGCCAACCAGCAGACACTCAAAGACCTGATCTCCTTTTCCTCCTTTTCTGTGTCCAAACCCCCCAGGTGGATTTGCTCAGCATCCCTTCTGGAACACTTGCCCTGCATCACTTGCTCGAAGAGCACAGCCATTTCTGGATTTTGGATCCCCAGAGCTCCTTGTGTGGTCACCCAGAGCATCCAGGCAGCAGTTGTTAGGGGATCAGCTGCTGTTTGCTGGGCTCAAGGCTTCCTGATCCTCTCCAAGAGCCCCAATGGAGTATTCATAGACCTAGAGCAGGTTCCTGAGCTCTCCAGCCAATGAGATAAAGCAGTTGGTCCTCTTCCAGAGCACATCCTGCTCCATCCCAGGATGGCTTTCTTCTTCAGAAGCTCTTTCTGGCCTGACTAGAAGCCAAGGGCAAGTTGTCCAAGCTGCAGGTAGGACAGGGAGCAGCTCAAGTGCTGGTGACTCCATCACTGCCCTGGGTAGCCTGGGCCAGGCTTTGACAAGCCTTTGGGAGAAGAAATTATTCCTAATATTCAACCTAAACCTGCCCTGGGGCAACTTGAGGCCATTTCCTCTTGTCCCTTCACAATTTTACAGCCAATTTACAAGGCAACCCAAGCCCTACCTTGAGTGCCATCCATGGGGAGGAAGAAAAGAGCAGAAGGATTAGCAACCAAAGCCCTCAGATCCCCAGCACAGGCAGCACCCATGAGAAGATGTAGGTGGAAAGCAGAGCTTCTGTATTCCCAGCTAAAGAAACTTAAGTATAAATAAAGATTCTGAGGAAATGGAAAAAAACCACCAAACCAAACAAGCCTGCAGCAGATGGTGGAAAAAATGGCATCTACAAACATAGCAAAGAGGAAAAAAGACATCCCCCAGACTTTCCCCAGCTCACTGCAGGCTCTGCTGAAGTGGCTGATGAGATCTTTCCCTTTTGTAGGCTAGGCTGAGGTGACCTTTCTGCCAGCCTGGAGGAAAAAAGAGCACTCAGTGCAAGATGCTAGGAGATACCCAACAGGAGGCTGCAGAGGTGAATGCTGGAGCCTTGGATTTAGCTGTGAATTGTGCCATGTCTCATCAGCAGCTCCTCAGCTGATGCCAGGATCAAGGGAGTCCAAGCATTGGGCTGAGTTGCTCGTGACAGAGGCAGGAGGAACATCCCACTATCAATGCATGCTGGGGATGAGATGATGGAGAGCAGCCCTGCAGAAAAGGCCTTGGGGTGCTGGTGGCTGAGAAGCTGGCCATGAGCAAACAGTGCACGCTGGCAGCCCAGAAGCACAATGGCATCCTGGGCTGCAGCAAGAGAAGCGTGGCCAGCAGAGCCAGAGAGGTGATTGTGCCACTGCACTCTGCTCTGCTCACACCTCCTCTGCAATACTGGGGCCAGCTCTGGAGCCNTGGACTAGATGAGCTCCAGAGCTCCCTTCCAACCCAAACCAGTCTATTAGTCTATGAGTCTATGATTCTCTGACCTCTTCCCCTGAGCTAGAGGCCAAAGAGCCAGGCACTGCTCTCTGCTGAGAGCTCTCCCCACTGCAACCATCCCACCACCCTCCAGCAAGCCAGAGCAACCTCAGCAGCTCAAAATGCATCACAGAGAATGCTCCTTGCAGCTGGGGACAAGGCAGGGCCAAAGCAGCCTTTGCCATCCTTGGTGCTTGGAGCCTCTGTTAGATCTCATCTTAGCTCCCTGTTCCTTGGGAAAGTGTTAGCACTGATGGTTTTACCACCCTGTCCTTGTTGTGCCTGTAGCCATCCAGCAACGTTTGATGCAAAGGGCAACAGTTCCCAGATTAGATCCCTCTGGCCATAAAAGCAGGGGTGCTCATGAAGGGCTCTTTGTGCTCAGACATCAACTTTGTGTATTCTCCAGTAAATACCTAGTAAATCTTTAATCACCTTCCTCCTCCTGAGGCTCAGCAGAGCTTCTGCTCCTCAGGACAGGAGCTTTTTGGCCTTTCCATCCTCTGCCACGAGTGCCCTCTGCTGTCACTCACCCTCAAACCAGGCTGGAAAATGGGACAGAGATGAGCTGCCTGAGGGGTTTTGTGTTGAAGATCAACCTTGAGCTGCCTGTTGCTGATGTGTGTGACACTCCTGCCCTCATAGCTACATTGCCCAGCCTGTGCTGCTGGAAGGGAAGAAGTTGGATGTCCACTCCTACCTGCTCATTGCCTGCACAGCACCATACGTGCTCCATCCCTGGAGGCATTGCAGGTGAGGCTTGCCAGGGCTCTGGGCAAGCTGCTCTAGTTGGGGATGTCCCTGGCCACTGCAGGGGGGTTGGACTAGATGAGCTCCAGAGCTCCCTTCCAACCCAAACCAGTCTATGAGTCCATGATTCTTTGCCCAGGGTGATATCACCTTGAGCTGTGTCAGTTATGATGCTGCTTCTGATGATCTGACTGTTCATCTGACCAAGCAGGTAAACTGAGCTCACTTAGATCAGAAGAAAGGGAAGGGTGTGCTGGATGGAGATGGGAAGCAAAGAGACACTTGGGAAAGGCTCAAAATAAAGAGAGAGGTGATTCTGCCACTTTGCTCTGCTCTGCTCACACCTCCTCTGCAATACTGGGGCCAGTTCTGGAGCCCTCAACACACAAAGGCCATGGAGCTGCTGGAGCAGGTGCAGAGGAGGCCACGAGAATGCTCAGGGGCTGGAACACCTCTGCTCTGAGGACAGGCTGAGGGAGCTGGGATTGTTCAGCCTGGAGAAGAGAAGGCTTCAGGGGAACTACTAGTGACCTTCCAGGACCTAAAGGGAACTTCCAAGCAGGCTGCAGAGGGCCTGTTTGCAAAGGCCTGCAGGGAAAGGACAAGGGGCAATGGTTTGAAATTGGAGAGGAGTAGATTTAGACTGGATATTAGGAAAAACTTCCTCAGCACGAGGGTGGTGGAACACTGGAACAAGCCAGGGGAGTATTCATTCAGCTAAGAAGGGCAGGATTCCTCTTTNTGGAAGAGATCTCTGAGATCATCAAGCCCAACTATCAACCTCTCACCCCCCTGCCACTAAACCATGTCTTTATGTAGCACATTTAGATGGTTGGGGAACCTTGTTTTAGCTCCATCATCCATCATCCAGACAGCACACTTCCCTTGGCTGCACAGTGACTGTCCAGAGCATCTCTGGCACCAACAGCTCAGACTGGGAAGAGAAGTGGATCTGCTCTCTGCAGTACTTTCACTGGAGTTCCTAGTGAAAAGAATGGGAGTTTTGATGCCCCTTCAGGTTGGTTTGGTTTCTTTTCCAGCATCAATCAGTGTCTAATGCCTCTAAGGTGACACGAAGTAGATTGATTTACACTAGCTTAGCATCCATCAAAGGCAATGAAGACCTTGCACCTCCCCATCCTGAAGAAATCAGTCATTATCCATTCAGCTATCAGCCTCAGCATCTCCACCTTCACTGTAGGTTCCCCACTTAGCACTAAGTCAGCCCACTGAGTCTATAAAACCTTCTAGAATTACAACTGGAGCTTGGGAAACAAAGCCAAGAAAAGCTAGAAGAAAGGGAGATGCTAAATACAGTGCCTGAGCCCCTTCAGAACCACCTGGCCTCAGCACAACAGCCAAAAAAAAAAGCCATCTGGCAGCTTCTGCTGTTGCTAGAGCAGAAAGGAACTCAAAGCCATGCCAGGGAAGGGCAGTGGGAACAGCAAAGCCCATGAAAGGGTGGAATTAATGTATGCAGCAGTGGGCAAGGCACCCACACAATAGCCTCCTTTGTCTGGGAAGTCAATGGGAAGGGAGAGGGAATGGCAAAGGCACAGAAACTGGTGCTTCTCAGGTTGCAGTGGGAATTGTCTTTTGCAGTGTTGGCAGGCCAAGGCCTGGCTGGGTAAACTTGGAAGGAGAGGAGAAGCTCCAGTGTCATGCTACTGGGGCTACTTTAGAAACCTCAGCATTTCAAGGCCATCCTGTCTCCAATTTGAGATGTGCAGAGATAGAAAACCAAGTCTGTTTCTTGACAAGTGTTATCTGTCAGAAAGAGGAGGATTTCTGCACACTGAGTGGTGACAGAGGCAGCTGGAACCTGGACCTTCCCTTTGAGAGAGAGAGGAAACTGAGGCATGCATTTAGCACAGCTTTGTCCACGTTGTCTTGGCCTTGCTGGGCAGCAATAAAATACTGGGTTTGGGATGGGTTTTTTAGCATCAAGAGACACTTGTAGACTCCCTGCAGAGGATGTGCAACAGCTGGACACAGGACTGACATCTCCTTGTCTGGAGCCATTGCAGAGCTGCTTGGACACATTGCTGTGTGAGCTGGTCTAGGTGATCCTGCTCTGGCAGGAGGGTTGCACTAGATGAGCTTTCTAGGGCCCTGCCAACCCCTCACATTCTGTGATTCTGTGATCTTCAAGCCACAGTTAGCATTGGTTGGCACAGCAAGCTCCTGCTTTTCTGTGGGCTGAGGTTACAACTCCTGCTCTGACACCTTGTCCTCTCCACCTGCAACACCCAACAGCATCATTCTCCCTGCCATCCTCTTCCACAGCACAGGTGGAATCTGCTTTGTGCTCATCTAACATCATCTTAGGCCTTTCCCTCTGCCTTGCTTGGGGATGTGCACACAGACATGATCCATCTTGGCCTGACTCTCTCTGCTCTTCCTGAACAAGAAGAAAAAAGCATTTATTCACTTGTTCTGCTTGCTGAGAGGTTAAGAGCATTGAAAAACTGAGCTATCAGACACTACAGTAGATGCACAGCATGATAGCTACCACAGAGAACATCCTTCCTCTTGTTTGTTCTCAAGTAGAAGAAGCCAACAGCTAATCAAGACACACATGAAGGATTTGGTCTGTCAGCACAAACCCTTGTGAACTTCTGAGAGGGAAAAGAACACTTCCTGAGAAGGAGATTGCCAAGAAACATCCATGTAACTTAGGTGCCCTCTGTTGGCATCTGCAAAGCAGGATGCTCTTTAGCATAGAACTATAGACTGTCCTGAGTTGGAAGGGATCCACAAGGATCATTGAGTCCAATTCCTGTCAACCCCAAACACGAGGAGAGGGCCTGGAGGGAAAGGAAAGGACAAGGGGAAATGGGTTTAAATTGGAGAAGAGTAGATTTAAACTGGATATTAGGAAGAAGTTCCTCCCCATGAGGGTGGTGGAACACTGGCCCAGGTTGCCCAGGGAGGTGGTTGAGTTGCCATCCCTGGAGGCATTGCAGGTGAGGCTTGCCAGGGCTCTGGGCAAGCTGCTCTAGTTGGGGATGTCCCTGGCCACTGCAGGGGGGTTGGGCTAGATGAGCTCCAGAGCTCCCTTCCAACCCAAACCATTCTAGGATTCTCTGATTTCCTTTGATGCAAAGAGCTGCTCTTTCACTGACATTCTCCAAGGCTTAAATGATTCACCCTTGGGGTTTTTCCCTCTGTATTAGGAGCTTGCAGAAGGCAGGAAATTGGTTGCTTTTCCCATGCAGGCAGCTGGGGAGCTTAGGCAGGAAATGGGGCAGGCACACACACAGAAAGCCAACAGGCCACTCAGCAAATTTCCAGTGAATAATGTGGCTCTGCTCATCCTCTTTCAGAATGAACTGGCTACTCACCACCTCCAGCCCAGAGCAAGCTTTCTCCACACACTTCCATCACTTGCAGAGTGAGCTCTGTTGAACTGGCCACGGGATACCAAGTGCACTCCAGATCACCTCAAGAATAAAACCTTCCCTTCCCCATTTGCTTAGCTACATCACAGAGGCACTGCACTCAGTCTTCCAAGTTTATTTTACCTTTACAAAAGGTCACAATCAGAAATTGTGTTGAAAACATGAAAAAGAACAAACCCACACAACAATACAGAGGCAAAACTAAGCATGGCCAAGACAGAAGGAGCAGTAAGAAGTGTCTTTGCTTGCCCATGTTTAGATTTCTGGGTATATCCAATCCCAAAGTGCTTACATGACAGTCTCACACTTCAAAGAAGTTCTGCTATTTAATCCCAATCCAATGTTTTCACCTTCCCTTGGCTCCATCTCCAGTTCACCTCCATCAAAAACCTGCACATTTCCCAAACCAATGGAGAAAAAATATTGTCTTTATAGTGAAAATGCTCAGTGACACAAGAAGGAACATAGAGAGGATCAAAGAAAGCCAAAATACATTGAAAGCACCACTTGTGTCTCACAAGCTCCTGACAGGGTTGTAGTATCACTGTGTGAGGGGAAGCTCAGCTCTAGGGATGGCAGCTGCACTGAACACAGGAACAGGGAAGCTAGATTAAAACTAGGCTTATGGAGGGATAAATTATAAGGAATAAGGATAACCCTTTGCACCTCATCTGCTCCTACAATTATTTCACCCAGTTACAGGGTTCTATATTGAATAAAAGGCTGGGAAAGGCAAAAAAAAAGAGAGAGAACTCCTCTTGATATAATCACTGAAGAAATGTTCAGCAATAAAAACATATCCAGGAATCCTAAAATGATCCTTCAGCTCTATTCAAGCTTGCCAAGAGCTCCTCCAGAGAAGGCTTGAAGAAAAAGCAACTGGAAAGAGCTTAGAGAGAGCCCAAGAGCTCTAGAAACATCTTAGAGAGAGCCCAAGAGCTCTAGAAAGCAACTACAAAGAGCTTAGAGAGAGCCCAAGAGCTCTGGAAAGATCTTGGAGAGAGCCCAAGAGCTCTAGAAAGAGCTTAGAGAGAGCCCAAGAGCTCTGGAAAGAGCTTAGAGAGCCCAAGAGCTCTAGAAAGCAACTGGAAAGAGCTTAGAGAGCCCAAGAGCTCTAGAAACATCTTAGAGAGAGCCCAAGAGCTCTAGAAAGCAACTACAAAGAGCTTAGAGAGAGCCCAAGAGCTCTGGAAAGAGCTTAGAGAGAGCCCAAGAGCTCTGGAAAGATCTTGGAGAGAGCCCAAGAGCTCTAGAAAGCAACTGGAAAGAGCTTAGAGAGAGCCCAAGAGCTCTAGAAAGAGCTTAGAGAGAGCCCAAGAGCTCTAGAAAGTGACTGGCAAGAGCTTAGAGAGCCCAATAGCTCTAGAAACATCTTAGAGAGAGCCCAAGAGCTCTAGAAAGCAACTGGCAAGAGCTTAGAGAGAGTCCAAGAGCTCTAGAAAGCACAGCCTGTGCAAGCAAGGAGAGGTGATAGTTTCTGAATGCTTCAAACCACACTGAAGGGTCCATTCTTCCTCATCATCACAATGGCTAAGAGGAATTTTAGCTCCCAAAAGCTCTCTCTTTCTCTGACTTGAAGTCATTCCCTGGCCTGCATTGCCTGGAGAGGTCCTGGAGTCAGCTCAGTGAAAGGCTAACAGGTAAGATCATTAGCCACCTCTCCCACCTCTTAGTGCTTGCAGAGGAGCAGCAGATAGAGATGCTAAGGACAATGCCTTATTGCCTGGATAGCTAGACACATTTTGGGAGGAAGGACAGCCTGTGGAAGCTCTGAGTGGCCTGTATGCACTAGTGTATTTATTTCTTGCAGCACTGAAGGGATGCAGGTGGGACACTGGCCTTCTCCACACCTCCCAATCTCTGGGAGCACCACAGGGCAAAGAAGGGTGCCTGCTCCCAAACAAAGCTGAAAAAAGGATCAGTGAAACCAACCCACCAACCAAAACCCCAAGCCAAGAAGCCAGAAAAGCTGCAATGATGCAACTGGGCTAAATGGCAGCTTGGTTTAGCAGTTCCTGTTTCTAAATGTTAAGTTTGTTGAGAAGAAACAAAGCAAAACTTCCCCCCCCTGAGCCTTATTCCTTATTCCTATGGGTATAGTGATGCTTTATGGAGCCAGCCCCTGGGAAGCTGAGCTCAGCTCCCTGTCCTCCCAGCAGCCTGCAGCTGATCTCTTCTCACTGTAGACTCTGTGAGTAGCAATAGCAAGGCTTGTCCTCAGATGTTTTGTCTCCATGTTCTTCCTCTGGAAACTGGCAGCTGTCAATCTCTTCTTTGTGCTGTGGTGATGGTTGTGGAGCCACCAGCAGCCTAGGGAAGTTATGTTCCAGATCTGCAGTGAGAATAAGCAAAAGCACTGCACAAACAAGAGGTCTTCAGACATGCCAGTTAGCTGCTCACTACCTTCACCTTGGAGGAAAGGCCAAAGGTAGAGGTGATGCACCTCAGCTTTGGGAAGCTAACCCACCCACAAGCACAGAGGAAATCCACATTTACTCTATCCAGGCAGCTTCTAGGCACTCAGAGCCCACAAGTGCACCACATCCTGGGCTCATCCTCAGCAGCAAGTCAAGGGAGGGATTGTGCCTCTCTGCTCTGCTCTGGGCACATCTCCCCTGCAGGGCTGGGGCAGCTGTGGAGTGCTCAGCACAGCAGAGACATGGAGCTGGGGGAGTGGGGGGGCAGAGGAGGACACAAAAGTGATCAGAGGTGCAAGCTCTGTGCTGGGAGAGTTGGCTTTGTTCAGCTGGAGAAGACTCCAGGGAGACTTGATTGTGGCTTTTTAAAGGAGCTGATAAGAAAGAGATGGGCAGAGACTTTTTAGCAAGGATCTGTTGTGATAGGACAAGAGGAAATGGTAACTAAAAGAGGGAGATTTAGACTAGAGATATAGAATCAATGTTTTACACTAAGGGTGGTGAAACACTGGCCCAGGTTGCCCAGAGAGATGGAGATGCTCCATGCCTTGAAGCATTCCAGCTCAGGCTGTGTGGGACTCTGAGCAAGCTGCTCCAGTTGCAGATATCCCTGCTGACTGCACTCCATGACCTCTAAATGTCCCTTCCAAGGCAAACCAGCCTGTGATTCTCTGAGAAGCCACACACAAGTCCACAAACAGGCACTTACTGTCAGCTGTGTGGTATTTCCCTTTCTTCAGTGACCATATGCAGAAATGCAAGAAGAAGGTCAGCAAGATGAGAACAAACAAAGCCACAGCAGTAAGGATGGCCAGGATGGTGGTGTAGAGAGAGTCATCTGCTAGAGAAAGGAAAGAGAGTTATTTATCATCACAGAAAACATTCCATCTCGTCAATAAAGATTCAGAAACNAGCTGAGCAAAGGGGCAGGATCACCTCCCTGCTCCTGCTGCCAACACTGTTCCTGCTCCAGGCCAGGATGCCCTTGGCCTTCTTGTCCCCCTGGGCACACTGCTGGCTCCTGTTCAGCTGTCACTCAGCACCCCTAGGTCCCTGTGTGCCTGGCAGCTCTGCAGCCACTGCTCCCCAAGCCTAGAGCACTGCTGGGGGTTGCTATGGCCAAGGGGCAGCACCTGGCATTTGGCCTTAGGGAACTTCATGGCATTGGCCTTGGCCCAGTGATCCAGCCTATCCAGATCCCTCTGGAAAGCCTCCCTGCCCTCAAGCAGATGGACACTGGCACCCAGCTTGCTGGCATCTGCACACTTGCTAAGGGTGCACTCCATCCCCTGGGCCAAATCATTGCTGAAGATATTGTTAAAGGCAAGGCAGTTCTTCCAAGGACATTTAGCTGTGGACATTAACTATGCAGCAAGTCACCAACTGAAGGAATGTAGAGAGAAGTTATAAGCTCCAGGAAACAATTCACTGGGAGAACATACCTTGCTCCATACCTTTGCTGAAGAAACCACACACAGCATTATGTGTCCTGTTGCCTTGCTTGATTGTTAGAAACCCAGAACCCTCACAACTGAAAGAAGAGGAGGAGTCACATTGAGAAGGTCCTGGCCTTTCCCTTCATTCCTTTCCAGCCTTTCTCTTGGCTCCTTTGCTTCCTTCCCTCCACAACTTGTTCCTCTTTACAGCAACACAGGCAAAGCTATGGCTGTTCCCCAACAAGATAATAACACTACACACAACTGTTTATGTGCACTTGGGTTTTTCAGTCTCTTTGTTTTAAGTGCTATCCATGTTTGGAATAATTTTGCATGGACTTGGAAGCAAGTTGAATACACAGAAGTGTAAGTTCTGCTCTAAGACTGACTCATAAAGCCAAAGGAGAGAGAAATATCATCTACTGCTGGACTTAAAACCCTCCTCATTGTCTTTGATTCCATTTTATCTCCTAATTTAAGAGCATTTGAGAGTTTTCTCATGCCTATTGCCAAGGAAGGAGAGTCTCCATGCACACTTACTCAGTCCAGTTCTGGCACCAACCATTCTTCACATTGGAGTAGGTTCCCATCTCACAGGGCTTACACTTGAACATGAAGTGCACAAAGCCTACAAAGAGAGGAGAACATAAACTATTAGTGCCTTGATGGGGATACAACAGCTGAGAGCACAAAGCATTCCCTCTCCCCTCTTTCTGCCTTATTAATCACCCCCCTGGAGAAACACCAAAGCAGTTCTTCTGTAGGCATGCAGAGGATGTCAAGTGAAGAGGCAACAAAGAGCAAACCACTTCTTCTCTCCAGACACCTCTAGCAGCTTGGAAGCAGAAGTCATCATTCTGAAAGCCTGGCCATGAAAATGAAAGTCTCAGCTTTTTAGGAAGGGATTCTAAAAGAGGGAAGCAAAGGCCAGTGTCGAAATGCACACTGCTCAGGTTAGAAGAAGGGAAGGGAACTGTCTGCTGCTGCTCAGGTTCNGAGGGAGCTGGCATTGTTCAGCCTGGAGAAGAGAAGGCTTCAGGGGAACTACTAGTGACCTTCCAGGACCTAAAGGGAACTTCCAAGCAGGCTGCAGAGGGCCTGTTTGCAAAGGCCTGCAGGGAAAGGACAAGGGGCAATGGTTTGAAATTGGAGAAGAGTAGATTTAAACTGGACATTAGAAAGAAGTTGCTCCCCACGAGGGTGGTGGAACACTGGCCCAGGTTGCCCAGGGAGGTGGTTGAGTTGCCATCCCTGGAGGCATTCCAGGTGAGGCTTGCCAGGGCTCTGGGCAAGCTGCTCTAGTTGGGGATGTCCCTGGCCACTGCAGGGGGGTTGGACTAGATGAGCTCCAGAGCTTCCTTCTAACCCAAACTATTCTAGGCTTCTAATAAGGGAAGGAAGTTGTGCACTTGTGAACTCTTGCAGAGTCCTTGGCATGTCTTTAGTTACCCTGCTTCACCAGCTCCTGTCCCTCTGCACAGTCAGGCAGCTTCAGGCAGCGGTCACAGGCAATGTCACTGCAGCTGTACCTCGGAGGACATCTACAGTCACGGTCCTTAATCTCTTGGCATGGCTCTCCTGTCAAGAAGAAAGACGTTAGACTTGCCTTTGTCACAGAGCAACAAACTTAAGCATCAGTCTGCCTGGCTGGCACAGGCTGACACAGTTTCTTGCTATGCTGTGGTGGACAAAGATGGATCCCAAGCAGAGGTGATTCCTGTGCAGCCTGGAGGAAGTTTAAAGGACTCAAACTCATCTCTGCTCAGCCTTTGACATCATGGTGATCTGAGCACTGCCTGACTTACACTGCAACTCTTCTCCCTGAACTGGAATATCAGTGTAGGAGGTGACAGACAGAAGGCAGGCAGCAGCTTGGCTTTAGTGCACTGTGCACAGTTAGGCACTGTGGGGTGAGGAGGGCACACTACACATCACCCAGCCATCCACTCAGCTCTCAGGACATTGCCAGAGCTCTTCCCAGTCAGGCTCAGCCATGTTTGAAGAGGGATGCCCAAAAAATCCTTGGCCAGTGAAGCTAGACCTCCTTTTCCCCATGTCTTTCCTAACAACAGCAGCTATTGGCAGAAATGGATCTAAATCCAAGCCCTAAGCCCATAAATCCTTCCTATACTCTGTCCTTCTATTCCTAGAGGAGTTCTGTTGTGAACTTTGCTTGCACTCACTTCTGAGAGGCTCCTGGGTTCATGAAAACCAAGGATTGATCCTATACACTGATCCCATCAGCAAACAGCATCCAGCAGGTCTTCAGGTAGCTGGAGAGCAGTTAGAGAAGTGCTGTTCAACCACTTTCAAATGAGAGAAAAATCAAATCTAGAGGGTCCTGCTGGCTAGTTCAATAGTGTGCTTAAAACCCCACAGGGAGCTGTAAAGATCAAGCAAAGATGATTTCCTGAGGTTGCTGCTGGAATGTACAGAGCCACCAGGGACCTCCTCACATCTTCCCTCTGCCCACTGGCTGCTTCTTCCTGGCCTTCCAAGCTTAATGAAGCCTGGCAGCAGAAAGGATACAGCTTGGGGATGTTCATTTCTGTTGGAGATGCTCCTGGAACTGATGCCACCCAGCTGTGCCTCTCCTAGCTCAATGCTGAATGACTTGATCCCTACTCCTTAGGAGCATAGCTTGCAAAGGACAGCCCAACAGAGAGCATCACTCCCCCTGTATTCCCTCTGAAGCTTGAATGGCACAGAGAGACTTGGAACCCAAGTGTGAATGGAGCAAGGGCTAAGGGAACACATACCTCCTGTCTTTGTGAGCAAAGCCAAGGCACAGAAACTTAGCTTTCTCTTTTCTACCAGAGAATAACAAGTGTCAGCACCTAACAAATCTCAAACAGGAGGCCACTCTGAAGTTTATAGCTAGGGCACATGAGGAATCCATGTGCCATTTGGGTTTGCTACTCCAGATCCATTTCCATACCCACACACCTGCTCCTCACCCTTGACATCCAACAGCACTGCCAAACAGCAAGGAGCCAGACCCATCACCTCCTCACCTGCCTTGGAGTTGCATTTGGGGCAGCATTTCTTCTCCTCTCTCCCAAGGACCCTCAGCTCCCCATCCTGGCATGGTGTAGCCAGAGTTTGCTGTGTCCATTGCCACAGCACCAGCAGCAAGCAGGCTCCAAGCTTGAGGTGCCCAACTTCACTGAGCTGTTCACTCATGGCTTTGAGCTAGAGCAAAGCCACAAGCACCCGAGGATGGGTTTGTGTCAGGACTAAGTCCTTCCCCCTAGCACTGTGCTTTTTCTAGCTGCTCTCTTCCTGCCTCTTCAGGGGGTGGGGGAAACATTTGATGTCATCAAACCCTTCAGCAGGCAAGACTAAACAAGCACACAGCAGGGATTCCAGGTAAAGAGCATGAGCTAGCATCATGTAATTGGATTTTTCAGAGGGGTTTGCAAGCTGCTATGCAATGGAAAACGAGTTAGTGGCTCAACTTCAGAACTACTGCTGCATTTGGATGGAGAGTTCCTAAGGAATTTAGAAGGCTTCAGGGGTTTAATGATCAGATTGCAATGTCCAGCCACTCCCCCAGATTCTGTTCATTGCTTTCAGCTTCCTTCACTCTGGATCAGGAGACTGTGGAATTCTTTTCCAGAGCTGATCAAACCATGAAATCAAGAGAAAGAATATTGCCTTGCCCACAGGCTGCAAGGATCAGCCACAAAGGGCTCTTTAGAGACATGTACAGCTCCTGTCACCCCAACACTGCTGGGCTCGAGGTGACAAAAGCCAGCTGGGCACAGGCACAGAGCTGGTGCCTGCAAGCCTCCCCTGCTGCTGGGTTTCAATTCTGCAGTGCCTTGCTTTATATAAGCACACATTTCCACCTCTGCTTTCTGTGGACATTTCCATCTCTGCTTTGTGTGGAGACTTCCATCTCTGCTTTGTGTGGAGACTTCCATCTCTGCTTTGTGTGGAGACTTCCACCTCTGTTTTCCGTGGACACTTCCACCTCTGTTTTCCGTGGACACTTCCACCTCTGTTTTGTGTGGACACTTCCACCTCTGCTTTCTGTGGACACTTCCACCTCTGCTTTCTGGGGACACTTCCACCTCTGCTTTCTGGGGACACTTCCACCTCTGCTTTGTGGGGACACTTCCACCTCTGCTTTGTGGGGACACTTCCACCTCTGCTTTCTGGGGACACTTCCA
>VWZO01005705.1:140429-205369 GCA_013396975.1 Bucco capensis | reverse complement strand
CTCTGCTTTCTGTGGACACTTCCACCTCTGCTTTCTGTGGAGACAATTTGCTCATCCCTTCCTCTCCCTTCTATTCCCACAGCACGCTAGGTTTTGGGTCTCTCCCTGTAGCTTGAGCTGTGCACAGGCAAGGTATTTATAGCACAACCTTATTCTCAGCTGAAGAGAATCCACCTGATCCCTGCAGATTCAGCTCTGCATCTCCCAGAGGAGGTCAGTCCACACACTCTTCACTTAGTCTTTGGTCTCTGCTGGGATCTACCTGTGTTCCTCTCATGGATTGGGAAGAATCAGACAGGTTTGGTAAGCAACTATTCTGCAAAAGGCATGCTGCAAAGCTGATTTGTGCTCTGCAATGTGCCAGGTGAAACCTCTCTAGCAAAAGGGGACAGCCCAACCAGCTGCAAGCAGGCAAAAGCCAAGGCTCTGCCATCAAACTTTTCCAACAGAATACCCCTAGAAGGCCAACTGTTCTCTCTCAGAAACTCAAAGCCTCCTACTGCTTGCTGCTGCCTCACAGGAGATCCCCTCCTCTTCCCACACAGTGCTGCTCCTCACATTTCCCACAGCCTGTGTGACTCACAGGACACTGGAAACACAGGCAGGCTGCCCAGCCATGCCCCATGGGCACTCCAGCTCTTGCCTTTAGTCCCCAGCCCAAGGCAAGCTTTTCCAAACAGCAGAACCACAAGGCTTGGGCATCAGAGGAGAGGGAAGGTTTGCAGCCACTGCAAATACTCAGCAACAACCAAAAGTCTGCCTCATCCTCTTCAGAGTTTCATGAGGAAGAGAAGCACTTGGCCACTGCAGCAATCTACTCTGGTACAGAAGCAGAACACAAACACACACAAGCTCTGAGCAACTCTGAGGATGGTTTGGATACCCCTGGGATATCAGAAATAGCTATTTCTGAATCACACACAAGCCCTGAGCAGCTCAGGGTGTTGTTATGATCCCTGGCTCTTACAAGAAAAGGCTAAGAATAAAGAGAACTTGTTTCAAATCCCTTCCTGTGGCTCCATTAAGATTCACCCCATGGCATGCTGGCTGCAGCACCACTGAAAATACTCCTGGAACAGGGCAAGGAAGACCTGGAGTAGACTAAGCCTCTCCAGCTCACCATAGCTGCAGTCAGAACTCCCAAGCAGAGCAGCTCATAGATTCCCTAGCAGTCAGAATTCCCAAGCAGAGCAGCACATAGATTCCCTAGCAGCCAGAATTCCCAAGCAGAGCAGCACATAGATTCCCTAGCAGCCAGAATTCCCAAGCAGAGCAGCACATAGATTCCCTGGCAGCCAGAATTCCCAAGCAGAGCAGCTCATAGGTGTCCTGGCAGCCAGAATTCCCCAAGCAGAGCATCCCATAGGTGCTCTGGCAGCCAGAAATCCCAAGCAGAGCAGTTCATAGATTCCCTAGCAGCCAGAATTCCCAAGTAGAGCAGCTCATAGGTACTCAGGCAGCCAAAATTCCCAAGCAGAGCATCCCATAGGTACTCTGGCAGCCAGCAGCAGCTCATAGATTCCCTAGCAGCCAGAATTCCTAAGCAGAGCAGCCCATAGGTACTCAGACAGCCAGAATTCCCAAGCAGAGCAGCTCATAGATTACCTAGCAGCCAGAATTGTCAAGCAGAGCATCCCATAGGTACTCTGGCAGCCAGAATTCCCAAGCAGAGCAGCTCATAGATTCCCTAGCAGCCAGAATTGCCAAGCAGAGCATCCCACAGGTGCCCTGATAGCAAGGGCAGCTACTACTCTTGTAAACAGCATGCTAGCCGAACTCTCCCTTCCACCTCCTCCTCCCCTTTGGCCATGCTGGCACAGCAGGGAGATGGCACCTTGAGAAGCTCCTCACCAGGTGTCTGAAGGAACTGTGGACAGGAGAAGACACATCTTCACTTCCCCTGGCTCTGCAAAGCTTTCTCAGTCTGGGAAAGCAGCTTTTTTGTCTCAACCACATGAAGAAAGTTAGCACAACAAGTCCACAAAAGATGAGGGAAAGCCAAAAATGGCTTGAAATCAAGGTTTCTTCATGGTGCCATCCACCTGCCTTTGAGGTCAGGTGTTTCCAGTTTCATTCAAAGCTAGTGTGTGGGCTCCCTGCATAGATAAAAGGGCTGCAAAGCCTCTGCCAGCAGACACAAGTTGTGGGCCATGGCACAGATGGGCTCAGGAGGAACCCAAACATTGCTTCAAGAGGGAAAATGTAACTGAGGAAGAACAGGAGGAGGTGGGATTAGCTGAGAGAATTGCCCAGGGATGCAGCTCAGGCTGCCTAGAAATGCCCTGAGGCTTTGTTATGTGTACTTGTACCTTTTGTGGGGTCTCACTGGCAATACTGAGGGGGAGGAGANTTGGACTAGATGAGCTCCAGAGCTCCCTTCCAACCCAAACCAGTCTAGGATTCTATGATCCTGAGAAGCTGGAAGTCATTTAGCCTCACTTTCTGCAAGCTACACCTAGAATATCTGCTGGACAAGCAAGTGCAGCTGTGATGGGTCATTTTCTAACTAAGAGAGTTCAGAGGGAGAAGAGCAGCTACACTTAACCTCCTGCTGCCTTCTTTTCTTGCTCTTTAGAAGCACAAGCAGCAGCCACAGAGCAGAGCAGGTCTCTCAGAAGCACAAGGACAGAGCAGTGGTTCCAGATGGAGCAAGTAGCCATTCCCCTGAAGCTCAAAAGATAACTAGCACTGCTTAAATACCAAACATCAGCATGAATCAGACTTCAGCTTAGGGTCTAAACACAACAAGAGACCTCCAAAGGTCCTGCTGAGACAAGTGGAAGCCTAAGCCTGGCAAAGGCTGCAGGCAGGCAGTTAGCATATTTGGAGCACTGCTGCCTGGTGTTTCTCAGAACAGGAACTCATCATTTCTTTAGCTCAGCCTTCTCTGAATGTTGGGGTTGTTTTTGTTCTGAATTGGTCTCTGCATGTTTTCATTCTCATTCAAGCATTACAGTGGTGCACAGATACTGCCAGATGATGGAACATTTACAGTCAGATCACAGGCAAGAGCTCTGCAAGCCAAGGCTAAATCTCTAGAGTCAGCAGTGACCTTTCAGAGACAACCTGACTATCTGGCTTGAAGATCTTTGGGGGTTTTCTAAAGCTAACCTTACCTGCCTCTGATGTAAGGTAGTGACATTTCCACCAGCAGTCCCTCTCTCCCTTGCTCCTCTGCGTGATGGATGTCCATGCTGCAAGCTTCCATCCTGCTAGGGCTCCCAGCACCTGTGGAGAGAACAAATACCTCTTTCACTCACCAGAAAGAAGCAGTTCTCACCTCCTCATCAGCTGACTTTGTTCTGCTTTTATTCAGCAGCAGCTCCAGCACTAGCATCAAGTGTCTTCTCCTCTGCAGGATGCAGGATGACATAGCACAGGCCTGAAGAGGCACAGAATCATTAAGGTTGGAAGAGATCTCTAGGATCATCACTCCCATACCACTAAACCATGGCCCTAAATAAAACCTCTCTATGTTTCTTAAACCCTTCCAGAGGAGGCTCAGGGGACACCTTCTCACCCTCTACTGAAAGGAGGATGGAGTGAGGTGGAGATTGAGCTCTTCTCCCATGCAACAAGTAATAGGACAAGAGGAAACAGCCTCAAGTTACCCCAGGGGAGGTTTAAGTTGGATATTAGGAATAATTTCTTCCCCAGAAGGGTTGTCCAGGCCTGGCCCAGGCTGCTCAGGGCAGTGATGGAGTCACCATCCCTGGAGGAGTTGAAAAGCCATGGAGATGTGGTGCTGAGGGACATGGCTTAGTGATGAGCTAGCAGTGCTGGGTTAGTGCTTGAACTCAATGATCTTAGAGGGCTCTTTGAAATGATTCTCTGCTTCTAGGAACAATCAGTGCATGGGGTGCAGGGCAGGCCTGCAGCAAGCACAGGGGCAGGCTGGCACCAGGGGAGGCACAGGGCAATCAGCTCTCCAGGAGCAGACATTTTTAGCCCTGTCCAAAGACTAGGGTAAGGGAAAAAAACAAAAAGCTGAAGGACAAACAATTTACCTGCAGCCTCAAAGCAGGAGACAAAACTGTTGTGTTCCTTTCAGCTCTGCTGAGCTGGAGATCTTGCAGTGACTTGGACTGCTTCCCCCAGGGCTTTCCAGATCTTGGGGTAGTGCACTCTTTTTGGCTCACAGCAAAGAGAGTGAGCCAAAACCTTCCTCCAGGGAACTCAGACAAGGTGACAGAAGCATGGGTGATTGATGCAGCTCCTGAGGCCAGTTAAATCCTCACCCCAAAACCATTAGGGGTTTACAAAGCCTCCCCTGACCCATTCCTTTGTGCTAAAGAGCCACTCAGCACAGGGATGAGTGTGACAGTCACCTCTCTGCTCTGGCTGCAGACAATCCCAAGGGAGTAGATGGCAGAGAGTGACACTTCTGAGAGGGAAACCAACCCAGACAGAGGCAAACTGTCAGGTCCCTGACCTTAGCAAGCTGTGCATTTCCTTTGCAGCCCAGCACCTGGCAGAGGCTCTCGCAGCGGATGTGACCTTTTTGCATGTCTCTCATGGCAAACCTGAGTCACTCTCAAGCACTTTGAAGTCACAGGAGAAGAGTGAAGAGAAAATGCAGGAGATAAAGGATCTGAGGTAGCCACAGTAGGTGAAATTTGTCATAGATTTGCAGGGGAAAACCAAGAAATGAAAAGACGAGACAGAGGAGGAAGTGAACATAAAAAGCATAAACTTACAGAGAATGATCACTCCTGAGATGTGAAATACACCTCAGCTGCCAGCTCTGAGGCCTCAAGAGCTGCAAAGCCTAGCTCATTTATGTGATATTTGTTCCACCATGGCTCTCAAATATCACCTCTTCTGCTCCTAATCCTCCTCCAGAAGTGAACACAAAGCAAGCAGCAAAAGCAAACCTCTAGGTGAAACAAAGAGCCTTACAACTCCAAGCTGCCTCACATGGGAGGGAAGAAAAAGACCTGCAGATATTAACCCCAGAGACAAGAGAGGATGGGGTTTGGTTTGATTTTTCCTCCTGTTGGTGTGGGTTTATTTTATGTAGTAACCTGATCTAACCTCTGTCTGCAGCTAATGACAAACAAGCAGTGTAAGGGACCAGCCACCTGCTCTGTCATTCCTGGCTAGTGCATTGAAATGGAAGTTAAATTAATCATGACCAAATAAAAGGGGTTCTTCTCTACCCAGAAACACTGCATTCTAGGAATGCTTAGTTAAGAACCATCTAGGCATGGTCAGGGACCTTCTAGGCATGGTCAGGGACCTTCTAGGCATGGTCAGGGACCTTCTAGGCATGGTCAGGGACCCTCCAGGCATGGGCAGGGACCCTCCAGGCATGGGCAGGGACCCTCCAGGCATGGGCAGGGACCTTCTAGGCATGGGCAGGGACCTTCTAGGCATGGGCAGGGACCTTCTAGGCATGGGCAGGAACCTCTAGGCATGGTCAGGAACCCTCCAGGCATGGTCAGGGACCCTCCAGGCATGGTCAGGGACCCTCCAGGCATGGGCAGGGACCTTCTAGGCATGGGCAGGGACCTTCTAGGCATGGGCAGGAACCTCTAGGCATGGTCAGGAACCCTCCAGGCATGGTCAGGGACCCTCCAGGCATGGTCAGGGACCCTCCAGGCATGGGCAGGGACCTTCTAGGCATGGGCAGGGACCTTCTAGGCATGGGCAGGAACCTCTAGGCATGGTCAGGAACCCTCCAGGCATGGTCAGGGACCCTCCAGGCATGGTCAGGGACCCTCCAGGCATGGGCAGGGACCTTCTAGGCATGGGCAGGGACCTTCTAGGCATGGGCAGGAACCTCTAGGCATGGTCAGGAACCCTCCAGGCATGGTCAGGGACCCTCCAGGCATGGTCAGGGACCCTCCAGGCATGGGCAGGGACCTTCTAGGCATGGGCAGGGACCTTCTAGGCATGGGCAGGGACCTTCTAGGCATGCTCAGGGACCCTCCAGACATGGTCAGGAACCTTCTAGGCATGGTCAGGGACCTTCTAGGCATGGGCAGGGACCTTCTAGGCAAGGCCAGGGACCCGAATGAGGGCTGGATGCATCTAACTTACAGATCCTATAGGTTTACCAACAGTTCCCACTCAACCCAGAGCCAGCACTGCTTTGCAGAACAGAGCTGACACCTCAGCTTACTGCATAGCACTGGAAAAAGTTGCCAGTGCAGCCCTAGTGCTCACAGCTTAGCTGAAGGTACACAGCCTAGACTGTCTCTCTCACTCAAAAGTGACTAAAAAAGGGAAAATCTGAATGGTTAAAAAAAACAACACGAGCTTGCTTTGTGACACAGAGCCATCCCTCTGAGAAGGGAAAGTTTCACTCATGGCATGTAGGAAGAGCGTGGGCAAGCAGGCAGCACCCAGTCCTCAAGTCTCTGCCTACCTTGAACCACTTTCTGGCATTTTAGGGAGGATTGGAACAGAAAAAGGCAAGCAAGTTTCTGACAGGAGAGTGAAAAGACTCAACGTAGCAGCTTAAAAATAATACAGAAGTGATTCCTTTCCTGAGAGTGAAATCTCTTTCTTGAGAGTGAAATCTCTTTCATTAAACCAATCTATCACCACCCAAATCCTCCACGAGCACGTGAAATGCCTCCAATCCTATCAAATGTTGCTAGGGTTTAGCTCTTCTGATAGGATGATACTTCTTGCAGACAGTTCTACAGCAGCTAGCAAGAGGAGCCTGCAAGGGCCTTGCTCTGCCAAGCCTTCAGCCACACAGCACACTGAGCTCTCTGCCTTCACTCTTCCCAATGGTGAGGAGCAAATGCTCCTCGAGCTACTCTAACTCTGCTGGGCACTTCCAGGGCCAGCATCAGCTCAGCCACAGGGAACCTGTGCCCCTAGTTTGCAGGACAAGGGTGTAGGAAAGGGCTGTGCAGCTGAGGCAGAAGGTAGAGAACATGGCAAGTAAGATTCATGAGGAACCCACACTTTAGAGGAGTTCTGCTGCCACAGCCAACAGCTTCTCTGTTCCTGGGGGATGCCTTCAGCACAGAAACCACAAGCTCACAGAGCTCCTTAGTCATCTGCCCCTTGCTCAGTTAGGTGGAAAGATAGAAGGTGCTCTATTGCCCTCAAGTGCAGCCTACAGCCTAGATAAGCATCACTTCAGAGAACTGGTTGGCTAGTCCCTGCAATGCATTTCTCAGCTTCAGCCATTGCCACTCTGCCATCCAACTCACTGCAAGAGCACAGAATGGCTCAGGTTGGAAGGGATCAACTTCCTTGTGTCTAGATAGTTTCTGAATCTCTCCAGGGAAGGAGACTCCACAACCTCTCTGGGCACCTTCACAACAAAGAAGTTCTTCCTCATCTTTAGGTGCAACTTGCTGGCTTCCAGTTTGTGCCCATTGCTTTGCATCCAGCAAGAAGAGGCTGGCTCCAGCCTCTTGCCATCCTCTCTTCAGACACTTCTGTTCACTGAGAAGGTGTTCTTTCATCAGCCTTCTCTTCTCCAGGCTAACCAAGCCCAGCTCCCTCAGCCTTTCCTCCTCAGGGAGATGCTCCAGCCCCTAACTATCTTTGTAGCTCTCTGTTGGATTCACTCCATGTCTCTCTGGTGCTGAGGAGCCCAGAATTGAACACAGCACTCCATGTGGGACCCTTTCAAAGGCCTTTCCATTCACAACAGGGGCTGTATATTTGGGAAGGGGCTGAGCTTTACCATCTTGAGCCTCTCAGGCCAGAGGAGAACACTCCATGCAGCACAGAAAGCTAGGGGCAAGGCCAGCTTGCTAAGGCAGAGCCCTGAGCACTGGCTGATCCTGCTTGCTGGCAGGATTACACTGCACTCTCCAATCAAACACATCAGACACAGGTGCATCCAACTGCTCCCACTATTTATTGCAAGAAGTCACCATCCTGCTTTGTATATAATACAAACTGTTTCTATACATTGTATATGCACTTCCAAAGAGGGAACCACTGCTCAGTACACCATATGTATAACATAGAACAAACCCCAAAGGCTTCCAAACATCTTTCTAGGCACCACTTGTATTCTTGAACACATGTCCTGTGGCATAGTTTGGCTTGTGTTTTGCTGCTATGTGTATAAAATCCCTAACTCTAAGGAACTATCTAGCAAGGAGTGAGATTTGAAGTGGAAAACAACACTTCTGAATGACAGAGCTCTCAAGTTTTACTTCTTCTTGAACTCTCAGCATTTCAGTGACATCCAAGAGCACTTCAGGTTTCTCTCAAGACACTCTAGAGTTTGAACCTGCTGCCTAAGAGCTGAATGCTTTCCAGAACTCCAAACCAATTCCCTTGTTACAGAAGGAAAAGTCACTTCATATAGCATACAGGCAACCAACCAAGTATTTTAACTGCCCAGAGAGCAGTTCTGAATGCAGCTTCCATCTCCAGCATGCACCAGGAGATCATCCAGAGGAATGGTGAGGGCTGAGCTCAGCAATCTCTCCACTGTCACAGGATCTTTCCATGCCTTTTGCTCACATCCAACCCTTGAAGGTGCAGATACTCAGCACTGTATTAAGAGCTCAGCTCTTCCAGAACATCTAAGGAGATACTCAGCACTCTTTTAAGAGCTCAGCTCTTGCCTCTCATCAACACAGAACATCTCTATGCTAAACCATCACAAAATGAGCAGAAACAACTCTTGAGTGTCCAGGTACATGCTCCTAAACCCGAGGCATGAAGAGATTTCCCTCCAATGCAGAGCACTTGCTTGTGGCTTTCTCTCTCCATCCACAGCAAGTAACCAAGTCCCACGAGAGTGGTTTAAGTGAAAAGAATTTTACTGGGGAGATGTCTGAGCTTGACTGAAGCAGCCTTGCAGAGGAGAGAGACATTGGGATGTGTAGCACAACAGGATGTCTGCCCACCAAGAGGAAGCACACACAGTGTGTGGGTGGCAGAGGGCTTAACAGATAAAACATGACTTATACAGGACAATTACAGTGCACACAAGTGTTGCTCTCCCCTTATTTTCAACCACAATTTCCACTACTAATCTTCTAAAAGCAAAAATGACCATGCCCTTGGCCTTCTGGCAGCCTGCATCTTCTCCTTTCCACCCACATGGAGATTTGGGGATCATGAGTAACTCTGTGTGTTGGCCTGACAATGGGCTTGCTGCTCACTGCCATGATGTTTTCTCAGTGGGAATAGCCATCCCTCAACAGTCACTTAACAGTGAGCACCAGAATCCTGATGCACAGCCAGCACAAGAGTGACAAGTTGTCACAAGGAGTGACAAGTGCCTCTGGAGGCACAGCTGACATATGTCACTCAACCAAGAAGAAATAACTTGACCAAAAAATGGAAGCTGGCTAAGTTCATCCAGCTGGAGTGAGGAGAGTTCATCTGGGAACTAGATTGAGAGCTTGCACTGAGAAAAGACAGGTATGCTCTGCTTGGCATATCAGGATTGTGAGAGAAGACATCAATTCCATGATAAAGCAGGGATTTTCATTTCCCTGCTTTCCTCTCTACTCTACAATCAGCTTCATAAACCCTTGCTTCAGTTCAAAGACAATTACCTATCACTACCTAGAGAATTGGCTAGAAATGCACTGAGGACTAGCACCTCAGCCCTGGCACCAGGAGAAATAATCATATATCACCAAAATCAGCTATTCCCATGGCTCCTAATGCCAAAGGATCACTCCATGAGAGCCAGAGGAAGTGAAGTGCAATTCACCAGTCCCATACAGCCACAGAATGCTCTGGCACATCACTTGCTCCCATCCATTGGCTCAGCGAGGCAGGGGTCAGCAATGGCACAGGGAGTCAGTTTTTGATGAGGCTGGAATGGGAGTCAATTTGGACTTCCTGGACAGGGATTCCACAGCTCCTTCCCTCTGAAAGACAAAAGAATGAATACTGCACAGAGGAGAAGGGGCAGCAAAAAGGAAGCCAGGGATTTTGCTAGTTGCATGGATGACTAGGCAGCTCTGCTAGGAAACAGCAAGTGGAGGGAAGAGTGAAAATGCACTTTACTATTGCTCTGTACATAAAACATGAGGCAGCTGTGAGCTCACTCAACAGCCAGGCTGCCACTTCATCCTGATACACATCAGCATGTCTCACTACTCTCAAGAGTGCAAACTTGAGCCACTCTGACCTCCAGTGCCTCAGGACTAAACAGAAGATCCACCACTGGTACCAAGTGCAGATGACACTGTGCTTACTCAGCCAGGAAGACTTCACTGGGATTGAAATAACTATCTAAACTCCAATAAAGGACCCTGAGAATTGTCTTTCCTAGACATTTGTCCCCCTAAAAAGAAACTCACCCTGATAGTTGTTTCTACAAGGCCTCTTCCTCTTGCTCTGCTTTTTGGCTGCTTGGATAATCAACAGGAGGATGGACATTCCACTCACCATAAGCAGTATCAGACAAATAAGGATAAGTGATAAAGATCCTGGAAGAGAAAACAGAAGAATACAATGGTTTTAAATTGGAGAAGAGTAGATTTAAACTGGATATTAGGAAAAAGTTCCTCAGCATGAGGGTGGTAGAACAGGTTGCCCAGGGAGGTGGTTGAGTTGCCATCCCTGGAGGCATTGCAGGTGAGGCTTGCCAGGGCTCTGGGCAAGCTGTTCTAGTTGGGGATGTCCCTGCCCACTGCAGGGGGGTTGGACTAGATGAGCTCCAGAGCTCCCTTCTAACCCAAACCATTCTAGGAGTCTATGATACACTAGAAAAGCTTCATGTTTCTAGCTGGAGTTTCCATGGCTTTCCAGCTTTCAGAGAAGGAAGCTAGAACTCCACAAGTATCCCTGAACCACAAAGCAGAGAAGTCCCAGAGTAGCAAGACCTCTGGAATCCTGTGTGTGTCTCTCACAGGGACACTGGGTAAAATCCATAATACAGCTTCTGAGAAAGAGAATGGTTTCATTTCCAGTGCCAGTTGCTAAGCAGCTGTAGGAAACAGCAAGCCTAGGCTTTTCCTTACCCCAGTTGGTGTCCGTGGGGCTGCTGTTCACCTCTGGGCAGAGGAAAGGAATCACACTGGCTCTGGATGAGGAGGACACTGCAGGGGACATGTCACTCCTGTGCTCACTGGTGGAAAGATTCCAAGCAGGTGTTGTACTCTGAGAGGTAGCTGGCTGGCTGATGTGGTGGCTGCAAATAGTATCTCTTGTTGTTGTCCCTCGTAGAAGAGTCTGTTTCCCAAGAGCACTGCAGCTAGAGATGTGGAATAAATGAGTCTACTTTCCTCCAACAGCTGCAGTCAGGATTTCATCTGTCATCTCCAAGGGAGTGAACATTTCAATCCTTGCTTGATCAGCACAAACTCAGGCTTCACCTTTCCTAGATTCTACAGAGAGGTAAAGCACAACTAAGCTACCTGAAGTTATTACCCTGACATTCTGTTTCTCTTAGCATCTGTACATCTAACAGCCTTGAAGCAATCTGGGCAAGGGAACTTTTTGTTACAGCAACAAAACATCCAAGACCTTTAAACCACACACCAAAAAAAAACCCAAGGCTCATAATCCTGTTGTTGCCATAGAGGGAGAAAGGGCAGAAGGCAGACAGATGCTTCAAATCAGCACACAGATCACTCAAGGTAGCTGAGAGTCATGAGGAACATGGTTTCATTGCACCTACTACAGGTTTATCCTACATAATGATGCTCCAGAAGGAAACCCAAAATGAAGATGTTTGTGTCAGTGATACATACTTAGTCCAAGGTTGGCAGTCCTTGTTTTCCCCTAAGGAAAAGGAGCCTTCAGGACATGGTGAGCACACTGGATAAAAAAAGAGAAGAGGCAAAATTGCAGTTCAGTTAACAAGAGAACTGCCTGACAGCAACACAGTAATTACACTAATTGCTTATACTAGTAATCAAGCTTATAGAACAGACCCAAGGAAATCCACAGAGCCTCTACAATCATTAGGCATTGGGTCAAAAGCAACCCAGCACAATCAGGGCTTCATTTCAGCCTGCAGCTGGCAAGGTTTCCTGTTTCCTGCTTCATTATGCATCTCAACAAAGAAAGCATGAAGCTTTCTGACAGCTCAGTAATCACAGTTTGCACAATGACCCTGCCACAACACTTGTGTGCAGGTATCAGTGAGACAAATGACAATAGAGGTTAACAATCACCTCATGTGCCCTGGGAGGGAGAGCCTCAAGAGTCTAACTCACCACTAACTTACCACTTCCCACTGGGTGTCCAGCCACTGGCCTGTAACCTGCACGACACCTGCAAAGCCTGTCAGAGGTCTTCTCACACTTCTTCACTTCCACACTGCCCCTCCCTAGAAACAACACAGGAACAGGCAGGGGAGAGACAAGAAATAAGGAAGAAATAAAGAAGGGTTACTACTCAGTGCCTGATAGGATCATCCTCCTGGATANGCAGAGCTGCCTGGACACATTGCTGTGTGAGCTGGTCTAGGTGCTCCTGCTCTGGCAGGGGGGTTGCACTAGATGATCTTTCTAGGGCCCTGCCAACCCCTAACATTCTGTGATTCTACCATGCCACTAAACCAGGACCCTAAGGAGAGCATCTAGATGTTTGTTAAACCCCTGGAGGGATGATGACTCCCTGGGCAGCCTGGGCCAAGCCTTAACAACCCTTGCAGTGAAGAAACTCCTCCTGACATCCAATCTAAACCTCCCCTGCTGATTCAAAAGACGTCAATTTTCAGGCAGTACAAGCCTGCTTCCCTTTGAAGGCTCTACCATCAGCACCATCAAGCTGATACAGCCTGGAGAAGAGAAGGCTTCAGGGGAACTACTAGTGACCTGCCAGTACCTAAAGGGAACTTCCAAGCAGGCTGCAGAGGGCCTGTTTGCAAAGGCCTGGAGGGAAAGGACAAGGGGCAATGGTTTTAAATTGGAGATGAGTAGATTTAGACTGGATATTAGGAAAAAGTTCCTCCCCATGAGGGTGGTGGAACACTGGCCCAGGTTGCCCAGGGAGGTGGTTGAGTTGCCATCCCTGGAGGCATTGCAGGTGAGGCTTGCCAGGGCTCTGGGCAAGCTGCTCTAGTTGGGGATGTCCCTGGCCACTGCAGGGGGGTTGGACTAGATGAGCTCCAGAGCTCCCTTCCAACCCAAACCATTCTAGGATTCTATGATACCAGGAGACATCAGCTCCTGAAACGATAACCCAACCTTGGGACTTGATTGCCTCAAGTGGTAAGCTCTAGGAGATCAGCTTTTGAGGAGCAGGCAAAAATGAGGAAGCCCATGGAGATTGACTGCCTCCTAGCTGCCTTACCAGTGTCACAGATGGCACAGCTCTTGCAGAACTCATGGTGATGCTCACTGCTGAAGTATTCATCTTTACAGGGGACACAGACTGTGTCTGTTGTGGCAGTGCAGCGACTTCTCATTCCTTCACCTAGACCAAAGATCACAGAAGAAGAGGAACTGATTGTTATCAGAAGGAAATCCTCTTCACTTTCATGCCCAGAAAGTGATTGTCCCACTTACAACAGCCAGCCCAAGCCCTACAAGTTTGCACCCCATAGCATCACTGTTATTTAAGCAGCTAAAAGGGGCTAGCAGAGGCCTGAGGATTTGCTGGGAGATGAGGCAAGGCCCCAAAGGATTCTCCCAAGGGATTGCAAAAATCACTTCTCCAAGACACCTTTCTGAATGGTTTGGACATCACAGTTTGTAGGGTAAAAAGCAGGTTTTCAGCACAGCAAAGGTCTGTTCTCTGGAGCAATTCAATGGAGTTTATCTGACATAATCATGCAATTCAACCCAAACCAACCCCAAAGAGCTACACAAGATGGTAAGGGAGTGCTCAGGTTGGCAGAAGATTGAGCAGTGAAGCATTCAAGACTAAATGTTTGTAGTTTCTCTTTCTGTAGGCATGACAATGTCCTTGCATTTGAACACACATCTGTATTGCCACCCAACAACCCAACTTGCTTCTGTCTCCATGCAGCACAAGCTGCAAGAACTCCAGACACTTTTAATGACTGCAGTTCTCACCAGGTGAGCTTCAATACAGCTTTCTTCTCACAGAATGATCATTGTCATGCTCCACTCTCCATTCTATAGGTGACCAACAAGCCTCTTGCTCACTCTAATTCCCTCAGCATTTTATTGAGTGGCAAAAGAGAGGAGATCTTTAGTGAGCACAAATATGTGCAATGCACTTCAACTTCTTTTCTCTCTGCACATGCAGGAAGAGGCTCTGCTTCCTCAACAGTGTGAGGAAACATTTTGCCTTTAGAGACCAAGGTTATGTATCTATACCCAAGTCTGTCTGCCTTTCAGTTGAGTTCAGAAACACTCAGACTCCACTAGCTTTGAGAACAATGCAGAAGTTGCCTCAAGTCTTAAAAGGTTGAATTTATTCCCCATGGCATCTTTGAGGACAATATTACTGCAGTAGCTCATCCCATAGCAGACTTAATTCTGAAATGAGAAACTCAACTGTTCTGAAAGATACACCTAAAACCATAAGCAAGATTGAAGTTGCAACTCCATTTAGAGACATTATCTCTGCTCCTTCTAGGCACAGGCACATACTCTTCCTTTAACACACTCACTAGTGACTGGACTAAAAATAATCCCTCCTGTAAGAGGATTTCCTCCCTGGACCAGCAATATTAGCTATTAATTGTTGCTACTCTTCATCCTCAAGTCATTGCTCTAACTGTTCAAGCACCTGAGGTTTGAGAGTTGGCATTTGTGCTTCTCAAGACTGCTCTGCCTTCAGAGATACTCAGACCATGGGGAAAAAAATCCACACAGACTCATTCAGGAGGAAATAAATCTATTTTCTATCACCCTACACTTTGCTAATCTCTGTCTATAAATCAAGCTTATCTTTTTCCTTAAAAAAAAAAAGGCTTAAGCAGTATAAATCTTTCTAGAAAAGCTTAAATAAAAATACAACTTTAGCAGCAGAATTAATCACCTAAAATTTTTCCAGTATTATGCAAGATCCCTGAGCTTCTTTATGTGTTAGGTACAGCAATAGAAATGCTAACATCTTTTCTCAGCTAACACTCCCACACTGAAAATACACCAGACTGGCACATTAGGGAAGCTGAGACACATAAAAGAAGGTAAAGCTCTTTCAAAGAGCTACATTGCCTAAATTGAGTAGGTTATAGAAATAATCTTAGTCTAGACTGATACCAAAGTCTTCTCATCAAGTGCTTTTTCTCTGTCCATGTTCCCATCAAGCTCTTTTCTACCCTCTGTGGGTTAGTAACTGATAAGCTATTACGTGGAATATATAACCAACAGAACTAGAACCCACATCAGGTAAAAAACTACTTACCAGGGGCACAGTCCTTGCAGCACCTCTTGCCAAAAGGATATTCACGTTCTTTGCATTTCAAAGCCAAGCCATGGCTAGGAAGGACTGCCAGCAGCAAGAAAAAAAGAGCAGAGAAATGTGAGTACAAACCTACAGCTGCCATGATGCAGCCTTACTGTCCCAGCAGCAAGCTCGTGGGGAAGTGCTTTCTAAACTGCTGGTGAACAGAACAAATTCATCTGTCAGTTGCTGGGAAATTCCCAGCCTGTTTTCCACACCCCCAGCTTTTTTCCTCACACCCCTCAGCCCCAATTTCTTGCAGTTCACAACTAAAATACTCATAGGTAGAAAAAGAGCATGGTGAATAACATGAAAGTATCTCTATTCCTAGCCTTCAAACAGGGACATACCTCTCTACCGACTGCCAGAATTGGAAGGGATGATCCTTGCTGTTGTAAAGAAGGAATTATTAAAGCAATACAGAGGTAATGCCTGAAAACCTTTAGAGAGGAAAGCCAGAAGTCAAATGAAACACAACCCACAGAGGTTTGGTCCTTAAAAGGCAAAGCACAGGCAGATTCTCTCCCCTTGGTCTGACAGCAACGGCACGCTCCTCTTGAGTTTTCCTGCTGCCTAAACCCAACATTGTTAGCATCACTGCTCTGCTCAGGGACAGTGTGGAATCACAACCCAGCACTCAGCTGGATATTGCCCTCAGGAGCTAGCAAAAGGTCCAAATGAGGAGCACTGGCAGACTCCATTTCAACTCTAAGCAAGGCAAACCAACCTCACCCAAATGCTGCTCGGCATTGCTGTAGCAATCCCATGTCCAAAAACCTGCCCGGGTGAGCTAGGAGAGCTTCAGAGTGGGTCAGAAACAAGAAGCTGATCTGCTTATATTAAATAGATGGCTATCATTTTTTTATCCTAGATATTCTCTCCAAGCTTCTGATTCTGGAAAGATGAACTAGCAGCACTCAGACAGCAAGTCCTGTGAACAGCAGGTTCACAAATTGCTTGTGTGCATGAAAAAGAACCCAAACTGACCATAGAACTCACACTCACATCATCAGAAGATTCAACTAACACTGCCAATGCCTCTCACTCCAAAATTGAATTCAACACCATCACACAGCATGGGCAATAAACTCCCAAAGATTTCTTTTAGCTGCTGTGACTTCAGTATAGCAATTAAAAACATTAGAAAAAGCAAAGGGCATGACAACCTCATCTTTGCTTCCACAAATAGCTCAGGTAGCAAATACTTCATCATCCTCTTTGAGCTGTTCAAGGATCCCTCTGCAAACTAGCTATTTGCTTTCTGGGCAGCACGTGTGCCAAGAGAGAATTGCTCCACTCTAAACAATTAAAGTATAACAGAAGAATGCAGTCAGGGCATTAACAAAATTATCAGTGAACACGAAATCTTTTCCCTTCATTAGGCTGCAAAAAGCATCACACTGCAAAACTGGATGTTTAGATGTCTAATTTGGTGTCAGTTCAAAGTGCAGCTCATGGAATAGTTATCAAGGCTTAGTTAAAACAAAACCTAGACCAAACCTTGGGCCAAAATCAATCCCACGACTTCTGCTAAGCACCACATGTTTAGAGACAAGCTTCTAGCCACACTAATATCTCCCTAGCCAGCAATCAAGCTCCTGTTGGTACAGAGGTGGAAGGGAGCAGGGGCTGATTAATGTGGCAGATGCTCTGAGCTAATTGTAACATGAGATTATCAACTGATCTTCTCCCTCTCTTACAAAAATCACAGCTTAATTTGGCTCTTCTCTCAAGAGGTTCAGGTTTTTTCCCCCCCACACACACTTCCTGACAAACACCTTCAAACAGCAACATTTCCAAAGCATGGAGAAAAAGATTTAATGAAAAAGAAAAAAAAAGGTATATGAATATAAAAAGACTCTGCTACAAGTCATGAAACAGAGACAAACAAAAAGGGGGAGAGGGGGGGATCCTAAAACACCATCAAACAGCAATACTTATATTTACATTATATTAAGAGAATAAATTTAATCAAATAGAACATCTCCCTTGGATTTTCAGGCAACCCTTCAGAAAGAGAGCTTTTTACAGTAAAGGTGGAACCAGAGTAAAAATACCATTTGCTATTTTAGACAGTAGTGGATGTGACCCTTTGTGTTGCAAGATGCTTTCAGAGATTACCCAAAACCAGACTGATTCAAGAGCTTCCTGACTCTATGCTGCTCTGGCAGAAGCACTTCAAAAGCAACACTCCCCCCCCTCCCCCCAGCTTCATCATTCATGAGTTCATCAGCATCATTCATTTGCCCAGAAGCAAGTAATTATCCTAGGTTTCATAATGAATTTTAGTAAAGCAGTAATCACACACCTAGGTGAATCCCATTGCTCTATCTTTTAAGACAGAGCAAGATTTTTTTAATCTTCTTTTAAGTTCACAAAGAAACCTTCCCCATTGTTTCATTTTAGAATGAAATGGGATTTCTCTCTTAAAATATAAGGAACCCTAAAATCTCTCACATTCCCAACACAGCTGAGAACACAAAACCTGTCACACTCTAACCAGTTCTCTCTTGAAAGTAGATGCAGAAGAGATTCTTTGTTGTACTTAAAATAAGTTCTTCCCCACACCTCCTAAAGATAATTCAGCAATGGAGGGAGAACTTGATTCATTTCTCAGCAGTATCTAAGTAGGATGAAATTCCTTGAGCAAAATCCTGGAAGATTAACCAATCAGTCTGTGTATGGATATTCTCATGAGGTCAGAACACATGTATTTGAACCACAATCTCCTTTACAATAGCCAACACCTTTCAGTGTTACTCCCATAAATCAGCAGCTAGGAGGGCAACAAAAAAGAGAGTTAACCACTTCAGAAGCCTCCATCAAATATGACTAGCCAAAAGCAGCTGAAACTTCAGCTGGATTAACTGTAGAAACCAGAGTTAAACTGATGCAGTCCAGTAGATGTCCCATTATCTATGGACTTCTTTCCCCCACCTCACACTGAAGGCAAGAGAGCTGGAGAGCTGACACCTGGACGGAAGTTTGGTGTAAGTCTAGGACAAAACACTGCAGCCATATAACACAGATAGCAGCAAAGGAACTTTCTGTCTGTTTGGGGGTAGGCTGTTGTTTTCTTTTCTTCTTCTGGTTTTGTTTTGAAAGCAAGAAAGTGCTTGAGAGCTCTGGAAAAGTGAGCAGCATCAGAACTCCTCGTGGACGTTACGTGCATAGTCCATCAGCTTGCTGCCTGTGAAGTATTCACTGTACTTCAGGATCTCCTCCAGCTCCAAGTGATGGTTTTGATTTTCATCTGCTACTGCTATCATTTGCTTTGCTTCATTCAGGGCATTGTATTCATTCATAGGATCCATATATTCCTATAAACAAGTCAGAAAACCATTTTCAATCACCAAGCACACACCAGAGTGAAGCTCTACATAAGCTTCAGCCACGAGGAGACCAGCAGGAACTATCCCAAAGTGAACACAAGGGATGGAAAAAGGGCTCAGCACATCTTTCTAACAGGCTTACATCTATCTCCCAGCTCTTTTTCCACTCCCTGCTTCCTTGGTTGTAACAGAACATCTTACATCAGTGTCTACAATAAAACCACTGTAGTTGCCAACTAACCTCTGTATTAAACCTGGGGATTTCTGTGAAGAAAGAGCAAACTGTAAAAATACATCAAAATCTACATTCAAAAGGTAAGTGGCACACTATCAACATGTCTGATGTCAAGTTTCTCCTTGCTGGAGAGAATCTATTTTAGAACATGTTGAATTGAGAACTTTCCTGTTCCATTTTAAACTATCACAGAGGTCAGAAGGCTCTGAATCAAAGCATTTTGCTCTTTCACCTAGCTTGAAATAGATGAAAAGGTTTCAAGCAGTCGAGTTTTACTTCTTGAGGTAGAAGGCAATATTATCTTCCCTTCCTTCCCAGAAGGTATATATGCAAAGACTTCACAGATAAAACTTTTAAGAACAACAAATTCTCAGCCAAAAGGCTATGACTATTGTCTGTGTCACAGTCTAACTGCATCTCCACTCCCAATATCTTCATACCCACAGATCTGTATACTGAGGTTAGGAACTTGAACATTCATCCTCTCTTGGGGAGAAAACTAACATTTGAGAGGTTAGCCTTTCACACTGCCTATGCTGCAGTTTGAGTTCTGCTAGTGAAAGTACATTCTTATATCCTGAAAGAAAAAGCAGCCAGAAATGAGCCACCAGCCTCTTCCATTAAGCAGAAAATTGCCACAGCTCTAGGAAGCAGAATATTCACATTGTTTGGTAATAATTCTGTAGGCAGAACTATTAGAAGGAAACCTTCATTCTGCAAACCAAAGCCCCAAAAGGCCACAAAGTAGAATCCACACTTGAAAATAATAATTTGGGTTATCTAAAAAAAGAAAACCCCTCTGAAAGATGAGAAATCTCTGCTCTTTTCTAGACTACTGGGGCCTCAAAGATTGTTGCCTGTTGGGGTTTTTTCCTTTGTTTTATTTTGGGTTGTTTTTAGGGGTTTATTTTTGGCTTTGTTTTTTTTTTAAATGAATATATAGGTTGCTAGTTACACCTTTGGTAACTGAAAGTATGACTCATTGTCCCATTAAGCAGTGCACCTCATGAAGTCTCTGACTTACTCTCATGCACTCCAAATCCATCCAAGTCTCTATGTGACAAAAAAACCCCTAAAAGCATACCTGTGAGTAACAGTTATGGTAAGAAAACTCCCCCTCCTCTTTAACAGAAAGCAAAACACCACTGTCTGCAAGCACTAGAGAACAGCACGACAACCCAAAGCTCTGCAAACAACACATTATACTCCTCATTCCAATACTTTTGGACTTCATGTTCTCTAAAGCAATTTCAATCCTGTGTTTATAAACCAATTATTGGTTTTAAAGATAACTACTTGAGGAGTTCTTACCTCCAGCTCTTCCATGGTGACAATACCATCATGGTTAGCATCAATAACCTCTTCAAACTCCTTCTTTCTGTCTTTTACCCAGTCATCATCAATATCTTGAGCTTGCTGGTTCTCTACAGTCCCCACAGGTAATGAAATGAACTCTGAAAGGGTGAGTTTCTTATCCCCATCTTGATCTGCAACAGAAGCACACATTCATTTCACTGGACGTGAAGGACACAGCAGGTAGCAAGGTGGGCTCTTCTTTTTATTTTAATTGGTTTTGTTTGTCTTGTCATTCATCTATTGCAACAGAAATTCTCTTTAACAGCTGTATCCAGTCTCCCTTGATTTAGCATCTAGGTAAACTAACCCTCCTAAAAGAGTGTTTGATACTATTATACCATTCATCAAACCTTTCCTGCTCTTGCAACAGCAACTCTCCAATGCAGCAGCACTTCAGCATGAAGCAGCAGCAGCTGATCTTCTTTGCATGAGGTACTCAGAATATCTTTCTAATATATACTGCTGTGCTGTTAACAGCCAGAGACTAAATTTAGCCTTGAGACATCCACAAAGACCATCACAGAGGTGCCAGCATTTCTGCTAACACTTTGTTTTGCTTACAGCAGCAGCAGATGTGAACAAGAACAAACAAAAGATGTGCCAACAACACTTCAGCCTGAGCCATGACAGTGCAAGGACCTGACAATGTCCACCCAATAAAATGCTTTGCAAGTGAACAACTCCCAAGAAACATGTTTTAAAGTGACATACCCAAATCTCTGATGATTTCTTTCACCATGAACTTCAGCATTCCCCTGCTATGCTCTGGATGAAGAAAGGATAAGAATTCCTCCTCATTCAAGAGCAGATCAGGAGGTGGGTTGTCAGCCTGGTACCATCGATCCTTCAGGTTATCCAAAACTTCCTGTGCTACAAATGGAAGGAGAAGAAGATGTTCAATCTATTTCAAGCTGTTGAAATAGACTTTCCCCTGCTACTCAGCTGTTTAACCAAGGATGTTCTTCAGGTTCACTCTCTCCATGTATTGCAATTGTGACAACACATAGCTACAAGACAGGAAGATGTCAGCTACTTCTCTTCCTACCCAAATAATAACCCTTTAACACTGAGCATGTTTTCCTCCAACATGACTATCATTAGATCTAAAAAGACACTTCTCCTCTGTGAGGCACCACTGTACCAGAGCTCTGGCTAGCAGCACTACAGAGCTTTACTCTACTTTACAGCACTTACTAATCCTACCACAAGTAAGCAAATCATTCCTTGCCAACACAGCAGTTCTAGGCATGCTCAAAGGGACATATTTTATTACTCCAAGCTTCCAACACTCAACCTTATTTCCACTTGGCATTTCTTAATACAACATTATCCAACCCCAAACCAGTTGTAATTAGTGTTTTGGTATGTTCAAGCTCAGAGGATTTGAGATAACAAAATGCTACAGTGACTACCACAAAGTGATGATCACAACTGTGTGCAGTATGCATATAATGGAAGTGCAAAGGGTTTTTTCTCCAGCCACACCACAGCTCCAGGTAGCACCCTCACCCTGCACACTATATATATATATATGAGATAAGCTTAAGAACTGTATTAAACCCATTATGAAAAAAATCAAAGCCTACTTTTTACAGCCCCCAACAATGGATAGATGCTGCACACAAAGCATCTCACTGAAAAGGCAACATAAGCAAAGCCCTAAAGCAGAAGACTAGGAAAACTATGAAGAGATTCCTGCCCTGCCTTTGCTCCTCCCTTTTTCCTTTGTCCTGTCAACAGCTCAGACTTTAGAAGAATTGCCTACCCAGAGAGAACTTAGACCCTTAGGCTCAGCTATATCATTCAGGGGGGTTGGACTAGATGATCTTTCTAGGGCCCTTCCAACCCCTAACATTCTGTGATCAAGTATTTCAGCCTAGAAATGTGATTTGCTGGAACTATGAGAGATTTAAGAGGGTAGCTCTACAAAAGCAAGCTTGGAAACATCAAGAACAGATGCACTGAGTTTTCTTTTACTTAAGGGCACAAGTACTTAGTACTCCTTTTAGCTACCTGATCTAGTCCATATCAGAAAGCATTCTGATTTCAGACCTAAACCCTGGTTTAGTTATCACTACAAACTACTAAAGGGAAATATCTTTGCTGCCAGGAATTAATGCAACTTAAAGTACACAGAAACAACTACATTTCCACTTCTTTCACTTCATCTTACACCTTGCAGACAAGCACTTGAGTGACTATTTCCTGAAGTCAACTGAGAATCAGCATCTGTGCACAAGTTCCTGCTAAAACCATGCATCTGACATGAAGACCAAAAACCACCTTGCAGCACACCACCTGAGTCTGATGTGCACCTCACAGGCCTGACCATAACCAAACAGGAAAAAAAATACCTGTGGGGAGGATTTTTTTTTCTGGGGTAGGCATTTTCTAAATGACACAGTGGAAAAAAGAGTGTCTGTAGCACAGCCTGCTCTGCTAGCTGCAAAATATACTAACCAATAGAAATCTGAAGCATTTGCTTCTTAAAAAAAACACTGAAAGATTCTTTTTGGATTGAATAAACTCTGAAATAGCTCCTAGATGCTTTTGGTTGTTGAGTTACAAGAGGAAAACACAAATAGATTCTTGCAGTGCTAGTTGCAAGGAAGACTTCAGTTTTCACAGAGTGTTTTTTTGTGAAGATTAAAGAAATCCTTCAGAGTCTTAACATGAAGCTTAAAGAGAGTTTGTTAATGACAAGTTTGAGCTAGATGGAGGACACAAGAAAAGTTTTAGGTAGATCAAGGACACAAGAAAAGTTTTAGTTAGATCAAAGTCATAAGAAAAGTTTTAGTTAGATCGAAGACACAAGAAAAGTTTTAGTTACATTAAGGACACAAGAAAAGTTTTAGTTCAATCGAGGACACAAGAAAAGTTTTAGTTCAATCGAGGACACAAGAAAAGTTTTCGTTAGATTAAGGACACAAGGAAAGTTTTAGTTAGATCAAAGACACAAGAAAAGATTTGTTCATGGTTTTCCAGGATAACCAACCCCAAATGTTCCAAGTCCCAAGTCAATCTGAGACTCAACTGTCCCTCATCAGATGAAACTGTGTCAGTACAATGAAGTGGTGTCCCTAGTTGTGGCCTGGCATCCAAACTGCAGTGTGCTTCTGCACAAGACTCAGAATATGCTTTCAGTTATTTTTTTACTATATAGACCAAAAAGGAGTACTTTTACACTGCACCAGAGCATGAGAATGAGCTTAGCCTATCACCTCCAGGAAGTGGTAGATAACTAATTTGATTTTTTCCAAACAAGGCTGGTTACCTAGGTAGAAAAATGATTATGTGCACACTCCCCTTATTCAGCAAATCTTTTATCTGATGAGCATTCCTGTAAACTGCAGCTAACCACACTGCCAGAGAACAAGCTGCACAGGTGCTTTCCCTGCCCGAAAATTCAAAGGCCCATTTGCATTTTAGTTGCTTTTTGATAAATGGAAAATATAACCTAACCCATTTTTCAATGACTAATTCCTGCAAGGAAAGGCTAAGGCTTCCTGGTTTACTTAACAGTAAATTTACACACTTGTAGATAGTAGGGGGGGAAGAGTAGGGAGATTACTCTGTTAAGAGTTGCCATCTTTATACCAAACCAGCTTGAAAATGAAAGTTTTACAAGTAATAAGGAAGAAATGATCAATTTCACTAAGATAAAGAACCAATCTCTCACTAGGAAGAAGTTAGATGAAATAACTGTTAAGCAACCTGTTGCTGTTAACTCCTACTCTGCTTTGTAGTGCCTGAGTACTCTCTTTAAACACAACCTTGAGTGTTCAATACTTACACCCAGAGTGTGGAGAAGGCAGATTTGAGTTGGAAAGCAATGTAGAATTTCTGTCTTACACATTCTACATTTGTGTAGAAGCAGAAGAACAACTAAAATAATGAACAGTTTTGACATTCAGGTGAAAAAAAATGGACACAGACCAACAGTCTGCACTTACTTTCTTCATCTATTTTCAGCTCTTCATTGTTTTTGATCTTCTCTGCAATCTCTTTTTCATTAAAGCCTTTACTTGCCAAAAATTTCACTTTATATTCATCCCAGGACACATGGCCTGTAAGAAAGAGTAAGACAGGAGGGCAGGTGCTTAAATGACAACCTTTTAGCCTCATTACTCAGAACAGGAGGTGCT
The DNA here is from genome assembly GCA_013396975.1 of Bucco capensis. Taxonomy (NCBI): domain Eukaryota; kingdom Metazoa; phylum Chordata; class Aves; order Piciformes; family Bucconidae; genus Bucco; species Bucco capensis. The sequence goes on along the minus strand of VWZO01005705.1, from coordinate 181,040 downwards.
CAGCTCTTTTGGTTCAGCACTCTAACCATCACACTGAGCTTGAGGAATGGCAATATGAAAACCATCACCTGATTCACTTTTCTCTTTCTTAAAACCAGACAGGCCTTGTAAAAAAAACAACCTCTTGATGTCACTCTCCTCACCCCATCCCTGGCACAACCACTTGTTACAACTTCCTATCAGCACCAGTGAAATAACAGAGGAGTCACCACACAACTACAATGCTGACTGGAGCTCTATTGTCTTCTGGCTGGATCAAACCTCTGGAGATAACATGCAGCCCACAGGAATTTGGACTTTGTCACAGCACATCTGAAGAGCAGCCAGCAGGTTTGGCTACTAGCAACTGACTAGATGGCATCAGGAGATGGAGGAAGTGGTCAGCTTACCATCACCATCAGGGTCCACAGCTCTGAAGTGCATTTTATTCTCTTCCACAGCTTCCTGGAAATGTTCATCTGTCTTCTCCATGATCCAGCGTTGCATCTCTTTTGCACCTATCTTTTTGTCATTATTGATATCCACCCTAGGGATGAAAGAAAGGATTAAAAAAGGCACTCTGAGTAGCCTATTTCCTTTAGCTGCCTCTGCTGGTATTCAGAAGAACACCAGGATATAAAACAATTCAATATCCCAGTATCCCAGTATGTCAGGGGATGGAAGGGATCTAGAAAGATCATCTAGTGCAACGCCCCTGCCAGAGCAGGAGCACCTAGACCAGCTCACACAGCAATGTGTCCAGGCAGCTCTGCAATGGCTCCAGACAAGGAGACTCCACAGCCTCCTGGGCAGCCTGGGCCAGTGCTCTGGCACCTGAACTGCAAACAAGTTCTTCCTTGTGTTAATACTAAACCTCCTGTGCTCCAACTTGCTCCCATTCCCTCTTATCCTACCATTGGATGCCATTGAGCAGAGCCTGGCTCTCTCCTCCTGACACTCACCCTTAACATATTTATAAACTTTTAAATTTATAAACATTCAAATGTTCTTATTGATATTTCTTGACCTGTTAACAAAAAGCCTGCAGGAAACAAAAAAGCTTTGTTAAGCCTTCTGATTTTCTCTCAAGGGTATGAGCATTCCCACAGCACCATCAGTAGTCAAAGCACCAATGGCATCTAAGCTGTTCTAATAAAACTAATCCTCCACCCCAAAAATGCAAATAAAGCCAATTCTGCCACCTTGTGTCTGAAAGTATCTTCAGCCCTTGATTGCCATTTCCATCCTGACCACATCCAACTCTACTCTGAAGATCAGAGCAAGAGGCTGCACTGTTCTTGGCAATCGAGGGAACTTACTTTGCAAAGATGACCATCAGCTTCTTCCTGTTCTTTCTGGGCTCTGAATCTTCCTCAAACTCTTCCATCTCTTTCCCTAGGAAAACTTCTTGATGAAATTCTTTGTTGAGATGTCCATCCATTTCCATTTTGATCCCGTTCAAGTGATCTGGGGGCAAGATCTCATTCTCATCTTTACTGTCAGCTGGCTTCTCTTTGAGGGCTGAATTATTTGCAGGTCTTGCATAAACATCCATCAGAAGAAATACAAACAGAAGGGACAGATACAGGGATCCCAAACTGCAGAGAAAGGCCTGCTTGGACATCATTTTTTTTCCTTTTTATTCAAAGTATTGGCTGATTAAATTACTGAGAATGGATGAAAAGATCTAAAAAGAGAAAGGAAAAATGACATACTATTAAACTCTAGAACATTATGTCACTAATATAAAAACCTCCTAAAATTCAGAATACACACATGTATTTGCTGGGAAAGAATAAAGAAGTCTAAGGAATGAATACACACAAGCAATTCAGCTCTGTCACTCTTCAGTCTGCACTACTGTAACCTCTGCCAGTGGACTATGGCAGGTAACATCCTTTAAATAGCCTTAGTTCTGCTCTGAAATGCCTTATGGCATGAGCTGACCTAACAACTTACACTCAGGCATTTACTGAGAGGTCAAGCAGCACATGAAGCACTTATTGTCCAAAGATGCAGCCCAAGCTCAGCTGTGCCAATATCCCCAACACTAGCACAGCACTTCCCAGCAAGCTGCTAAAAGAGCCACGACAGCACAACAGTTTACTAGAGACCTCAACACTTTCTTCTTTAGAAAGGCAGAAAGATTCAAAAGGTCTTTTTGGAAAGAGACGACCAAGGGAAATAACGATTACAGATACCACCACATCAAGCAGCGCTGGAAACACCCAGGAAAGAGCTGGCAGGAAAAGCAAGCCCAGGGGCGGACCTGGCATCACCTGCTTGCTGCTGGGTGAAAATCACTGACACAGACAAATTCCAAGAGCGCAGGGACAGGGAGAAGGACCACAGCCCCACAGACAGTGCGTCGAGGAGCATGAAATCCACAGAGGCGCCATGCCCAGCTGAGCCCTGGGCAGGAGTCACAGACCGAGCGGTGAAAGCTAACTCTCTACCTGGGAAGCACAGAGCCCAGCCGGAGCTGCCCTGCCCGACTCGAAGGGCATTAGCTGTGCCTTCTCCCGCTCCCAGAAGGGCCACATGCACTCACCGAGAGCTGCGGGGCGCAGGAGGGGGGAACGCGGCCTCCCAGCACCCTGTCAGGCCGCGGGGAAGCCCACCTCGGCCGCGCTGCCCCTTGCTCCCCGCGCCGGCTCCTGACGGAAAGACGTCAGAGGCGCGGAAGACCCCGAGCCCACTGCCGCCCGGGTGGGAGGAGGGAAGCGAGAGGAGAGCGGCGGGGCCGGGCGGAACTTCGTCAGGAACACGTAGTGGGTGCGTGAGGGGTGGCGAGAGGCCATCTTGGAGTAGGGCACGGAAGGACCTGGGCCGCCTGCGGCCGCCATTTCCCCTCCCAACAGGTCCTGCCTGTGCTGCCACAACTGTTAGCAGGTTGCCCGTGACCCGGTTAAGAGAGAAGGCAAAACTCCTCCTGCCAAATAACTTCGGAATGTTTTCCTTTTATATACTACCCCCGTTAATAATAAAGCAGGTCTTCTTCTCTAAGCGTGAAGGAGTTATTACCTCCCTGTCAGGTCCTGGCTCCGGTTTTGTGCTCATGGGTCAGTTGTTTTGCTGGCGAGCACTTTATAAATACGTCACACGCCGCTGCCGACCCTTATGCAACCAGAACAACAGCTAACACACCATTACTTTCACAAACTTGCGTACTCTCTTGTGCCATAACGAAACCAGCCCTGCCCTGACCCTAAGGCTGCCGGCAGGGCGCGGTGCACCCGGAATCAAAATGGCAGCGTCTCGGCCTCGCTCGCCCTGTTGGAAGATGGCCGCCGCCAGGCGCTGTCGTGCGCTGTCAGGTGACGCGGGGCGCGGCCACTCCTCCTGCCCCACAAGGCAAGTGGCGAGGGAAGCAGTGGAGGCTGCACACACCGCGTCCCTGCTGCAGGCCCGGAAGGGACAGAGCCTCTCCTCCTTCTCCTCCTGCCCTGAGCCGCTGCTTCCCCGAGGAGAAGGCGGAAAGGCAGGAAGGAGACATGAAACCACCACTGAGGGTCGGCGAAGCGCGGTGAGGTTCCCACAGGAAGCTTGGCCCCTCTCGGCAGCCGTAAGCCGTCAGCCGTCCTGGGGCGGGGCTCCTGCCGTTCCCGCCTAAACTTTGGGGGGCCTGGAGGGGAAGGGGCTCGGGCCGGGCTCGTCCGCCCCGTCGAGGCCTTGCGGCCATGAAGCTGCTGCGCCTGCTGTGCCGCCACAAGACGGCCCTGGGTCTGGGCGGCCTGTCGCTCTTTGCCGTGGTTCTGCTTTACCTGGCCAAGTGCACCTCAGAGGGCCTGCGGCCCCTGCCGGCCCCCCGCGGGCTGCCGCATAACCAGGCCGCGGCCCTGCCGCCGCGAGGGGTCAGGGGACCTCAGCCCCCCGCGGTTCCAGCACCCTCCCCTGAGGAAACTGCCTTCCTGGCCGTGCTCATCACCAGCGGCCCCAAGTACAGCGAGCGTCGCAGCATCATCCGCAGCACGTGGCTCTCGGGCGCAGGGAAAGCTCCTCACGGGGACGTCTGGAGCCGCTTTGTGATCGGCACAGCGGGGCTAGGGGCAGAGGAGCTGCGGAGCCTGGAGCTGGAGCAGAGCCGGCACAAAGACCTCCTCCTCTTGCCAGAGCTGCAGGATTCCTATGAGAACCTGACTGCTAAAGTCCTGGCCACCTACGTCTGGCTGGATCTGCACCTGGACTTCCAGTTTGCCCTGAAGGCTGATGATGATACCTTTGTACGCTTGGATGTGCTGGTGGAGGAGCTGAGAGCTAAGGAGCCACGTCGCCTCTACTGGGGTTTCTTTTCTGGCCGTGGTCGAGTGAAATCTGGTGGCAAATGGAAAGAGAGTGCCTGGGTGCTGTGTGACTACTATCTGCCATATGCCCTGGGGGGGGGCTATGTGATTTCTGCAGACCTGGTGCACTATTTACGGCTCAGCAGAGACTACCTGAACATGTGGCAGAGTGAGGATGTCTCCCTGGGGGTATGGCTGGCTCCCATCGATGTGAAGAGAGTGCATGACCCTCGCTTTGACACTGAGTATAAGTCACGAGGTTGCAACAATAAGTACATAGTAACTCATAAGCAGAGCATTGAGGACATGCTGGAAAAGCACCAGACCCTGGCTAAAGAAGGAAAGCTCTGTAAGGAGGAGGTGAAGCTCAGGCTTTCCTACATGTATGACTGGGGAGTGCCTCCTTCCCAGTGTTGCCAAAGGAAGGATGGCATCCCCTGACAGTCTGAGGAAGGAAAAAGGCAGGATGTTGATAGACTCTGTGAGCTTGGTTACTGTTCTTTGGGGAGAATCCCAGTAACTAGGGCTTCACAATTACTCAAAAGATTTTGCACGATTCGTTGTGTCACAATCAATGACACCCTAGAACTCCTAAGAGCTACTGATGTGGCATGATGTAGAGATGTTAAAAACAACCAAGAAATAGATGACAAAAAAGCATGGAAGGGCTGGTGACAGGGTTGAAGGTAAATAACAGGTTGCAAAATATGGATAGCACAGAAAATTTGGGGAAGGAAACCTGAGGGAAAAGTTGCTGGGAGATTTTTTTAACAGAATCTAAGGTTTATTTGCTGAAGATCATGCCAAGCCTTCATGCTATCTGTGAAACTAGCATCTGCTGTTGATTTCTCAGTTTGGCAAGGTTGGAAGTGTCTAATGGGGCCACAAATCAGCTGCTGTTGCCAGTAGGGAACAGGGGGCTGGTTATTGGCACAAGCAGGCAAGAGAAGGGAACAGTTTTACCTGGGGTAGGTGTGTTAGGGGAGGGAGAGTGTTCTTTGGCAAGTGCTCTGATTTACACTTAGAGCTTCTGTGTAACTTGTCTGTAAGCTTTTTGTTGTTTTAAAGGCATCATGTACATAAATTATCTGGCAGCTACAGAGTAAGCCTATCCTTAGAAAGGTGGATCAGTTATGGTATGTGGCAGACATAGACTTTATTATCTTTTGGGGGGAAACAAATAGTTATGCTACCAAGCTAGCCTTCAGTTGTTAGGCATAGGTGTTGTTCTTCTTAGCTTATCCTCCACACATGCTGTGTCTGAAGAAACATTTCCCCTCCCAGCAGTAAGTCATCTCACTGAGGTTGGACATTGTAGGCTTGATATTGTTCTGGATTACTCCTGTGAAATGTCCATTAGCAGGATCAGAGCAGTGAAAGCCAAGATAACAACCCTAACATGGGCTAAGAAAGTAAACTCTGTGTGTAGTCAAGAGAAGGAAGTTCCCTCACCCCTCAAATTCCTGTCTGAGGAAAACCTTAGCTCTATTTTCAGGATATCCATTGCAATCAAATGAGGCTAATTCCCTAACACTGAAGCTAGATGTGAATTTCATCCAACAACAACCTTTTAATAGCGCTAAAAAGGAACTTTACTGGTGGTCTAAGTTAATTGCTGAGGTGATCTGTCACTAAATGGGATGTTGGCCCTTAGTCCTGGCTAGACTACAACTCATTCTAGTACTGGCAAAGCTTGGCAGCATCAGATGCAGCACAGCACACTAAATGCACACAAGACATTCTGGGCTGGAGAACAGCTCACTTACACAAATTCACCATGTTCTTTATCTTTAAACCTTCAGGTAAGCCTGCAATTTAAACATTTTGGAATGGCAGCTGCTCTAATACATAGAAATACACTTGGGTTTTTTTTTGCAGCACTAGTAGTAGCCTTGGGCAGCTACAGATCTTTCAGTGTTAAGCAGAGGTTTTGCTTTCTCTGCCTGAAGGGTGTTCATAGTTATCAGTTTTACTCTTTCGTTGCACACTGCACTTTCACACAAGTTCATTTCCTCCTCTCCCTAGGTCTGTATCTCTTCCCACCTGCAGGAAGGGACAAATGGCAAAGAGAAAATGCTGCCAATATCACTGTAAATTGGGCAAGTTAGCAATGCAAACCAAAGGAATTCAGTGTGGTGGGGGTTTTGTTATTTATCCTCTCATTCATCCTCTACTGTGAAAACCTGAACAAACCTCTTGACTCCTTTCTAAAAGAAATTAAGCTACTGAAAAGAAGAACTTCTCTTAGCATGTGTCCATCCTAATGCATGCTTCTGTATTCCCAGATAGGCAGAGGTGCTTTGCAGCAAAGGATTTACTCTTCCAAACCAAGAATTTAAACAGGATTAGAGGAAATTGAAATTGCTTTTAGCATTTAAAAGAATGCCTGTTTGACATTTGGAGTTCACTACAAGTGTGTGTGTATATATATGTTTAAATGCTTGTAATGTATTTATTTATGATGACTGAAGCTATATTATGTGTAGGAAAAAATTAGCTAGCTAAATGGCATTTGCAGTTTGTTTCAGGAGGTGCTGTAATGTCCAGGAGGATTATTTATCAAGCAATGCTTGAGTTTACTGGTATCCTAGCTATTATTTCAAGTCCTGGGAGCTGAACTGCAGAGCTGCTGCATGTCTCAAGCTAGTCAGAATGTCCATTTGTGTTAATAATTGTACTCTTTATCCATTTCTCTCAGTAACTTTGTTCATGGAACCTGTTTACATTGTTGGCTTTGACTCTCCCTTCCCACCCTCCCAAAAAAAGAAGTGTATTTTATTGCTAGCAGAGGAACTGCTGCATCTCCAGCTGCTATTTCACACAATGTCCTGAGTTGGAAAGGAGCCACAAGAATCATTGAGTCCAACTCCTGTCTCTGCACAGGACAACCCCAAAAATCACAAAGATCTTAATAAAAAGCTTGCTTTCCATACCTTCTCAGGAGTAGGTTCCATATCTCCTGCCATCATCTCAGAAGTCTAATAAGTGATGATTTAATACTTGAAAACCATGCTTGAAGGTCAAGGGAAGGAGAGTTTGCTTTCAGTAGGTCCAGAGTTTGGGATCTGTTTAAATGCTGCTGAGAAATAAGCTGATTTTGGTCATTAGAGCAGTTACACGAGTGTGGAAAGTTTTGTTGTGACAACAAAATGCTCCAGGAACAGATTTTTCTTTCTTAGCCATTCTGAGTGATGTGTTGGGCTTTTCATTTTGTTAAACAGTGCTTCTGCTGGTTTCCAGCTTTCCTCTTCATCAATATTTTGCATTTGGAATAGCATTGTTAGGATGTGGAAATGTTCTCACCTTAGCAGTCTCTAAGCTTGTGTTGGCATCCATTCAGGAGTGCCACTGAGCTCCTCTGTAACATACTGAGCTCTTTGTTAGTATAGAGTGCTGCTTCTTTGTTAATTTATTTCTTAAATCAGGCCTTTAGCTAATTGAGAGACAGAAATGAATCGTTCAGGATGTGCCCTCTCTGATCAAATCTAAGATACTGAAATATTTCAAGCTGACAGTGGCATGAAGCCACTTTTTATGTGCAACTTAATTCCTTTGTTTTAGCTCCTTGTTTTTACATTGCTGTGCTAAACAAACTAACAATTCCACTTGAAAAAACAAACAAGCTTTTCAGAGTCAGTTCAAGGTTTAAAAAAAAAACAACCCACAAACCCAACACAGAAATGACTATTCCTGTAACCAAATCCTTTCTGTTCTGAATGTTTAACCTTGTTGAGGTGAAGTTTGCTCAACTATAGCTTTGTTGGGTGATGCTTTGGACAACTGTTAGGCTCTCTGTAGTTGAGGTGCCTCAGTTGTGAGTGTTTCAACTTGTATTTCCTACCTGTTAATGCTGATGCTTTGCTGTTTGCTTTGCAGAGCTGGTGAAAAGCCCAGCAGCATGGGAAAGGGGTTAAGGGTTGCACTTGTGTTGGTTTCTCTTCAGCTCAGCTCGAGCATCAGAGCTGAAATCTGTTTGTTGGTGTTGCTGTCTGCCTGACAAACTGTCAGCACCTCCCCTGCTCTGTATTTTTACTGACAACACACTGCCTGCAAAATTCCAAGCTGTTGCTACATGTACCTGTGGGGAAGATAAGCTTTTTCCCTTGAAACTGCTTTATGCCAACAGAAAACCTGCCAGTTCCTACTTTCTAATGCAGACTTGGTAGGGAATGTCTAGTAAAACTTGGAAAGGGATCAGTCTGTTACCTGGAGCCTGGCTGAAGCTGAAGGATGCTGTGGAAGTGTGCCTTGCTGCAACAGAAGTAGCCTGGGGTGCTGTGCTGAGTGTGCTGGAAGCACTTGAATGGAATTGCACAGTTTGTTGCAGCCACATCCCTTGGCCATGTTGGGGGGTGGAGTGTGGCACACTTTGCTCCACATTTACCATAGGAAAGAAATTGCTAGAAACATAAAGCTGGCTGTGATGATGAAAATTCTTGGTGATTAATTGCATTAAGTGTGTTGTATGTGTATTTATGTCCTTTTCCTGTATGCCTCTGGTGGCCAAAGGATCTGTGTGCTATGGTTTTTAATAAAGGATTTTTGCTGGAGAGGGGTTCTCTGACTAAAAAGTGTATTGATTCTGCTCAAAAACAAGTATTTTAAGCACTGATCCTAACCACACTTGTGCTCTAGACCCTTCCCCAGCTTCCTTGCCTTACTCTGGCCACACTCCAGCACCTCAGTGTCCTTCTGGGAGTGAGGGGCACAGGTACCTGTTTATCCTAATATTCCTTTGGTAGCAATAAAACTGTAACACAGGGGTTATCTGACTAAAAAGTGTGTGATTCTGGTCTAAAGCAAGTATTTTAAGCACTTGGACATCCATAAACACCACTGGCTACAGTCCTGTTTTATGTTTAAAAGAAAGGCCAACTAGCAACATTGAGCTTCTGCCTCAGAGCCAAAAAAAGCCTCTCAGCTCACCCACCTTACCTTTATAGCAAATAAATCCATGTATCCCTCCTGACTTCCACAGGATGATGCCCATGAGCAGCTCCCAAACCCTCCACACCAATCCCAACCCCTAGAAAGATTTAAAATAAGACTTATCTTCATTTTCTTTTTTTTGGGGGAGGGGTAAATAATTCAAAATAACTTTTCAATACTTACAGAAGCAGGACTTTGAAGCCAGTTCTTCCAACAGAAAAACTCTCCTTGGTTTTCCTGTTTCCTTGCTCTCTGCAGTTCAGTCACTAGATGTCACTCTGTGTCCTTCAGAGACATAATAAGAGAGATTCCTTGGTGAAAAAAAAAAGGGGGGGGGGAATAATCAAAGCAGGAACCTCAGCAGTGTCAAAAGTCAGTTGTTGATGACTGAAATTTGAATATCTCTCATTTATGACTGANCTGGTCTAGGTGCTCCTGCTCTGGCAGGGGGGTTGCACTAGATGATCTTTCTAGGGCCCTTCCAACCCCTGACATTCTGTGATCCTGTGAATCTGCATCTGCTGTTTAATCCCCCAGATGGATAATTCACCTGTGCCCTCCCCAGCAGCCTGCTTGAGCAAGTTGCCTAAAGGCCATCTAGTCCTTGAAGGCCACAAGTCCCACCTTCTGGTGGCCCATGTCCCCCCTTCCTTTGCTTGACAGCCAAGAGCCAAGGCATGTGAGTCCTCTTCCAGCACCTGTTTGTTTTCCAAGCAGCAGGCTGGAGTGCAGTACTGAAATCAGAAGTGCTGGAGGAGCAGAGAAGTTTCACAGCACAAGCCCTGAGTGCAAAGTGCAGCAGAGGGGCTGGAAAATTCATCACACTGGCTCTTGTTTTGTTAAATAAAAGGAAAATGTTGTTGTTGCCAGTGATCAATTGATTTGGGATAGTGCCAAATGGCTCCAGTGGGCTTTGAAGCATCATATAGCATGAGACTCTGCAAAAACATTTATCCAGAAGAGATCCTAGCCACAAGAGTTACAAATATTTACATGATCTATTTACTTTAGGGAAGGACTCAAGCCAGAGATAGCAGATCTTGATTGCAAACATAGCAGCCACTGAGGTGCTAAGAAGTGGAGCTTGGAGTGTAAGCTTTCTGATCTTATCTTGTCTAATATATTTATCTTTCTTTCCATGCCTTGACCTCCATAAAACAAGTGTTCTAGGCACTAGAAAAAACATCCCTATAAATGTACTCTGATGAATTTGTGGCTCTGCTAAGATCAAGGAGGCTAGGAGCTGAGGCAGGCTTAGATTAATTGCAGTGATCTTGTGTAGTTCCTTAGATGTTTGCTGGTGATAAGTTGGAGGGGTGAGATGTCATCCAGAAGGAGCTGGACAAGCTGGAGAGGTGGGGCCAGGGGAACCTCAGGAGCTGCAACAAGACCAAGTGCAGGGTCCTGCACCTGGGTCAGAACAATCCCCACTATCAATCCAGGCTGGGGATGAGATGATGGAGAGCAGCCCTGCAGAAAAGGCCTTGGGGTGCTGGTGGCTGAGAAGCTGGCCATGAGCAAACAGTGCACGCTGGCAGCCCAGAAGCACAATGGCATCCTGGGCTGCAGCAAGAGAAGCGTGGCCAGCAGAGCCAGAGAGGTGATTGTGCCACTGCACTCTGCTCTGCTCACACCTCCTCTGCAATACTGGGGCCAGCTCTGGAGCCCTCAACACACAAAGGCCATGGAGCTGATGGAGCAGGTGCAGAGGAGGCCACGAGAATGCTCAGGGGCTGCAACACCTCTGCTCTGAGGACAGGCTGAGGGAGCTGGGATTGTTCAGCCTGGAGAAGAGAAGGCTTCAGGGGAACTACTAGTGACCTTCCAGGACCTAAAGGGAACTTCCAAGCAGGCTGCAGAGGGCCTGTTTGCAAAGGCCTGCAGGGAAAGGACAAGGGGCAATGGTTTTAAATTGAAGAAGAGTAGATTTAAACTGGATATTAGAAAGAAGTTGCTCCCCACGAGGGTGATGGAACACTGGCCCAGGTTGCCCAGGGAGGTGGTTGAGTTGCCATCCCTGGAGGCATTGCAGGTGAGGCTTGCCAGGGCTCTGGGCAAGCTGCTCTAGTTGGGGATGTCCCTGCCCACTGCAGGGGGGTTGGACTAGATGAGCTCCAGAGCTCCCTTCCAACCCAAACCAGTCTAGGATTCTATGAGCCTAAGTTTACACTCTGCACTCTGTGTGTGTGCAATCTTCTCACCTGCCTCTGCCCTCATTCACAGCTAGCTCTCTCACAGCCCCCAGCAAGTGGCTTCTGTGCTGCTCTGTGTCCCACTGACAGAGAGGAGAGATTCCCTTCCAGGAGATGTGACTCAGTGGCAAAAGAGTTGTCCCAGCAAGAGGCTGAGGCTCAGGGGAGAAGAGCTGCTGAGGGAAGATGACAGCCCTGCCCTCCACACTTAAAGTGTCAAAGCAGGGACTGGAAGATGCAGTTAGTCCTGGAATCCTGGAAATGCAAAGTACTAGCTACTCTTGAATCCTAGAATGGGCAGGTTGGAAGGGACCCTAAAGATCATCTAGTTCCAAGCTCCCCACACTGAGCAGGGATGCCAATCACTAGCCCAGCTCACCCAGGGCCACATCGAGTGCTGGAGCAGGATGATACTGGTCACTTTTGTGTTGGAAAGGAAGAAGTGACCAACTAATTGGAGTCAGGACTCCTGGAGCCTACCATCAGCTTAATCATGGGCAGAGCTGCCAAACCATGGTCTGCAATGCTCTGCCTTCTTCCTGAGCTCTCTATCCATTATACCAACAGAATCCAGTGAAAATAATTCTTCAAGTGAAACCACAATAACTACCCCGTGCCTCAGTTTCCCCCACAGTAAGCTGATGATAACCTTGCCTCTTCTCAGGGCATTGTGAAGCTAAGCTCTCCAAGGCCTTTGGGATCTAGGCATGGCTGGACTTAGAGAAGTTGTCCTGATTAGCTGACACTTTGTAGAAGTCCAATCTGGCTCCTGAAAAGCTTCATCAAAGCAAAGGCCTTAGCTGGAAGGTTTATGAGGACAGGGAGAAGGGTAAGAAAACAAAAAGCAAGATCTAATTTCTTAGGAGTACCAGATAGTCCCAGGAGGATCTAATTGAAGTCTCTAATAGCTGCAGATAAGATCAGGCTGAGTTACTGTTTTCAGCCAGCCTCAGACATCAGGGCTGGAGTCACTGAAATAAATTCTCAGGGCTGAGACAAGTGAAGTGCAGTGGTCAGGAAGCTGCAGGGTCCCAAAGAGTCCCAGAGACACAGCAAGGAATACAGAAATATTGCAACTGGGTGGAAGCAGCCACTTAGGCAGGGATGTCCTGTCCCACTTGTCCTAAGCACTGGGGTCACTAGAGAAGAGGAAGGACTGAGATGAAAAGGAGCAACTTGAAAGGGTGAAATGATTTGCATTCCAGCTGTGACAAGAGGAACTTTATCCTCATTGCAGTGCTCTAGTTGCCTTTGGAGAAGAGCAGGGTACAACCACCACAGAGCCAGAGCCACGTTTAGCCATGGGAGTTGCTCTGGGGTGATGGCTAGGAGCCTCTCCAAGTGGACAATGCCCAGGTGAGGTTCAATCTGGATTAAAAGACTCTTTTTTTCATCATGTGAACAGACAATTATTGGAACAGCTTGCCCAGAGAGCTTGTGCAGTCTCCAGCTATGGAGGTTTTCAAAAGCAAACTGGATAAAGCCCTGATTAACCTGCTCTGACCCCACTTTGAGCACTAGGTTACACTAGGGACCTCCAGAGGGCTCTTCCAATGTTAATTATCCTAGGATTGACAGCAAGTCTGCCTCCACTCATCCATGGCATGCACAGAGATCAACCTTAGCCAGGGCCCATGACAAATGAGAGCTTACATCACCAGGGGAATGCTTGGGAAGCATCCCATCCCTTGCCTTCCATCAGTTCCCCATGGGCTGGTGCAGAGAGCACGCCACCCAATCCATGTGGATCTGTTCACTCCTTACCTCTGACAGCTTGTTTATTCTAAAGCATTTGGCTCCCAATGTCTTCCAGATGAAACAAGAGATCAAAGGCCCTAATTTCCTTTCCTCCCACTGCATTCCCCTGGCCACATTCAGCCTTGGGTTCATCTTGACCAAGGATTTCTTCCTGGCATGGGAAGTGCAGGTTTGAAGAAGCCCTAGCAAAAGAGCAGGCACAAGGCAGGAACAGGCTGGAGATTCCTTGAGTATGGAATTGGAAGAGGCTGAGTTAGCAGCACTTGGGAGCAGGACAGGTTCAGAGATATCACTAAGCAGGTACAGAGCTAGCTGGAAGGTCCTGTCTTTGCAGGCAGGATTAGAAGTGCTAGGTCAGCTCTTCTCTGAGCACTAGGAGATGAAGGAAGCTAGAGCCATTTAGCTCACATATTAAATGGGGTTTCCATTGTCAGAGAACTTCCCAGGCTTGACAGCATCTCTCCTAAAAAGGCTGGTGCTATGGAGTGCTTTCAGAGGGAAGCACAGGGAGAGCAAGGCAACAGCTACACATATCCCTCAGTTTCAAGCTTAATCCCCTCCTCTACAAGCTTGAGAGAAGCCAGCTGCCTCAGGAGGACATTCTAACCACCACAGAGAATCAAGAAGGTGGAAGACACCTCTAAGCTCATCAAGTCCAACAATCAACCTACCACCCCCATACCAATAAGTAAGCAGTAAGTACATCTAGTAAGCAGTAAGTACATCTAGATCCATCCCTGCCCTGGGCAGCCTGGCTCAATGCCTAGCAACTCTGGCTGGCAAGAAATTACTCCTAAAATCCAACCTAATCCTTCCCTGGTGCAACTTGAGGCCATTTCATCACTGGTAAACTGGGAGAAGAGACCACTAGTGACCTTCCAGTATCTAAAGGGAACTTGCAAGCAGGCTGCAGAGGGCCTGTTTGCAAAGGCCTGGAAGGAAAGGACAAGGGGAAATGGTTTTAAATTGGAGAAGAGTAGATTTAAACTGGATATTAGAAAGAAGTTGCTCCCCACGAGGGTGGTGGAACACTGGCCCAGGTTGCCCAGGGAGGTGGTTGAGTTGCCATCCCTGGAGGCATTGCAGGTGAGGCTTGCCAGGGCTCTGGGCAAGCTGCTCTAGTTGGGGATGTCCCTGGCCACTGCAGGGGGGGTGGACTAGATGAGCTCCAGAGCTCCCTTCCAACCCAAAGCATTCTAGGATTCTTTGACTCCAATCTGCTGTGACATCTCTCCATAGGCTGTGCACAAGCATCACTAAGCCCTTCCTTGAGTTATTCCCAGGGTAGTATCCTTTCTCCTCCTGCCTGAAAGCAACCTGTGCTGCTCTGCTTGCTTTCTAAGCAAACACACAAGCTCTTTCCATGCAATCACATTGTTTATGCCATGGCTTCCCCTTGCATGTCCTAGGCCTTCCCATTTCTCTTCAGGCATCAAACACTAATTTCCCTTGGCTGTTGTCAGTGAAATGGGCTGGAACAGAAAGCCATAAACAACTGGATCACTCACACTGGTGTTTATTTAAAAAGCAGTTATCATTTCTTTTTTCACTACAGTTTAACTCTTGAAATCCAGCCTCTTTCTGCAGCTGTTTCCCTCTCTGCCTTTCCAGAGGAAGAAGCTGAAGGTGCAGAAAGAACTTAGAGCTAGAAATGTGGATAAAAGGATCATTTAGCAATCCTGGCTCCCTGGGGTCAGTGCTGCTGCTGTCAGTCCTGCATTTCTGTGCCAGGCTATGCTAAAGCAGCAATGCACACATCTGTGCCTGCAGGATCTTGCCCTTCTTGCTGAATGACATCAGGTTAGAAGGAAGGAAATGGGAGGAAATTCTTTCACCTCTCTTGTTTCTGGGCAAATCTTGAGCTAACTAGTGAGCTGAGCTTGGGCAAAGAGCATTTGAATGGAGCAGCACTGGGTAGCAATCACAAACTGAAGATGCTAGCATGTCTGGCAGGGGCTAGAGCCTGCAAGAGCACAGCCAGAGATGAACTAGATTTACAGGAGAAACTGCTTGAATAGGATTGTGTTTTTCCCTTCAACATTTTGTGACTGCAAAGCCTAGCTTTCTGAGCTTTCTTCCTCTCATTTTCCCAAAGGAGGTGGGAAAAGCAAACTAAAGGCCTGGGTCTAGAGGTTTGGGTAGATGCTGAAGCATAGAACAGTTGCAGCTGGAAGAGACCTTGAAGATGATGAGTGCAGCCTTTGTCCTAGCCCTAGCAACCTGCTAAATGATGCCTCCCAATGCAACATCCACCTGGCTCTTCAACACCTCCAGGGATGGGCACTCAAGCACCTCCCTGGGCAGCCTGGTCCAATGGCTCACAACCCTTTCAGGAAAAGAATTCCTCCTAATATCTAACCTGAACCTCCCCTGGTGCAATTTCCATCCATTTCCCCTCATCCTATCACTCTCCACTAGGGAGAACAGAGCAGTCCCTGCCTCTCTACAACCTCCCTTCAGGTAGTTCTAGAGAGCCAGGAGGTCTCCCCTCAACCTTCTCTTTTCCAGGCTAAACAGGCCCAGATCCTTCAGTCTTTCCTCCTAAGACTGCTGGGCTAAATGTGTTCTGGTTCAGCCTTACTGGCTCCTCATTTCTCAGCTCTGCTGTTGGAAAGCAAGATTCCAACAAATGCCATTTGCCACAGTGCCTGTTGCTACACAGATATCCTTCTTAGGGGCTGGACTAGCACTGCTGGGTCTGTCTCACCCTGGCTGCCAAAGCAAGCTGCAGGGTTACCTCTGCTCAGCCCCAAGTCATAGAACCAGAATCACTGAATTGTTTTGGTTATAGAAGACCTTTAAGATGATCAAATCCAACCATTAACCAGCACTGCCAGCTCACCACTAAGCTATGTCCCTCAACACCACATCTCCATGGCTTTTAAACCTCTCCAGGGATGGTGAGTCCAACACTGCCCTGGGCAGCTTGGGACAGGCCTGGACAACCCATTTGGAGAAGAAATTAATCCTAATATTCAACCTAAACCATCCCTGGTGCAACTTGAGGTCATTTCCTCTTGTCCTATCACTTGTTGCTTGGGAGAAGAGACCAACCCCCAGCTCACTCCAATCTCCTTGCAGGGAGTTGTAGAGAGCAAGAAGGTGTCTGAGCCTCCTCTTCTCCACACTAACCAACCCCAGTTCCCTGAGCTTGTGCTCTAGACCCTTCCCCAGCTTCCTTGCCCTTCTCTGGCCACACTCCAGCACCTCAATGTCCTTTATGAAGTGAAGGGCCCAGACTCAGCTCTAGACATCCATCCATATGTTGACCACTGCATCTCCCTAGAGATGAAGACCTCCCTTTTTTCCCCCCAAGCTCTCAGATCCACACAGAACTTTTTTTGTTGCCCTTGGGGAATGTTGGAGAGCAAAGAGCATTGTCAATAACTGTGAATTGCACTAATTGGGATATTTAATCCTTGCTTGCAATTGCCCTGGTGCTGAAACCATCAGAGGCTGCCTATAAAAGACCCTAGTGTCAGAAATACAGTAGAGTGTTTCATGCCAGCTGCTGCTCTGGGTTATGGCTCCAGTCTGGCTACAGTGCTCAGTGAAATATGTTATTAGAGAATTAAACCAACAAAGGCAACGTTACAGCAATGTTCAGGCTGAGCCCAACCCACATTCATCCCTTGAGCAGGGAATTGCATCCTAGCTACAGCCCAGAGGGTGCCTGCTAGGCCTAATCCTGCAATGGGCTCAGCATCCTCCAGCCCCAAAAGGCTTCAGCATCTTGCTGTGCTCCCTGCAGGGCTGAGCTGCCCCAGGCACCATGACCCTTCCACAGCACAATGACATAGCTTAGCACTTGCTGACCACTGCTGCTAGGCTAACCCAGCCCTCTTGCTCTTCAGAGGATTGAGAGGCATGTGCCCTGCTGGCTCAGAGCACAGAGATGAGCCTGTGGCTTGGGGACATGGTTTAGTGGGGAGCCAGCAGTGTGCCCAGGGGGACAAGAAAGCCAAGGGCATCCTGGCCTGGAGCAGGAACAGTGTTGGCAGCAGGAGCAGGGAGGTGATCCTGCCCCTTTGCTCAGCTTTGGGGAGGCCTCAGCTCCAGTACTGCATCCAGTTTTGGGCTCCTCACTCCAAGAGGGACATGGAGGTGCTGGAGAGGGGACAGAGGCTGCCAAGCTGCTCAAGGGCTTAGAACATAAGCCTGAGGAGGAAAGACTGAGGGAGCTGGGCCTGTTCAGCCAAGGTTGAGGGGAAACCTCATCACTCTCTCTAACTCCCTGAAGGGAGGTTGTAGAGAGACAGGGACTGGTCTGTTCTCCCTAGTGGAGAGTGAGAGGATGAGGGGAAATGGATGGAAATTGCCCCAGGGGAGGTTCAGGCTAGACATTAGGAGGAATTTGTTTGCTGCAAGGGTTGTGAGCCATTGGACCAGGCTGCCCAGGGAGGTGCTTGAGTGCCCATCCCTGGAGGGGTTGAAGAGCCAGGTGGATGTTGCATTGGGAGGCATCATTTAGCAGGTTGCTAGGGCTAGGACAAATCATCTCAGCATTACCAACAGGCTACAGTGCAATATAAAACTAGCAGCAGTCTTTAAAAAGGGGTGATTTAAGAGGGAATAAATACCACATTCCCTAGTAAATTCGAGCCTAAGAGAAATGGATTTTCCTCCTGCAGATGGTCAGGCATTTGGTTCAAAACAAAACAAACAAAACCAGAACCAACACATTACTCCAAAGGGAATACAGAATAACAAATAAATCATAACCCAGCCAGGATACAAAATCCAGCACCTAAGTTCCACATAGTTTATCTCACTTCTCAGTACCTTTTGCTCTCTACCTGGACCTTGACTTCCCCTCAGCCACCCTCATTTAGTTTTGATCTGGTTAAAAAAAAAAAGCCATCAAATTTGTTAAGTAAAGTTCTTTGCTTTTACCTCCTCAGAGCTTTGTGAATGTTCTGCTCCAGAGGTTAATGTATCCATCACTTTACCAAGCTTTAAACTGGAATCTTCATCACTTTACCAAGCTTTAAACTGGGAACTTCATCACTTTACCAAGCTTTAAACTGGGAACTTCATCACTTTACCAAGCTTTAAACTGGGAACTTCATCACTTTACCAAGCTTTAAACTGGGAACTTCATCACTTTACCAAGCTCTAAACTGGGAACTTCATCACTTTACCAAGCTCTAAACTGGGAACTTCATCACTTTACCAAGCTCTGACTGGAATCTTCATCACTTTACCAAGCTCTGAGTGGAATCTTCATCACTTTACCAAGCTCTGACTGGAATCTTCATCACTTTACCAAGCTCTGACTGGATGCTCAGAAAGCTAAGGAGAAGATGATGTTTGGGTAGATGCTTTTCTCCTGCAGGGTTCTGCACATGCTATAAACATGTTTCACAGCTACCTGTGCACTCATTGCCCTCTCCACCTTCTCTCTGCATTATACCACACTCCTCTGAGAGCAAAGATGATGATACAGACACAACAGAGAAGAACTTAAAGCACTGCACTGCCCTGTAGATGATGTTTCCATCTCTCATGCACTAAGTCTCTTCACCTTGGATGATTCCAGCTTCACAGGAGCCTGCAGCCTATATTACACAGCAATATACATTAAAATATAGCTTTAACTATTAGCAGAAGAGCAGCTCTGGCTTACCCTGGATTTCCTGGCCAGTACACTGAGTTGTTTTCTGCCATCTGGTGTCCAGAGACTAAAAGCAGATGTTCCCTCTAATCAGAGTCTTCCAGATGGTCACCAGCTCCAGGATGTTTGTCTTACCCAATTCTGTAGCCAAGAAGCAAAGAGCTCTCTCTCCTCATAGCCAAACTTCAGCTATATCACCAAGGGAAATCCCATCTGTGTGCTATCACAAGGATTGACTTAGACCTAACTCATCTGGAAAGAGCCCTGCTTGGCATTTTGGGAAGCTTCTTATCCTATCAGAGATCTCTGAGTGCTTTGATAATGCTAATCAAGGCTCACAAGCACAGCTGTAATGCAAATTACAGGTGCAGAAGGAAACACTGAGGCACTGCTTTGGCTTGTGGAGCCTTATGGTATTATTAGCTCCAACGTTATTAATGCAATATCAGGCCTAATTTTTGAAGGGTTCTAGTAATCAATCAGGCAAATCCATTGTGAGGCCTGGAATAAAGAAAATGAGGAAGCCAGACCTTTCTAGTTCAAGCTCATTGATTCTCATCTCATTATAAAGACCCCAAATCAGCATTTTAATGTGCAGCAAGCTGCCCTCTCTCCAGCATCCTCCAATCTCCACTGCCTCCTGCTTTTTGGGCCCATTTGCTAGCCAAGGGATGCTTGCTTACAACTCTCAAGGAAAAGTTTGGGCTGCCTTCCTGAGGGATTGTCCCAGGGAAATCACCAGTGTGCAATCCCATCCCAGTTTCCTTTGAAGAGGCTGAAGCTGCAGTTTGGCTCACAAGTGTGTGCTTGTGAGGAGATGCAGGCACCATCCTCATGGGAAAAGCTTCATTGCCTTTTTTTCTTCCTCCTTTAAATCTGAATTAACTTTCTCCACCTCTGTTTTTTCCATTGTAACTCAGATGATCTAAAAATTACCTAGGCCTCCAGTGTTTACTCTTGCAACAATAGAAAATGCTTGGCTTTCCCTCCCAGCTAGCCCAAGACTTGCCTTTTTTTCCCCTCTTAAGCATAATTAGAGTTCCTTCCATGGCTAATTAAATTCTCCAGTGAATGAAAACAAATTTCCTGGAATGAAGATCATCTTGATTCACTTTGGGCCAAGGCAGCTTCTCCCACTCTCTTCTCTGAGGCTCTTGGCTACGTTTCTAAAGGCTTCTTGTCAACACAGGGAACTAGTCTAGTGCTGGGCTCTGCACTCTCCTGTGCCACAGCTTGCAAGGAATCATCTCTAACTATTCCTCTGCTCTGCTTTATGTGCTTTAAGAGACTTGTTTTCCCCTTCATTAACCTTTTCTTCCAAGCACAACAGTCATAGTCTGTTTAGATGGATAGATGAAGGAAGTGGATGTGTTTTTTCTTGACTTTAGCAAAGCTTTCGATGCTGTCTCCCATGGTATCCTCATGCCAAACTTCCCATGGTATCCTCATGCCAAACTTCCCATGGTATCCTCATGCCAAACTTCAGAAGTGTGGATTGGGAGACTGTGCTGTGAGATGGATTGGGAATTGGCTAGAAGGACAGAGCCCAGAGAGTTGTGGTCAGTGGAGCAGAGTCTAACTGGAGACCTGTGACTAGTGCTGTGCCCCAGGGCTCAGTGCTGGGGCCAGGACTGTGCAATATATTCATTAATGATTTGGATGAAGGGGTAGAGTGTTCCCTCAGCAAGTTTGGGGATGATCCCAAGCTTGGAGCAGTGGCTGGCACACCAGGAGCTGTGCTGCCATCCAGAGTGACCTGGACAGGCTAGAGACATGGGCAGGGAGAAAATGACATTTAACAAGAGTAAGTGTAAAGTACTGCATGTGGGAAAGAACAAGCCCATGGATCAGTCCAGACTGGGAACTGATGTGTTGGAGAAGAGCCCTGGGGAAAAAGCTCTAGGAGTGCTGGTGGCTAGGAGGATGCCCATGAGGCAGCAATGTGCCCTTGTGGCCAAGAGGCCAATGGCATCCTAGGATGCATGAAGAGGAGCGTGCAGGATTAAGCTAGTTAGCACCTAACAAAGAAGGAGAGGTTTAGATCTCCATCCTCTCTGAGGATTGAGCATCTAAGCCATTTGGGCTGCTGGAGTGGGAACTCTCCTGGTGATGCTCAGCAGCTCAGCTCTGCTGCTGCAGGACTCTCTCTGCTCTTCCTTCCATCTCCAGCCAAGAATTCCTGAATCTAGTTGCAGGCTCCAGCCCCTGAGTCTGATTCCCATCTGCTGCTGAGTCCTTCTGTCCCAGAATCAGTGGTGATGGTGAGAGAGTTGCCATCAAGGAGGGGTTGGGGTTTGGGGTTGGTTTTGTATCTAGTTCATGTTATTGTTTTCTTTGAAGTAGTTTATGTTTTCATTCCCAAGCCACAACTCTCTTTGTTAATTCCCTTTTTTTCCTTCCTGGAGTGGAGGAAAGGGGGGGGAATACATCAGTGGTCAGCCAGCCCTAACCTTTGACAGAGGAGTGCAGCCTTTTGCACCATCACACTCCTGGGGCTTTGAGAGCAATTTGCTCCTGAAAGCCACCAATTTTACAAGCTCTTCTGATTAAAGTGGGGAAGATTCCTCCCAAGGGAGACAGAGATGTGTAGCTGGCAAAACTAGGCTTGTTCCCTAGGCTTGTTCCCTGGTTATCCTCTCCCCTGCCAGGCTGTATTTGATGCTGTGTGTTCCCTGGGGCAAGGCAGGTCTCTGCTCTGCATTTGGCAGCAAAGCGAGGTTCAAGGCAGCCTAAAGGAGACAATAAATCATTCTCCTGGTTAGCCTGTGAGCAGATGGCTTTGGAGGCCATCCATTGGGAAGGCAAATTCCTTCCCCCTCTCTCTCTCTCCCTTTCTCTCTGACGTTTGCTTTCCTGTTTATCCCTTTCAGAGCCTCCATAAATGGTGCTCAGCCCTCCATCATCTTTTGACACCAAACTCTGTGTCCAACTGGCCTCCCATCCTTTCTCCATGGTAAACACCACCTCATTCCCTCATGGGCTGGAAAACTTCAGTCTCTAGTTCCTAAGTTCTTTCTCCCCCCATCCCATAGCCCTGTCAGAAGGCAGGTTGGGCTCCTACACTGAAGGCTAAGACACAAGTAAAGTGTCACTTCCCAGCTGACTTTCTCTAGGCTGTGGCCTCAGAGGTTCTACTTTGAAAGCACAACTGCTTCCTAGGCTTTGTGCACAACCTCAGCTTCTTGTGGACCATCCTAGAATCCTAGAATGGTTTGGGTGGGAAGGGAGCTCTGGAGCTCATCTAGTCCAACCCCCCTGCAGTGGCCAGGGACATCCCCAACTAGAGCAGCTTGCCCAGAGCCCTGGCAAGCCTCACCTGCAATGCCTCCAGGGATGGCAACTCAACCACCTCCCTGGGCAACCTGGGCCAGTGTTCCACAACCTTTATGGTAAGGTACTTTTTTCTAGTATCAAGTCTAAATCTACTCTTCTCCAATTTAAAACCATTTCCCCTTGTCCTTTCCCTCCAGGCCTTTGCAAACAGGCCCTCTGCAGCCTGCTTGCAAGTTCCCTTTAGGTCCTGGAAGGTCACTAGTAGTTCCCCTGAAGCCTTCTCTTCTCCAGGCTGAACAATGCCAGCTCCCTCAGCCTGTCCTCAGAGCAGAGGTGTTCCAGCCCCTGAGCATTCTCGTGGCCTCCTCTGCACCTGCTCCATCAGCTCCATGGCCTTTCTGTGTTGAGGGCTCCTCCTAAGGTTTTGGGGTTAAGTTTGAGGAGGAAACCTCTTGTCTTTGTGCTCTTAGCTGAGCACTGGTGATTCCCAGCTCTGTGCTGGAATGGTGCAGAGCAAGCAGCCTCTTCTCACCTCTGTGTCAGGCCAAGCCCAGACACAAATCCTGTGTTAGATGGGATGGAGATGATCTCCCTTGTGCACATCCTGAGTCACTGCTGTTTGCTCAGCAAGCTGTAAGGTGTTCAGTGTGACTTTGCAAGTCTCCTCTGTCAATTAACTTCCTTATGCCATGAAATGTTGGCTAATTTGACACTAAAAGGTTGGGTTTATGCACTGCCTGATGTTGCCAAGAAGTTAGCTTGTGTGTCTGCTTGGCTACAGAGAGGCTAATGCTGAGAGAGATGAGCTTGACCCACTCCATAGCTTAGGAACACCAAGCAAGGTGAGGTAGGGATTGTCTCCATGCTAAGAGAGAGAGGGGAAAGCCCTTCCAGCACCTTTGGAAACCTCTGCAAGTGTTCCCTCTGACTGAGGTCCTGACTGAAGCAGAAAGAAACACAACAGAAGGAATTTTCCAGGCTTCAGCATACAAATAAACACATAAGCCTTCTTCTCCTCAGGGACCACAGAACAGCCTCCCAAAAGCAACACAGCAAGTCACTCATTAGACACTTAATGAACTGTGGAGAAATAATACTGATCATTCCCAACAACTTCTTCTGTGCCCTGTCTGAAGTCATCACTCAGGCCACCACAGAACCACACAGGCAGCATGAAAAACCCATGGGCAAAAGGCAAAAAAAGCTCATTTCAGCACACAAGCTCCCAAACAGGATTTGTTGGCTTCTAGCTTTGGCTCTGACCTTGTTTGACTCCAGCCTCAGCTACTTTAGACCTAAATCCAAATTGGATTGAGCTCCTGAGAGCTGGAAATTGCTACCAGCAGAGTGGTAGGAAGGGTTATCCCTCCAGCAGCTGAGCTGCTTCATATCTTTCTTGTTCTTTAGAACACTTCATCTTTACTTAGTAAGGACTGCAGGTACTTCTGGGGGACCTTCTGCCTCAGGATCTCAAAGCACAGCTTGAGGTGAGGGTTATGGATAGCACACAGTTCAGAACTCCAGCCAGAAGGAAATGAGGTGACTTGACCACTGAAGACAGTGCAAGGATAGAAGCCATGTCTGCTGTGCTCCTAGACTGGAATGCTAAGCCCATCATTAGATATTAGACATGTCTAATGAGCTCCAGAAAGCTAGCCAAGATTTTCTGCCTTTTTTCTGGACCCAGAGGGAAGAGTTACCTGTTACACCATCAAAACTTCCCATCTTTCAGATACTTATCATAGAATCCTAGAATGGTTTGGGTTGGAAGGGAGCNACAGTTCTGACAATGGATTGACTGAAGTTGGTTGCATTCCCCTCTCCAAACTCACCAAGAACTGCTTCCTAACCTGCTTGTTTCCAAAAGTGCTAACCATCTAACAGCAACATCAGCTGTTTACTTTCTGCAAAAGGTCTGCCAAAGAAAACTTGTCTGAAAACCACAAGTTTATTCAGAAATCTGGTCCTTTTCCATCTGTTCTGTCTGCAGAGCTGAGAGCACCTGTAGGCTAGTAAAGGCCTGTCAGTGGCAGAGCTGCTGCACACACATCTTCTCTTTCCTCAGGGTTAGCCTCTTTTAGGCCTATATGTTCAGCTCTAGTTCCTAAGGGCTCAGGTGTTTCCTGAAGACACTTTTCTAGGTAGGACTATGAGTTGGGAATAGCATGCATCACTCATTTTTCTTCCATGCCTGGAAGAAACACCACAAAACCCTACCAAAAAACCACCAAAACAAAGCAAAGCAAGCCCTTGGTGTTTAACAAGAAGAAATGATCTGTTTGCCTGGGATTTAAGCTGTAAGCAGCTCCAAATCTGCTCAAGACCTCTGCTCTTCCCAAGAGCTCAGCTTGCAGTAAGACCTCCCAGAAACTTCAGGAGGAAAAAAAAAGAGCTCCAGGAGAGTGAGAAGCTTGATGGAGCTACAAAAAGCACCAAGAAGAAAAGGACTTAGGCTCCAGTTTTTCAGGGCATCTTGGGGCAGATTGCTGCCTTTTCCATTGTCCAAGCTTGCAAGCTGTGTGTGTATGGATTTCATAAGAGAGTTGTTTAGCAAGATGTGCTGATCCTTTCTCCTCTGCCAACCATGAACTAGTGCTGGAAGATGAAAGCTGTGACACACTCATTCCAGGACTTGAAGGTGGCCAAGTGGCTTCTCCCCAAATGGATTGCAGGGCTGTCTCCTCTTTTGCCTTGAAGAAACCCCAGTCCAGGTCACTGATGCAGGATAAGCATTTCAGTTAGTGCTGGAAGTGTCAGCAGAGATTGAACACTAAAGTAACCAACCCTGCATGGGCTGGAAAGGATCAAAACTACCCATCAGCTAGCTAAAATCTCTCACTAGACAAGGAGTGAGAGATGAAGATTTCAGCCCCTAAACCCATTGTAGAAACCAGGCAGTGAGAAGCTGGCTAAACCCCTAGCAGAGAGCTGCTTTGTAGGCCTGTCAAGCTGCTTAGGATCTCCCAGAGAGTAAAGAAATACCTGGGAGGAATTATTTATTTGAGTGCACATTCCAGCCTCTCAGATTTCTGGCAGTTTGATCTCAGCACCCTTGGAATCACAAGCCATGGGCCAAACATGACAGTGTCTCTCTGTGCACTCTTCATGTGGCTGCCCTGGGAATTGTGGCTGGCCCCAGGCAGTCTCCAAGCCATCAGTTCTCTTTCTGTCTTCTTCTTATGTCACCCCAATGGAATATCACACCCCAGGCAAGCTTTGTCAGCTCAGTGTTACACACACAGACACTGTTAATCCAAATTTGCCCCCATTTTGGGGTGCTTTCCCTTTAATTTTACCCATGCCTGCATGACAGAGATCTTTGGGATGCCTAGCTTAGCTTTGCCCTGAGCTGGGATTTGCACATGCTAGATTTCCTTTCACTTTTATTTATCCTAACAAATCCAGCAGAGTTGTTCTCAGCATAGCAGAGGATGACAATGGAAGATGGATAAGGACAAGCAGCAGATCTGGATACTTGCTTTGCTCAGGTGAAAAGCCAAAGTAGACATCCTAGAGACTGACCAACAGAGAACCAGAACCTAAAGAACCTTTCTCTCCACAGCTCCAGATGCACTCCAGCTGCTAAAATAACAAGGCTGGAGGAATGAGGGAGAAGAAGCAATTTGTCCTTGCCCTGCTGAGGGCTGATTTGTAGCACAGACTGTGACAAAGGCCCTAGCACTCTGCCTGCTCAACCTTTCAACTCCAAAGGTTATTTCCTAGGAAAGATTACCAGCAGGCAGTTAGCTAACTCCAACAACCCAGCATCCATCAGCTCCCTAGGGAGCTGAGAGACACCTTGGAGGAATTCAACTCACTCCCAGGAGAATTCTTTCAGGCTCCTTGGCCTGTAGAAACACCCAGGTTGTATTCCAAAAGGCTGAGAGCAAAGTAGGAAGGAAGAGACAGAGAGGAATTCTCTATTTCAACCTCTTGCCAGGGCAGGAGAAAGCACAAGAAGCTAACCTGACTTCTTCAGCATCCACCTGGGAAAGGTTGAAGCCATGGAGTGCTCTTTCTCAGCCCTCCTTGAAGCCACACTAGGCAGAAGGCAGTGCTCCTTTTGATCCAAGGATTTCTTGGATTTCAATAGGAGCAAAGAGATAAAAGCTCCAGAGAGTTGTGTTTGTTTCTCCAGTAAGTTAAGCAAAGGCTGGGCAGGCATTGCCAGACCACACAGCTCTGTTATTCAGGTAGATTTTTGTTCTTATAAAAGGGAGACAACTGAGTTTTTGTTTCTTTGCTTCATAAATAGAGCACGTGTGTGGTCTCTGGAGCAACATCCCAGCCTGGGCTCTCCTAGCCCTTCTCTCTTCCCAACTGCTTTCAGGCATTACTAATACCTGGTGGGAATGTCATCAGGGGATTTGTGTGGGTAAGGAAAACACTTCACATGGAATGACCTAGAGGCTCTCTCCTGCAGGGATAGCAGCTGCCCAGCCTCTCCTTGCTCCTCTTGCCAGCCTCTTTCTCTGGGCCACTAAGTTGGTGCCTGTGGTTCAATTGGCAGATGGCAATGCTCCCTTTGGAAGCTCCAGCTCCCTGGCTGGGGAGATGTGCAGAGCAGTTGTCTGTGGTGATGCCAGCATTTGCCCTGGCTGGCTGGTGGGAACAGCTCAAGTGGAGCTGCTGCTTCATGACAGGCCTGGAAGAAGGACATTGCCTTTGCACTGTGTCACAGTATCACAGAATGTCAGGGGTTGGAAGGGCCCTAGAAAGATCATCTAGTGCAACCCCCCTGCCAGAGCAGGAGCACCTAGAGCAGCTCACACAGCAATGTGTCCAGGCAGCTCTGCAATGGCTCCAGACAAGGAGACTCCACAGGCTCCTGGGCAGCCTGGGCCAGTGCTCTGGCACCTGAACTGCAAACAAGTTCCTCCTCAGCTTAATACTAAACCTCCTGTGGTCCAGCTTGCTCCCATTCCCTCTTGTCCTACCATTGGATGCCATTGAGCAGAGCCTGGCTCTCTCCTCCTCACACTCACCCTTAACATATTTCTAAACATTCATAGAATCCTAGAATGGGCAANAGGATTCCAGGGGAGGCCTCCCCAGGGCACAGGAGAGGGGAGAAGAACCTCTCTGGATCTGCTGGCCATCCTAGGATGCCTCCTTCAGCATATGGGAATTTCGTCTCTTCAGTGATAGAAATGGGATTTAAAGAGTTACTGAGTAGATTTCCAAGCCTATCTGAACTCTTTGAATGTATTCAAAGGTGCAGAGAAGCCTCCTGACAGCACTGAGGTAAAGCTCAGACTCTCTGCCTCCATGAAGAAAGGATAAATCTGTGCCAGTTGCTTAAAACCATGCAAGGGAAAGTACTGGAACAGGCATGGACAGCTGACAGCTCAATCCCCTGGCTCAGTCCTCACCCAGCTAGAGAGCAGGAGATGGAAGAACAGAGGCAAGAACAAGCAGAGCCTTATTTATGCAGAAGTAGCTCTTAATGCTAAACTAACCTAAGTCCCTGTACTAAATCAGGGGAGTCTAAGCTAAGCAGAAAGTTTCCCCTCATCCCCAATTCACATTGCTTTTCCTAAGCAACTATGTTAGCATGTCCACTGCTTCTGGACAACCTTTGTTTCTAGTCCCCATCACTCTTGTGCTCTAATTATCATCCTTAATGCAAAGCAGAACAGGCTCTGCTCCTTGAGGCAAGGCACAGGACCATCCCCTCCTTCCCTACCTCTTCAACACAAAAAGCATGCAGCATAATCTTCCCTTCAGTCATGAAAAATACAGTATAATCTTAAGTAAATATTAGTGTTCCACTTATGTAAATACAAACTGCCACTGAGGGCTGAGGCACTGAGCCTGTCAGAAGCCCAGGCTGAACAGACTGCTTTGGAAGGGTCAGGAGTGAAAGATGCTTTGCTGTTCACTCTGAGTTAGGGGAAGAGAATGAGCCAAGGAAGAACTTGATCCTACAGCCCTTGGAAAAGAGGGAAAGGAGACACTGCCCTGCCTGTGTTTGTAGCCCTCTGAAAGTGTAACTTCAGAGAGCTGAGCACTTGTCAGGGTGAAGGGTAGACCTCACTCTCTGGAGCATTCCTGCCCCTCTCCAGACAGCTTGCTGGTTTCACCAGCTCCTGGGGCTGATTCTCCAGCTCCAGGCTCTCTGCTTTCATCAAGCAGAGTGCTCCCTGAGTCTCATGGGTTATAACCCAGAGGTGGAGGTAAAGAGCAAAAGCCACTCAGCAGTCTATCAGCTTCTCCACTAGTGTTGAAGCAGACCTTCTGAAGAGCCAAGCCCCATTAAAGAGAAAGGCTTGATCAAGCCCTTAACCAATCTTCTCCCCATGACTTCCTAGAGCATCTTGGTTCTATCCCACCCCTTAAGTTCAGTATGACATTTATGTAACACAGCCTGGGCTGTTTGTTTTCACACCTGCCCTTTATCAGCCTCATACGGATAGTTCTGGTCAGTTTAGCCACGAGAGAGTTAGGTTTTCTTTCATCAGGTGCAGGGATGCTGCTCACCTCTGTTCCAACCTGCTAAGGCTTCTCCTTTGCCTACTCCCTGGCACCAGACCTTTCTGCAGCTGGAAAGAGAACCTGAAACCACAAAGGCACTTAAAAATGCCAAATCCCCACTGGCCTCAGTGGGATTTGGA
This sequence comes from Bucco capensis, assembly GCA_013396975.1. Lineage (NCBI taxonomy): Eukaryota > Metazoa > Chordata > Aves > Piciformes > Bucconidae > Bucco > Bucco capensis. The sequence continues at coordinate 152,398 of VWZO01005705.1, read as the reverse complement.
GCCCCAAATACCTTTGTGAATCTACAAGAGGACAAGATGCCAGGAAGCAGTGACAGCTGAAAGACAGAGCTGGGAGGAGGGGGAGAGAATAGATGAGCTCCAACTCAGTCAGACAAAAAGAACTCAGCTCCCATCCTCCCCCAGCTTCCATCCTCAGGACACACAACTGGGAGCACTGCAGAGTAATCACCTAGCTCCAGTTCCTCCCCTTAAACCCCCTCTCCCCCTTCCCAGCTCTGCTTTCTGACATGCACAGCCCACTTTAACATTTTCCAGCCCAAGAGCTATAGTCCAAGCAGGGTGGGCAAACAAACGTCTCCTCAGCGCCAAGTATGGCCCAACGTTGGCTCCAGCAAGAAATTTCCAGCCACCATGGAGCCAGACACATTTACATTCCTCTATTTGAAGTAAAACCCTAATCCTTTGGAAGATTTGCAGCCTGAGCAAGAGCTGTGCTCTCAGCCATGCCTCTAAGGTTTGTGTCTGTCTTGCAGCAAGGGGCAGCAGCAGACTTCCTGGGAAAGAGCAAGGGCTGGAAGGTCAGGATGAGAACTGCTCTTTTTGGTTTAGTTCTTGGAAGATTTTTCACCAATTTATCTTCAGTTTCTCACCTGTAGGAAATATAGAATGAAGCTTTTCAATTTTAGAAGGGAAAGTGTCTTTTCTGGTGCCATCCCAACATTCCTGCTTTCCCAAGAGACTTGGCTCCAGTAAGGCCATTAACACTGACCTAACCCCCAGGTTTGTCCCAATTCTGATCACTTCCAAGGGTTATTAGCACCTTGGGCTTCCCCTGCTGCTTGTTGCCCAGCATTGTCACTCTCTGCCTCTAGAGCAGTTCTGGCTGCATCCATTGTGCTTTGCTCCTCACCCTCCATCTCTTGGCAATGAAAACTGGATTGATTATACTGGGAAGGCAGAAGGAAGATGATTGCAGCCTAGTCAGTACATGCCTTAGGTTGGAGAAGACCTCTATGATGAAGTCCAACTGTCTGGTAGCTTGTGAAGAGAGGAGCTCTGGAAAGAGAGACATTCCAACAGGATTACACCTAAGTGGTTAATAACCTCTGGTGAGGATCATGAGGATCTGAAAGGAGAAACAAAGCAGGGGAGAAGGGAAAGGCAAGCTGGCTCTTGCTGCACAGAGCAAGAACAACCCCAACACTATACAAGTCCTTCCAGCTCCATGCATTCCCAACCTTTCCCAGGCTATGGGCTACATTTCTTTCAGTCTCACACTAAAATTCCCAGTTCTTTCCTATTCCAGTTTGTCCTCTCCTAGTTAACTGGCCAAGGATAACCTCTGCCCACTAGACAAAGATTCTCATCACACCTTGATCACAAATAATCAGCTTTTCCTGTTCTAATAAGCCTGTGGCAGAACCAAGAGCACTGCAGGACAACCTCCCTGTTCCCTAACTCTTAGAACATTGCTCCTCACAGCAAAGCAAGGATGCTAACACAAAACAAACATATCATATCCTTTCTGCTGGCAACAAAAAAGCCCTAGCTCTTCACACAGAAGGGCAAGAGCCCCAGGAATCATTGCTATTCCCAGAGCAGTTCTCCTGAGCAGGCTCCATGGGCTCTGGCTGGCAGGAGATGGTGCAAGGAAGCAGTCTGCTCTCCTTCACCCTTCCTATTCCTTGCAGTTGGTTTGTTTTGTTGTTAAAAAAAAAGACACAAGCCATTCTGACAGTTGCTTTGTGGCATTTTCCAGAAGCATGGAATGGGATTCAAGTGACAAACCACTGAACTCCTCTCCAGTCTGCTGTGGCAAAGAAGCAATCTGCAGCCCAAACCACACATACTGAACTGGCCCTGATCCTGCTGCATTGACATTCTGATGTGTTTTCCTTTGCCTCTGCCTCATTCCTCTTGGCCAGCTCCAATTGTTACAGCTCCTGTGAATCATGACTTCCTAGTGCTCAGGGCTGACCCACTAATCACAGCATTATTTGCATTGCAGTCAGCCTCTTCTGCTAGACATGACACACACAGCAATCTGGAAAATGACAGCCCTGGCCTCAGAGTCATCAGGAGACTCAGAGATGGCTGTGCCATCTTCCACAGAGGAGAGGGAGGTCCTGGAATTCACTGCTGGGTTTGCTCAGTGGTGGTCTGAAAATGATCCTCTGAGTAGTCCTTCCCTTAACTAGCTTCCAGCCCAGGCCAGAAGACCACACTTGATCTCTGAGTTTGCCTCTCATCATCAGAATGATCAGATCAGGCTGAGGGAGCTGGGATTGTTCAGCCTGGAGAAGAGAAGGCTTCAGGGGAACTACTAGTGACCTTCCAGGACCTAAAGGGAACTTGCAAGCAGGCTGCAGAGGGCCTGTTTGCAAAGGCCTGCAGGGAAAGGACAAGGGGCAATGGTTTTAAATTGGAGATGAGTAGATTTACGCTGGATATTAGGAAAAAGTTCCTTACCATAAGGGTGGTGGAACACTGGCCCAGGTTGCCCAGGGAGGTGCTTGAGTTGCCATCCCTGGAGGCATTGCAGGTGAGGCTTGCCAGGGCTCTGGGCAAGCTGCTCTAGTTGGGGATGTCCCTGGCCACTGCAGGGGGGTTGGACTAGATGAGCTCCAGAGCTCCCTTCCAACCCAAACCAGTCTAGGATTCTATGGTTCTATGATCTTTCTAGGTGCCTTCCAACCCCTAACTGATTCTATGATTCTCTGATGACGTTTGTGCTTCCTAAGTTGAGGAGATGACCAAGGCATCTCCTATGCTCAGCCTGATGTTGCTAAAGCTTTAAGCACTTCCATGGCTGTTTCAGGCAGCTGACTTCTCTGGGGTTCTTCCATTCTACAGGCTCACATCCAGTGAGGATGAGGTTGGTGGTGAGGGACAGTCAGCCAGCTCAGCTACAGTTTGTTCCAGCCCCTGAGCATCTAGTCCAACCCCCTGCCAGAGGGGCTGATACTGCAGGTTAGGCTGCTTCAGACCCCCTAACACCTCTCCTAAAATCCTTATCCTCAGGCTCTTCCCAGCACCACTAGGGCACAGAACTCTCTCCTTTCCCCTTACTTGGAAACGCTCTCTGCCCCTGAAGTAACTCTGCTCTATTAGGTCAAACAGCCTCCATACTGAGTGCTGAGTATCCAGAGCCCTCAAAGAAGCATCCTGCAGGTGCCCAGCTCCTGTGTGAGCCCCAAGGGCTCTATTCCTTTGCTGGCAGGCCCTGGAGACTTGCTGAAGCCCAGCCAAGGAAATAGCTGAGGCAGAGGGGTGTTAAAAGCTACTGTCTGGCCTCTCCTGCACAGGCCACGCACGAGTGCCTTCAGCACCCAGGGCCTGGAGCCCAGACAATTTGCTGAGAGTCTAATGCATTTCAGATAAGGCCTTTGACTATTAGCTGGATTGACAGGCAAAGAATGGGAGGAAAAAGGCAGGCTCCAGCCTAGGCAGCCGAGCAGAAAGCAGCCCAGCTCCCAGGCTAAGCTGGGTCAAGTACTTTGGCGCCTGCAGGCTAGCAGAGCTGTGAGCAGGCACTGGCAGAGCCTTGCAGGCAAGCAGCTCTCCCAAGGAAAACTGGGCTTAGGCTTTTAATTCCTTACATGTCCTGGCTCCCTGCCCACTGGTCAGGGTTGGAAAGGCACTGTCTGTAGCAGGGACAATGGGAAAATGAGCAATAGTTCTTAAATATTCTGGTGGCCAAGGAGGCCAATGTTCTCCTGGGGTGCATGAAGAGTGTGGCCAAGCAGCTCAAGGGAGGTTCTCCTCTCCCTTTAATCTGCCCTAGTCAGGCTATAGCTGGAGTGCTGGGGCCAGTGCTGGGCTCCCCAGTTCAAGAGAGACAAGGAACTGCTGCAGAGAGTCCAGCAGAAGCTAGGAAGATGCTGGAGCATCTCTGGGAAGAGGAAAGGCTGAGAGCCCTGGGGTTGCTTAGCCTGGAGCAGAGCAGAGCCAGAGGGGAGCTGCTCCATGCTGAGCAAGAGCTGAAGGGTGCAGGGGCCACACTCTGCTCAGTGGTGCCAAGAGGCAATGGACACACACTGGATCTCAGGAGATTCCAGTTGAACTGAAGGAGAAACTTCTTTAAAGATGCCAGAGCCCTGGCCCAAGCTGCCCAGAGAGCTTGTGGAGAGATTCCAAACCCACCTAGGTGTAATCCTGGACAACCTGGCTTGGAAGTGACCTCTGGGGATCATCTAGTCCAAAGCTCTACTCCAGCAAGATCACCCAGAGCAGGGTAAGCACAGCCTGGATGAGCAGCTCCAGTTATCCAAGCCCTTGACATCACAGTATCACAGTATGTTAGGGGTTGGAAGGGACCTAGAAAGATCATCTAGTCCAACCATCCTTTTGCACAGTAAGTATAGGTGCAGAGCCACACATCCCATATTCCTGCTCAGGCTCAGTTTCTGTGATGAAAAGGATACTTTAGGTCTGCCAGGAAAATAGCCCAGTATTTTTATGTGTTTTTTTTTTTTTACATTAAGAATTGCTTAGTAATTACCAGAAGAAAAGGCAAAAGAAATGGCAGGAGGAGTGGACATTGCCTAGTGCAAAACAAGGGCTGAAGCCAGCATCCCCATGGCTTGTTAACTCACTCTGCCTGTCAGCACTGATCACAATCAATTGGTCACTCATCACAGGAAGGCAAATGGTCAGGCTAACAGCATACCCCACAGAATCAACAGGCTAATTATGATGCTCAGTCAGTCTCCCTGGAACAAGCCTGCTCTTAAAGTCCCAGCAGTCTCACCAAGCTAAGACATCACCATCCCTAGAAGTGTTCACTAAACATCTAGCTTAGTGGTGAGCATGGGAGTGTTGGGTGGAGAGTTGGACCCAATGATCTCAGAGGTCTTTTGCACCCAGAACAATTCTCTAACTCTATGATGCTTTCCCAAAAGGAGAACCCACACCTCCTTCTCCCAGCATAGCTTCTGAGCAGTGCCTATTCATCCCATCATTTGGGACAGGTGGAGGTTTGTCTCTCCTGCAGCAAGCCAGCCTGCCTACTACCAGCAGCAGCCCAGCAGCCCTCTCCATCCCTGCCCTCCCTGCTCCTCACCCTGCTGGCAGGAGGCCAGGGCTGTCACTCAGCATCAGGCACATTCCTTGTCATCTTGCTCCTGAGCCATCCCAGCACTGCCAGCCCTGGCGCCTAGGCAACTGGGGGAGGATGCTTAAGCAGCTCCAATTTGTCTGGCTCAGAGGGAGGAGAAGCCAGGGATGTGTTGCAGGATGTGGCCTGATAAAAAAAAAAGAGACCTGAGCACTTGAGGCAAAAGCTCAGGGGACTCAAAGATACAGAAGCTGAAGCAATAAATTGCCTCTTCTTCCCAGCCCTAGGAAGCTTCTGGGTTAAACACAGGTCCTTCTGGCTCCATGCATGGTTGTGTCTCCTCTCTCTGAGCTGCTGCTGTATAAACAGAGTCCTGCTCAGCATGGCTAACTGTATTTTCATCTAGCACATGGTAGGGAATTTATTTAGAGTTTGGCACTTCCAGCTTGCTTCCTCCATGGAGGTGTTAGGGGCAGATGGGGGATAACTGTGCCATTGCTTCCTTGCAGACTCCTCCAGCCACAATTCACCTGTCTCCCTGGAAATCCTGCACCATCCTCCTCCCTTTGTGCCCCAGCTCCATGCTGCTTTTCTAAGAGAAGTGCCTAATCCTCCACGCTGCCTCACATCACCTGCAAAGCTTTCACTCAGGGCTGGCTGAAACAAAACCCAAGCACAGCAAGAATTGCTCCTAGCTAAAAGAAACATTCTTTCAACATTATATCACCCTTCCTTTCCATCCCAGCTCACATTTTGGATCCCAAGGCACTGAGTGAGAGCACATTTTACCTGCAGTGCTGATCCTCATTTCCCAGAAGTTCATGGACAGGCACAGTGGAGGAAGTAAGGGTGGAGTTTCCCCACTTTAATCAGGGAAAGATGAGCTCAGGTGGAAATGTGACAGCTTTCCCATCCCTCCCAATCAGCAGCTGAGAAGGGTTTCTTCACCCAGCTTCTCTGGACTTCAGTCAGGAGAGCATCAATTCAACACTCAGGCAGGGTTTGGGGGGTGAACTACAGCTAGAAATGAAGCTCAAGTCAGCTCTGATGCTCACTGCAAGGCTAGAGCAGGTGAGATATTCCAGAAGTGAGGATGGAAAAGCAAACTGTGTGTGGAGGACTTGGGAGGAGATGCCTTGCACAAAATAGCTCTTGCTCTCCTGGTTAAACTGCCTTCTTAATACTTTCTTTGTACCTTAGAGACCATCTCCTGCCTGGAGAAGTCTGAAAGTCTGTCACTTAGTGTCACCTTGAATTAGTTGGAACAGTCTCCTGCCAGCATGCATGAGCTCAGAGAGGCTGCAGTCACCTTAGGCATCTGTTACCTTAGCACAAACCTAGTGTTTAATCCTAGCTTCCAGCAAGGAATTGTTTGCAGGCTTTCTCAGGGACTTTGCTATCAAAGGAGAGCCTGGAAGTGCATGAGAAATGGAAGATCCCTGTCCCATCATGGAAACAAGGTGATCTGTTCTCAAATAGAAGGTGCAGAGCCCTGGCCCAGGCTACCCAGAGAGGCTGAGGAGTCTCCTTCTCTGGAGAGATTCCAGCCCCTGCTTNAGGATTCTATGCCCAGAGCTCCCTCCCAAGCCTCACCATGCTGGGATTCTAGGACTGAATCTCCTGCCAAGCTCTGCCCAAAGTTCTGCTGCACACTCCCTAGGGATGCTAGCAAGGAGCATGCCTCTCCCCAGAGGGACAGGAATGCATCCTAGGCTCCTGCAAGCACTTTTCCCTCGTGCAGGTTCAGATTGCTCAGCAAGAGGCAGAACACAGGCTGCAGGAGCACCTCAGCAAGCTTTCCCCACTGCTGAGCACTGGCTGTGTGGCAGTGGCTTGGCTTGGGGAGGGATGAAGAAGGCAGGAGCAGCTAACTTTGCTGCCAAACCCATCAGTGGCTGGGGCCACAGAGTCAGGGGACAAGCTCCATGGGAGCATAAGGCATGATCCATGAGCTGTGTGCTTAGCAAAGCTCAGCCCAGGGCTTGGCTTGTGCCTCAGGTCACCTCTGGGAAGCACCTGCTGTGGAGGTGCCAGACAGAGATGGTATCAAATAAAGCTTTGGCATCACAATTGACATGCTTCTGCAAAGCCAATTTACATTCCTAGCTCTGGGCTTCTGGAGCCAAGAGGAAGGGGAAAAAAAAGAAAAAAGAGAAGTACTTTGGAACCCAAGTTGCCTGTGTGGCTCCAGTTTGCCTAGCATAGCTGAGGTTCTGGCTGCCAGTGCTGTGTCCTAGCAGAGTCCCCAGTGAGTGCTGCAGAGTGTGTCACAAGAGCAGGCTGGGAACAAGACAGCAGTTATGAGCTTGTGATGAAAAATGGGCTCTTGCTTGCATTGCCCAACCCTGTTCCCATCCTTGTCCTCAAGGGCTTCTCTGCAGACACTGGGATTTGCTTTCATTCCTAGCAATGTTGCTTTGGAAAAGAGACTTTGGAAAAGAGACACAAGCCATGGGATACCTCCTTCCCTGCCTCTGGCATTGCACTCTCTGCCCTGCAGCAACTGCACTTGGCAGCAGCTTGACAGCCCTGAGATGAAGCAGCATCAACCCATGTCTGCAGCTTTCTCCTTGCCACACTGACTCTGTAGCTGCTCACAGCAAGTACAATATCACAGTATCCCAGTATGTCAGGGGTTGGAAGGGCCCTAGAAAGATCATCTAGTGCAACCCCCCTGCCAGAGCAGGATCACCTAGATGAGCTCACACAGTTAGGTAATGTTCATTTTCTGCTCTAGAACCTCCCTCACATTCTCCTATGAGTTATTGCTCTCCTCTCAGCCCATAGCTCCATCCTTCTGCACCTGAGCTCTGTGGACACATCTTACCCAGCTTCCTGGGATTTGATGGCTCCTATAGTTTCAGTGACCTGATTTGCTAAAGCACCTTTGTACTTTCCTGCCTCTTCCAGCTTCAGACAGCCCATAGCATCCTCCCAGGATCTTGCCATGCTCTTTTGCAGGGAGCACAGGCTCACAGTCCTGCTCTTCCCTCAGGGTCAGCAAGCCAGGGCAAGGTTACTCTTAGCAGCACAAGGGCATGGGAAGCAGGAACCCCTGGCTCCAGCTGGAAGCACTCATTTTTTCCATTCCCCCACACCTCCTTTTCTTTTGCTCCTGCTACAGCTAGACTGTGCCTTTAGCAAACTGCTCCTGCTGAGCTTTCAGAGGCAAAGCAGCACATTCCTCATGCCCCCAAAATGCCTGAGTGCTTCCACTGGGTAAGGAGAGGAGGGAAGCCAGAGCAAACCTTGAGGTTAGCTAGGCCAGCTGGAAGGAGGAAGCTGGTCTCAGTGGTCCAGAGGAGACAGAGCTCATTTGGAGCTGCCCCTGCTGGAGATGAGCAGGACAGTGGTGCCAAAGACATCCTCAGGCTGTGGAGGCTGTGTGCCAGTGGCCAGCAGCAGCACAAGAGGCAAGGAAAAGCAGCAGAGCCCCAGGGTACATCTCTAGCTGAATGCTCACCCTTGTCACCCACTGCCCTGCAGAGCCTGGGGATTGCTTTCCATTCCCTTCCCTCCTAGTGCAGGGCTGGGGCTGCTGAAGGGCACTGTTCCCTGGCACAGCTCTCCTCCTCCTCCTTCCACCTCTCCTGCTAGCAGATCCTGTTCCCTGGGAGCTCTAAGCTGAAGGCTTGCTGGGGTCAGGGCAGATCCCTATCACCCTCTAATGTAGCCTAAGGCTCCAGCTCCTGCTTGCTCAAAGCAAGGAGGAAAGCAAGAAGAATGTAACCCATTGAGCTCTAGTGGCTGAAGATCCAGCAGTGAGATGTCTAGCACTGCTGTCTGACTTTCTCTCCCTCCTTCCCTGGCATTTGCCTTTCAAGGAAAGAGAAAACAGGTAGGTCCAGACCAATTCCACAAGCACCAGATGCACAGGAGTCAGCCTGACTGCAGTTTGCTCCTTTGCCCCTTGCTTTGGGCTAGCCAGCACAGCTCCAGCTGGTGCCAAAGGCTTCATGGCAGGGATCTTGTAGTCCAGAGATCCAGAGGGACACAAATGGATGTCTTCTAAGCACTCTGGATGGCTCCTCTTCCCTGGTGGTGTGGAGAAGCCCTATTAGAACACAATAGGGTAGGAGAGCATCCCTGTGCTGAGCTGATGTGCAGGGACCACTTGCTGAGGGAGACCTCTATGCTGTTGCAAGCTCAACAGCTCCAGCTCAGCAACCTGAGACATTTGTTATGACCAAATGGGCTTTGTAGGAGAAGTCAGATGTCACATATACTTCACTTTCTTTCCTTGCCAGTGAAAGCTATGGACTAAATGGATTAAAAGAAAAGAGAAGTTACTTTTAATTGTGCAGAGGATATTAACCCTGGATTATTAGACTGGATCACTGGGCCAAGGCCAATGCCATGAAGTTCACTAAGGCCAAATGCCAGGTGCTGCCCCTTGGCCATAGCAACCCCCAGCAGTGCTCTAGGCTTGGGGAGCAGTGGCTGCAGAGCTGCCAGGCACACAGGGACCTAGGGGTGCTGAGTGACAGCTGAACAGGAGCCAGCAGTGTGCCCAGGGGGACAAGAAGGCCAAGGGCATCCTGGCCTGGAGCAGGAACAGTGTTGGCAGCAGGAGCAGGGAGGTGATCCTGCCCCTTTGCTCAGCTTTGGGGAGGCCTCAGCTCCAGTACTGCATCCAGTTTTGGGCTCCTCACTCCAAGAGGGACATGGAGGTGCTGGAGAGGGGACAGAGGCTGCCAAGCTGCTAGAGGACTTAGAATGTAAGCCTGAGGAGGAAATACTGAGGGGTCTGGGCCTGTTTTCAAGGTGGCCTGAAGAGAGCTCTGGAACTCCAGCACTCCTTAACCATGTGTGAGCTTCACCCATCAGCTGCTGGAATACAGCAGGGAACCTTTCCTCAGGAGACAGTGGCTGAACTTGGTGAAGCTGCAGAAAGAGTAAGGGCATTTACCCAAGGTAGTGAGAGTAGCAGGGATCAGCATCCCTGAAACCCTCAAGTTCTTTGACTTTAGCATTCCTAGCTCTGCTAGGAGCTCAGTAGTGAGATGCCCTCAGCACATCCTTATAATGGTTATAAGCTGAAGGAGGGGAAATTTAGATTGGAGATTATGAGGAAGTTCTTTCCCCAGAGGGTGGTTAGGCACTGGCACAGGTTGCCCAGAGAGGTTGTGGCTGCTCCATCCCTGGCAGTGTTCAAGGCCAGGCTGGATGCAGCCCTGGGTGACCTGGGCTAGTGATTGGCATCCCTGCTCAGTGTGGGGAGGTTGGAATTGGATGATCTTTAGGGTCCCTTCCAACCTGCCCATTCTAGGATTCTATGATCCTCCTGCCTCAGCTCACACTCAGCATGCCAGGAGGAGAAAAAAACCACAATACACTGCATCTGTGCCTCTCTCAGCCTCCTCCCTTGGCATGCCACACATAGCCATTGCCCCTGGGGGGGATTAACACCCTTGGCAGCTAAACCTCAAGCACAGGAGGTTTAGTTTGCTATAAACAACTTCTCCAGCCTGAGCTCAAGTCCTCCTCCCCAGTTCTTCAGTGTTCTTGGCCTATAAATTTGATGCTTAGAGAGGAGCACTGAAGCTTTGCCTCACACACCATTAATCTCCTCACTCTCCAAACAACAGGGAAGCCTTGCAGAGGCTTTGGCTCAGCCACAGGCCAGCCAAGGAGGAGCTTTGTGTCCATATTAGTCAGGAATTAGGCACACTTGCACCTCAACCTTGGAGGCCCAGCTTGTTCCTTGGCTGCTTCAGCTTCATCTTACTGCTGGATGGACAACCTCATGCTTGTGCTGGCTGCTAGCTGAAACCCTAGGAGAGGAGAGAACTGCAGCCTGGTAGCATTCAGAGCTCTTAAAGACTTCAAAATAAGGGACCTTGGTGATCCATACAAAAGCTCTTTAAGGAATAACCTCTCTATCCTGGGGATAAACAGAGCTGAGCAAAACCCCACAAGCTTTCCAGAGGTGACAGTGAGCTCAGGACAACTCAAGAGATATGACTTACTTTCAGAGACTACTTCCAAGCAGGCTGCAGAGGGCCTGTTTGCAAAGGCCTGCAGGGAAAGGACAAGGGGCAATGGTTTGAAGTTGGAGAAGAGTAGATTTAGACTGGATATTAGAAAGAAGTTCCTCCCCACGAGGGTGGTGGAACACTGGCCCAGGTTGCCCAAGGGAGGTGGTTGAGTTTGCCATCCCTGGAGAATTGGTATAAAGGCAGAAAAATTCACTTCCCACCCAGAAGATCCTGAGAATAAAACACAGCCAAGAAAGAGAAGGGGGAAAAAAAAACAACAACCCAGCACAGATCCCAAAACAAAGTCAGACGAAGGTTTTTAGTTCTACAACAAAATAAATATTTCAACTCTGCTTTGCCCAGAAGAGTGAGATTCAGTTCCAAAAACCTATAGAGAGAACAAGCTATGCTGAACATCACAAGCCTGGGAGGATCTTGCTGTAAGTCAGGCACAAAAACAGCCCAGATTTCTTCCACCTATTCAGACAGTAGAAAGTAGAGGCTAGGACTGCATGCTGGGCTAGAGGCAATGTGCCCTGCCTACACTTAGAATCCTAGCATGGTTTGGGTTAGAAGGGAGCTCTGGAGCTCATCTAGTCCAACCCCCCTGCAGTGGCCAGGGACATCCCCAACTAGAGCAGCTTGCCCAGAGCCCTGGCAAGCCTCACCTGCAATGCCTCCAGGGATGGGAACTCAACCACCTCCCTGGGCAACCTGGGCCAGTGTTCCACCACCACTTCTTTCTAATATCCAGTCTAAATCTACTCTTCTCCAATTTCAAACCATTGCCCCTTGTCCTTTCCCTGCAGGCCTTTGCAAACAGGCCCTCTGCAGCCTGCTTGGAAGTTCCCTTTAGGTCCTGGAAGGTCACTAGTAGTTCCCCTGAAGCCTTCTCTTCTCCAGGCTGAACAATCCCAGCTCCCTCAGCCTGTCCTCAGAGCAGAGGTGTTGCAGCCCCTGAGCATTCTCGTGGC
>VWZO01005705.1:103190-139528 GCA_013396975.1 Bucco capensis | reverse complement strand
CACAGGAGGTTTAGTATTAAGCTGAGGAGAAACTTGTTTGCAGTTCAGGTGCCAGAGCACTGGCCCAGGCTGCCCAGGAGCCTGTGGAGTCTCCTTGTCTGGAGCCATTGCAGAGCTGCCTGGACACATTGCTGTGTGAGCTGGTCTAGGTGATCCTGCTCTGGCAGGGGGGTTGCACTAGATGATCTTTCTAGGGCCCTGCCAACCCCTAACATACTGTGATTCTGTGATCTGGAAGAGCCAGCTTCTCTCTCAGAGGCCTCTCTCCATCTCCATCCCCATCCCTGAACTAGTGCCCTTTAGCTCTGCCTGCACACCACTTATCCAGCAGTTGACCACCACAGTGGTTTCTACTCTTGCTACTCTGCAAAGAGCTAGCTCCATGCACTCTGCCAACCACAGTTCATGTCTTGTCAAGGTGGGAAAGGCATTTTCACCTCAATAACATATGCAGANAACATACTGTGATTCTGTGATCTGGAAGAGCCAGCTTCTCTCTCAGAGGCCTCTCTCCATCTCCATCCCCATCCCTGAACTAGTGCCCTTTAGCTCTGCCTGCACACCACTTATCCAGCAGTTGACCACCACAGTGGTTTCTACTCTTGCTACTCTGCAAAGAGCTAGCTCCATGCACTCTGCCAACCACAGTTCATGTCTTGTCAAGGTGGGAAAGGCATTTTCACCTCAATAACATATGCAGAAAGAATATATTCTGCAGCCAGTGGTAGATTTAGTTGTTTTCCCTTTCCCTTTTTTTTTTGTTTTTTTTTTCCATGAAGTAGTGGTGACAAAACTTAGCAAGTGCAAACCTGCTCTTCCCAGCTCCCTTGCAAGGAAATCATGTGCATCCAAGGTAAGGGCAATTTAGCCCAGAGAGAGCAAGCCACTTGGCACCAGCTTGATTGAAGAGCTCAGGCTGTGTGTCATATCCTGCCAAAAGCCTAACTGGGCTGGGAACTTCCCACCATTAATCTCTTCCTCTCCAACTGTCTCCTTGCCTCTCAGTTTCCATCTCTCTCAGCAGAAAGCCCTCAGGGCTCGAGCAGCTCCCTCCAGTGAGTGACTCCAGGAAATTCCACAAGCACAGGTAGCAGCTCAGCAGCCTGTGCCAGCAGGATGTCTGTCCAGACAGGTTCCCATCTCTCCACCCATCCTCCTGCCATGCCACAGACCATATGTGCCTCACAGAGCCAGGAATGCCTCTCCTGCTGCTCTCCCAACTCCCTCAGCTCAGGATAGCCTTGCAAGGCAATTAACCATAAATTGTCACCCTGGACAAGTGGTGACAACTCCAACTTGGACGTCAGAGAGCTTTATCTAAGTGATGACCTCTGGGTCATTTTGCTGTTGCAGTTCTTTGGAGAGCTTAGCTATTAGTTCTTCAGGTGCAGGTTCATGTCCACAGCCTGGGCTCTGGGTGACAAAGAGGTTCTTTGGACAGCCCAGCTAGAACCAGAACAGTTATCTAGGAGCTTTTAGCTCCAATGAAGAAAGCAGAGTCCTTTCCATGGCCCACAGGGACAGCTAACTCTTGTGCTTGCATTGACCAGGGCAAGGAGGCAAGATTAACCATGCTGAAAGCAAGCTGAGACTGCTAGCCATTCTTTAGTAAGATTGCCTGAATGGAGAGAAAAAGACATGGACAATGTCCTTGGAGACACAAGTGAGCCTTCCAGAAGGCTCTCTCTTAGATGCCTTAACCAAATCAGTTGGGAGCTTGTGGAACTTGCCAGTCCAGCAGCACATTGATGGGTTTGTGAGCTTTAAATTGCACCTGTGTAGCTGTTTTCTGACTCTGTTTCAGCAGTGGTTTTGCCAGGGGGTTGCTACAGCTGCTCTGGCAGAGCTGCAGGCAGGCCAGAGCAAATCCAGAGCCCTGGACAGGCATTTTTCCTCCTGTGAGAGGAGCTGAGCAGCAAGCAGAGGTGCTGGCCACTCTGTGCAAGCAGCATTGCCCTCTGCTGGGTGCAATCCAGCCCAGCCTAGGGGCTCCTTCCTCCAAGCAAAGCTTGCCAAAGGCCTCCTGAGCAAGCCAACCTTCTCTGAGACACAAGGCACCAAAGGGTGACAGAATCACAGCAAACAAGAGCAGCCATGGCTCAGGGCAGAAGGAGCAACACCCAAGGTTGTCATGGCCTCACACAAGTGGTTCTTCAGCAGCCTTTTGCTAGTGGATCCCAGCAGAGGAAGATCCAGCAAGGTTAGCTGAGGAGGTATCATGCACCTGTACACACAAGCTCTGCCTCAGGACCTTTGCATCTCTTTGCTCTTCTCAGCACTCCAGCACTTCCATGGCAACAGGAGGGAGATGCTGTGATCCATCCAGCATGCAGATGAAGTGATAAAAACTGAGCTAACCACCTCTGGCATGAAATTTAAGGATGTTTAGGAGAGTGGCTGAGCATCCACAGCACCTCTGGCTACATTCAGTTCCAGCCATTTCAATCCCAGTTTTCTCAACACAGGCAATATTTAGCTGTTTAGAGTAACTAGAAGGAAAAGTATCACAGTATCACAGAATGTCAGCAGTTGGAAGGGCCCTAGAAAGATCATCTAGTGCAACCCCCCTGCCAGAGCAGGATCACCTAGACCAGCTCACACAGCAATGTGTCCAGGCAGCTCTGCAATGGCTCCAGACAAGGAGACTCCACAGGCTCCTGGGCAGCCTGGGCCAGTGCTCTGGCACCTGAACTGCAAACAAGTTCCTCCTCAGGTNTAAATTGCATCAAGTTTCTCCCTGCCCATGACTCTAAGCCTGTCCAGGTCACTCTGGATGGCAGCACAGCTCCTGGTGTGCCAGCCACTGCTCCAAGCTTGAAAATCAGAATAAAAACACCCACATCTAAAGGAAGGGCCAGGTGGAATCCCTCTGTTCAGAAGAGTTTCCCCAAGCATTTGTGACCCAAAGGCCACTGCTGCTGCTGCTGCTCTGCACAGGTCACTCACGTGTATCGGTGGCACAGAGACTCGATGCAGATCAGCACCCGCACGTTGTCTCTGGCTCTCAGCTGCACTTTGCTCTTCAGCTCACTGTGGTCTGGGGGAAAGCAATGGGAGAAAGATAAGCACCTTCCACAACACAGCTAGGCCCTGCAGTTGCTGGTGGTTTGGCTTAACAGAGACACCAGTCACTTTAGGGCTTGTGGAGTGGGTTGGCACAGCAAGGTGTTGGCAGCTGGGGAGCTACAAGGGTGGCTTCTGGGAGAAGCTACTAGATGCTTCCTCTGTGTCTGAAAGATGGACTGCTGGTGGCCAAGGTTGAGCTCATTGGCAACAGTGGTAGTGCCTCTGTGAGTTGTTTGGTTTGCTCTGAGCTCTCTGCTGTGGCTGTTAGCTTGTGGGAACACCCAGCTCTAAGGACAGGGTTTGGGTCATGGCATCCAAGGGAAAGCTCACTTTGCTTCAAATCAAACAGGACCCAAAGCATTCTCCAGGATCCCCCTCCCTGCCCCTCTCAAACAGGTTTCTGAAGGCAACACTCACCAATGTGGACATTGGCTGAAAACTGGTAGATGCCAGACACAGGAGCTGTGAAACGTCCTGTAGCCAGGTTTAATCCTGTCCCCCGCAGGAAAGCTCCTTTGGCCAGGGGCTGTGAGAGAAGAAGAGCAGACCCTGAACAAGCCTCAAACATTACCTCTGCTCATGACAAAGGGCAAGCTTACCTACAGAAGAACAAAGCTGAAGAACCTGGCAAGGCTACTGCCTTATCTCCCCACAAGACACTTTCTAGATGGGCTCTCTCTCAGCAGGTCATGCCCACAGAAGGCAAAATGATCAGTGTGAGACACACAGATGTTCTTTTGGCTCACTGCTGAGCTCTTCTAACCCACCTTGGCTCAGACTCTGCTTGCTACATCCCTGTGCTCTGCTGCTGCTAATGGACTTGAGCCTCCATAAGATCTCAAGAGGTTCCTACTACTCCCAAAGACTTCCTAGATGGGTTTAAAAACGTGGAACCCTATACATTGTCTTTGTGATACAAGCACAGAGAAAACACTCACATGAGTCTCCAGAGGTTTTCTATCCACTTCAGCTGGCTTGGACAGTGTTAAAGAAGAACTGCTTGGATTCCTACAGATTCCATATTTAGTTTCATTTTATTCCAGCCTTGGAATAGGCAAAGCCCCTAGTAAAAGAGCATGCAGCTTCTCCTCATGGCAAGGAGGCAACCTTAAGTCAAACTCACAGCAGATTATCTGACTCAGACTAAAATAAACTCTGGGAGAGATGTTTATTGTTTGCTTTGGCTTGCCTCCTCTGAAATTGGCTGGAATTTGGGGAGAGAGGCAGGAGTGGCTTTCCTGGGCCAAGGAAACATATTAGTCAGCCTCTGCCTCCACCGCAAGGGCATTCTGTGCACTGGGAACACAGCCCCAGCAGCACTGGCCTCCTGGGAGCTTGGCCCCACCATGGTCCTGTGGGACAGAAGAGATGCTGCTCTGCCTCTGCAAAGGCAGAGACACTGCTGTGCCCNTCCATGGCCTTTGTGTGTTGAGGGCTCCAGAGCTGGACACAGTAAAATGCCCTGAGGGATCTCCACAAGCCTCCATCTGCACATGCTTCCCAAGGCTAGGTGGCAAAAAGAGCCTGAGACAGGGAAAGCAAATTCATAGCAGTGTTGCCACAGATTATTGTACACTGAAAAATAGTGGAACACCTCTGTGGAAATACTAGAAGGAGGTTAATTGCCTTCTCATTCTAGTTGGCCCCAGCCAGAAGCTGTCAGCTTTCCCACTGCAGGGCAGGATGTATGCAATATTGGGGTGAAAACACATCCATGTCCAACAGTAGTGGCATCCCTCATAGGATTACACATGTATAATGGGAAAACAGGAGTAATGAACTGCAGAACAGCTGAGTTCCAGGTCTTTGTGTTTACCAGTATACACCCAAAGGAGTTCTGCTTGCTTTATGTACACACACAAGGACAAGATGACAACTAACCTAACAACAAAGGAGATAGATTCCATGCTTATGGCATCACTCCTACACCATCACTTATTTCCCTCACTGAAAGAGCAGATCCAAGCCCTGTGTGTGCAAAACTCCACTGCAGAGCTAATTCCTTGATCAGCACAATCAGCATCACTCCCCAAAGCACTGGCTGAGCATGGCAGGCAATTGGAGGCACCAGTAAATGAGCACTGATAAAAAACATTCCTGTTTCTTCATGCCCTCTGTGGCTTTGGTATTCTTTTGCTCATGGAAATAGACAATGCAGGGAAAGGTTCTGTGGGCAAATTATTCCATGCAAGCCCAAGATAGTTAGAGGTCCCTGCTGCATTTGCTGCTTCACAGCACTCTGCTCACCTAACCACCTCAGACACTGCAGGGATTCATCTCTGACACTTAACTACTTGCACACAGACCAAAGCCAAACAAGTTAGTGTCCAAACCAAGGTCAGCTTCTCTTCCTCAGCTTATCTCCCTGTTCCCATGCTTCCCTCATATATAGATTAACTCCTGGGTGGAAAATAGGAAGCATGCATTGAGTATTGAGATGTGAAGTTTAGCTTTGCAGTGAGAAACACTATGGAAAGCAAGGCATTGATTTATCTGGTACTAAAGAAGAGGATAACCCAGCCTGCACAGTCCCCACAGGGCACAGAGGATGCAAGCAGTCTCCTGAAGCAGCTACAAAATTCAACTGCCAAGGGTAGATATTTAGCTTGACCTCATGGCATTGGAGACATGAGGATAACTCCTTCTGGGTTCCTTCACCATAAAAAGCACACAGGCCACCTTAGCCTGTCCTGATCTGACCCCAGTGATGTCCCTGGGCCCCAGATAAATCCCATTTCCATGCCTGTGACAGGCAGCAGCTCCTTCAGCTCTTGCTGCCTGCACTACTCTTCAGAAAGCTCTGGCAAGAGGCAAGCTTTAGGAAGCTCAAGGTGTGAGACAGAGGAGGATGAGGTGTGGGGAAAGGAGTGCCACATCTCATTTCAGCTACTAAGGAAAGTGTGAGACCAAGAGGAAGAGAGAAAAGGAATGTTCTGGGTGGAAATCTAGCCTAGATGAGAACTCCATCCTGCTCTCTCCATACTCAAGGTCAGACCCCACAGAGTACAGATATGATAGGGCTGTTTCTCAGCACAGGTTCTTCCCACTACCTCCAAATGCTTTGGGTAAGGTCCAAATCCAGGGGTGAGAGTCAATCCCTATCATCTCCCTGAGAAGTATCAAACTGTTGGCTTCTTCATCCTACTAAACTGACAGAATGCAGGGAGAGGAGTTCTCTCTTTCTCCTCATTTTGGACTGCTTAAGGACAATGTTTTCATCTCTGCCAGAGCATCATCCCCTGCATCCCTCCCTGCTACATTCCCCTCTCTCAGAGCACAAGCTAAGACCAGACACTTCTTGTCCCAAAGCTGAAATAAAAGACTGGCAGCCAGAGGCCTGCCAGCCCTCCCACATCAGCTCCAGGGCCAGGAGCAATTAGGAAGGAGCTAGGCACAGGATAACAAAGCATGGGAAGCATCAGCCTACGCAGCCAGGGCTGAGATGTCTTTATTCACTTTTTCCCTCCTCAGTAATGAGGCAGCAGATCTCTCTAGCCCTGCCCCACACTTCAAGTACAATCTTGCCTCTGTGCCAGCACCCAGTGCTGTCAAACCAAAGTGTATTTGGGAAAAGTCCAGGAAAGCACCCTGTTTAGAACAACATAGCCACTGTGCCTCTCCTCCTGCAGCTGTGACAAGTCCTAGCAGCAAAACTGCTCCATGGGATAGGATCTGCTGGGCAGGATTCCTCAGTGCAGCTGGGAACAAAGCTCAGCATCTCTCTAGATGGATAATGGTAGCAAATCCTGGTGATGGAAACCATATTCCCTGTTCAAACTCTTCTTGTCCCATCACAAAAGCAGGTATCTGAAGGCCTTATGCTATTAGACAATCTTTGTGACTCCAAAGTCTAGAGGAAGTCTCCTGTATTACCAAGTAACTAAAACCAAAGAGTTACTTGGTCTGGTCATTATAAAAGGATTATAATGACATTATATAGCTAACTTTTATTAGCCTTTTATAAAATACTAAGTATAGAACTTGAACACAAGCTCTGGCCCAACTAACAAAAGGATGGCTCCTAGTTGGCCTCACCCCATGGCTTCTGTCTGCCTCTGACAGAAGGTTACTCTGGAATTAAAACATGGGGTGCACTGACAAAAAAACAACAGCTCTTCAGACTAATGCCAAACATGGACAAGTCTTTCTCCATAATGAACTGAAATAGAAAGACTGGCTGTTGTTTGGACCTGTGAGACAAGCCTCTCCTGCACAGACCTGTTAGAACTTCAGCAGGGACTGCAGGGAGACTCAGCTAGGCTGGAAGANACTAGATGAGCTCCAGAGCTCCCTTCCCACCCAAACCAGTCTAGGAGTCTATGATAAGAAGATGCTCCTAGGGTTTGTTTAGGAAGGAGAGGACTCAAAGCTAAATGTCCATCTTACTGTGATTGAGATCAGTGCTGAAATCACCACAGGAGATCCTACTTGTGTCAATAAGAAAGAAGAGAGTGCTGTATTCAGAGCATCCGAGGCTGAGACTAGCTGCTGGGATTAGCCTGCCCTTGGAGGGAACAACCTGCTGGAATTAGCCTGCCCTTGGAGGGAACACCCTGCTGGAATTAGCCTGCCCTTGGAGGGAACACCCTGCTGGGATTAGCCTGCCCTTGGAGGGAACACCATGCTGGGATTAGCCTGCCCTTGGAGGGAACACCCTGCTGGGATTAGCCTGCCCTTGGAGGGAACACCCTGCTGGGATTAGCCTGCCCTTGGAGGGAAGACCTTTCTCTGCAGAACCAGCTGAGCAGAGCTTCTCCAGCATTGCCAGCCAGCAAGGCTCTTATGGAGCTGCACAGCTTCAGCTTGTGCTCCCTTCTCACCGACTGGAAGTTCTGAAGTTCTACCAGGGTCTTCTTATCCACAACCACTTGTCCTTTGAGCTTGCAGTGGAAAGCTTCCTCCACACGTCTGTGGGGTGAAACTTCCTCCAAGGAGAGCAGGAATGGAGGGAGCTGGCTGGGAAGGGCTGAGACAGCCAGGGATGCTCGACGCTCAACAGCTTCTGAGGAGAAAAAGAAAGGAAAAGAAAGGCTTAGATGAAGAGCTTAGGTGAGGTGTCTGATTAGACTTCTTCTCTTCAACTTGAACTAAGCAGCACTGGCTTTGTGACTGTCACTCAGGGGAATGCTTTGACATCAAGGCTTTCACAGCCACTTCCTTCATTTGCCTCAGTGGTGAGCAAAGGAAGCAGATCCCAAGAGCACAAAGCTCTCACAGTCTTTACCTTTCAAGATCTCCTTAAACTCCTGCAGGAGGACTTCCCGGGTGACTTCAGCACCAGGTGCTCCTGGAGGTCCCTGGGGACCAGGAGGTCCTGGGGGTCCAACAAGGCCACGCTTAGGAAGTAACCAAAGGAAAACAGCTGGATTAGAAGCAGGCAATTGCACTGAGACACCTAAAAATTGAGCCATCAGCCAGTTGTACAAGGCTACCAGGCACAGCAGCAGCTCCCTCCTCCACTAGCAGTTCCACAATGATGCAGCAAATCCTACACTGATGCTCCAGCCAGCTGGATGATCCCAGCACTTGGAATTTACTCCTGTCTTTAGGTGGGAGGATAAAGCTTGCTCAGGTAAACACTAACTGGTTCTCCAAGCACACAGAGACAGTGTCAAGCACAACATGCACAAGACCAAGTTTGCTGCTGCTGCATCTTCTCATCTCATAAGTCTTTCAGCTGCTTCTTCTGCCTAGAAGAAGCATATAATCAAAGTTTAGATTATGAATATATATAATGGTCACACAGAGGAATGTTTAGACAGCAGAGCTCTTGAGAATAAATGACACAGTTAGTCAGACACCCATTAGAGCTTTAAACCAGTAGCATGACCATCAAAGTGTTATCAGTGCTGTTCTGATGGATATTGATCCTGTTCCCTCAACTAACCTGCAGTAAAACTGGCATGGAAGCAATCCTGCCTCTCTGAGAAATCAAAAGAGAGCACTCAAAGCATTCAAGAGTGTCTAAGGAGCACATTAGAAGTGCACCCATGATCAAGCATCACTCAGGAGATGATCATTGGAAAGGAATGGCTCATCCACACCATGATTAATATATCCTCTGATATACTTGGACTTTATCTACTGGGGGGAAAAAAAAGGTTAGTTTTATTTCTACAGAGCAGGAAAAAGCCAAAACAAAAGAGAAACAGCTGGTTAAAGACAAATGAACATTGACACCTCTTATCTTACAAAGCATAGAACACTTAGTGACTCCAAGTTCTCCTTAACCACCAACAGCACATCCTGGGTTGGGAAGGCAAAAGCTGGAGCACACAGAACACCTTGCACCTCAGCAGGAGGAAGGGAAGCCACAGTGCACACTGCTGGCAATCTAGCAGGAACCTACTAGTTTCTTGTCTTTGCCTTTGCATCTCCTCTTGGAAGTGTTGCCATCGTCGGGCCGGTGGACGAAGGAGATCCAGGTCCGGCGTGGGTCTGTGATCCGAGGGTCTGGAGACTCCAGCATCTGAAGGGAAACAAGAGCAAAGATTGATCTCTTTGGCCACTGCATGGGTTCAAAGAATGCAAAGCTTCCAAACCAGACTATTTTCTCTGCTGCCTTGCTCCAAACATACTGCATTTGGGAGGACATGGAATGTGGGATCACACGTGATTTCAGTTTGGATTAGCCAGTGCCATGCCACTTTTTGTCTTCATCTACAGGATGGTTTTTCAGCTCTCACCCAGCAGCCTTCCAAAGAGTCCCATCAGAGGGAAATTTTTTTCCTTCCTCTGTTCTATTTCTGCCAGCAGAAATGCCCCAGAAGCCAGAAGATGCTGTCCTTAAAACATCAAACTGCTATCACCTGCAGGACTTCTCTTGGCTTCAGACATCACTACAAGGCCAGAGCTGGGAGCCAACATGCCTCAGAGACCCTGAGAGTCTCAGCCCTCTTGCAGTCCTAATACATGCCACAGAAAACTTGCCCAGATGCCAGAGATTGTTCACCACTGGCATCTGACTTGGATCAGTTGGATTAATGAAGCAATATAGGGAGATTAAAACCTACAGAAAACTTTACAGTGCTCCCTAACTTTCAAATCACAGGCTGTAGAGTGACAAAGGGGCACACAGGAAGAAAAAAAACCCAAACAATTAACAATAAGAAACAAAAAAAAAGATATCCACTGGCAAAGTGAACTCCCTTGCCTATTCTTATGTGCCATGGAGAAATTCTCTGGAGAAGCTTTACATCACAGAGCCTGAATGCCTTCAAACCCAATATCCTGCCACACTCTTGTCCAGAGCAATGAACAAGTTGACTGTGGAGGAGCCAGAGAGGGGAAAAACTGCAGGGAACACTTCAAATCAACAAAGAAGCAAACATCCCCACCCTGTGCCTGCTGTAACCTTTTGGAATCCAGGCCAGAAATCTGCTTTTTTTTCTTCTCCTGGTGAGACAGAGCAGGTACAGAGCAGAATTCCAGCAGGAACACAACAGCAGGGTTGAATGCCATTTGAAATGATTCCTAGGCCATGACAAGTGCAGGTCAATCAATATTGATCTATCACCAGTCAGGAGGAAGAAAACAAGAGGGATGTGGGCAAAGCAGAGACTCAGAGTCACTTGAGAGTGCACTTGTCAGCCCCAAAAGTGTTTGCCCTTTTGGGTATTAAACTGCTGCTAGTCTGAGAGCAGACACAGCTCTGCCCCAGCTCTCCCTGCCCAGGGGTTTCCAATGCAGCCAGCTTAGCAAACACATCTCTGTTTGCTCATTACCTATCTCACTTGGCTCCCCAGAGCTCTCCTCACCTCTCAGAAAACCCCTGCTGGCTTTTAATAACATTTCTAGTGGCACTTACAAGCAGAGATTTCCTTTCATCAAGCAGTCTGCAGAAGACATGCAGGCAGAGGTGAGGTCCCAACAAGAAGAATTAGGTAGAGGATTGCAAATTCTAGCTAGAAAAACCAGGGCAAGCCCATTTTGAGGAGAAAAGGCCACAGTCTGGGTGAGCTGCTATGAAAGAAATCCATGCAGCATCAACTGGTTTGAAATTCCATCTTGGAAGCCTGCTGGAGTCTGAAAGAGGGAGGAATGGTGATGCTTCTGAGCTGCTGCAGAGCCTGCAAAGCTCTCTCTCTCTCCAGCATGCATCCAGGCAGATGGCTTGGAGTGAAAGACACTTGTCAATAGATTGCTGAGCTGATCAAACAGCTTGGCTCAACAACTGCTTTACAACCCAGCAGCTGCCCAGAGATCAGGGGTGTTGTGAGCTGGGCAAAGGGATTCATTAACCAGGTCTCTCAAGCTCTGGTGGCCTGTTTGCAAAGGCCTGGAGGGAAAGGACAAGGGGCAATGGTTTTAAATTGGAGAAGAGTAGATTTAAACTGGATATTAGAAAGAAGTTGCTCCCCACGAGGGTGGTGGAACACTGGCCCAGGTTGCCCAGGGAGGTGGTTGAGTTGCCATCCCTGGAGGCATTCCAGGTGAGGCTTGCCAGGGCTCTGGGCAAGCTGCTCTAGTTGGGGATGTCCCTGCCCACTGCAGGGGGGTTGGACTAGATGAGCTCCAGAGCTCCCTTCCAACCCAAAGGAGTCTAGGATTCTATGATAAGAAGAGGTGGGATGCAGAGGAAAAGCATCTTCTCCTTCCCAAAGGGAAGAGGAGATTCTTGGACACTGAGCTGCTCCAAGCTTGCTGCAGGACAGGCACAAGCTTCCCTTCCCTGCAGAAAGGATGGAGCAGGCCAGCTAGAAGCAGAAGCCAGCAATCCTGGGCAAGACTCTTGCCTATTAACTGGGAAAGCAAACAGATGTCCTCAGCCTTTCTGGAGCTCCAGCTGTGAAGAAACAGGCCAGAGGAGACATCTTGTGAGGGAGAAGAAACAAAAAAGAGAAAAGCCATGCAGATGGCACATCCCAGAAAAAGAAATGAAAAACTCCTGGAGTTGGAAAGAATAATGCTAAAAAAAAATAATACTAAACTAAAAAAAAAAAAGCCTCTCAGTGGCTTTCTTAAATTACAAATCCCTCTCCAAGACAGTCATGGCACTCCCCAGTTTCTCCAATCAGCCCCAGGATGATTGACAGTTAAAATGAATGTTCCATCCTTGTGGTATTATTATTTAATTACTATGGCATGCATGAGCAATCCCAGCAAGAAGCATGCAAGTCTCTATTTTTCTTGGCAGCAGCAGTCAAGTCAGGTATCAGGCAGGACTGAGAAAAGCCTTGGAATCCCACTGAAGAGGATTTGTCCCTCCTGGGCTGCTGGTTGCAGAGCAAAGTTTTAACCTCCAGGAGGCAGGAGGAACCTTCCTGGTAACTCCAAGGAGATCAGGCTTACTCCTTAATCCTTGAAACTACCTCCAACAAAATCAACAGAAGCCTTGCCAGCAATTTGAAATGAACTTTCAATCAGCTCTTTTGGAATTCCAACACAATGGCACCTAACCCTTCGGATTCACCTTCTGATGCTGAGGAGAAATGAGGCCACTCTCTTCCCTCCCTTCCCTGACAAGGAAAGAGAAGCTGAGCTGCAATTCAGACAACTCTGCACACAAGCAGAACCTGCAGAGTTCTTTCTGCCTCCAGCTCCCAGAGACACACACACACACAGCATCTCTGGCCAAGGCTCAACCAGCAGGGAAGGAACTGCTAGCAACAATCTACAGTCAGAGTTGGGATGCTGAGCAACTGCTGAACTGTATCTGAACTCCCCTGAAATGTAAGGCTATTGGGATCCAGGCTGCATCTGTGCCAAAAGCCAAAGTAGAATAGGTTTCAGAGTCCTGATGAATAAAAGAGAAGTCAACACTACCCTGTGAGCAAGTGTGTACACCTAGAGAAGTCAACACTACCCTGGGAGCTAACCTGTGCACTTTGGAAGCATCTCCAAGTGTTCTCAGCATTCCTCAGAGTGGGAGANCTGGACCCAGTATTGCAGAGGAGGTGTGAGCAGAGCAGAGGAAAGTGGTAGGAAGAAATCATGAAGCAGTTGTAGTTTGGTGAGAGGAGAGGGCAGAGTGGTGATGCAGAGAGTGATGCAGAGTGGCATCCCTTCCACCTGCAGTTAGCCAGAGATGTGTGTCCAAAAATCCACACCTCACCACTGCAGCAAACATCTGCATGGCTTAAGTTACTCACTCCAACACTTCTCTAGGTGTTTGTCCTTCTGGGATGGATTTCTCTTTAAGGAATTCTTTGCTTAAAGCAGTTGACAGTATCCCAGTATGTTAGGGGTTGGAAGGGCCCTAGAAAGATCATCTAGTGCAACCCCCCTGCCAGAGCAGGAGCACCTAGACCAGCTCACCAGATGCAAAAGGGACCTGCCCTGACTAAGCATTCAGTTCTCTTCATCCCCATTTTTCCATGATGGATTTACACCTGCAAGAGCACTGGCAGCTTCATTGTGAAATGAGGAGCACATGATTCATTTCAGGAGTGTTTTTTCCTTGGAACAGGTTAAAAAGTGACAGCTCCCTTGGGTTTTTTTTTTTAAGCATGAAAAATCCCACTGTTAGCTGCTAATAACTTAGAGCTCTACACAACTCTGCTTATTAATGAGATGTAAAACCAAGCTCCTGACCACTTGTGGCTTTTACAGGTCTCAAGAATTTTCCCTAGAGCAAGAGAAGTGTTAGCTTTGGTGTGGGAGTCAAAGCTCAAATGAAATTCCTCCCTAAATTCCCAGCAGAGGAGTGAAGTAGATCTCAAAATGCTTCTCCTCTCCACTTGAACACTAACTGCCTTCAGTGGGCACAGTCAGGAGGGATTAATGCAAGCAAGGTGAGAAAGCATCCCCAGCCTTGGAGCTGTGTCCTGAGACAGCAGGACCACTCCTGCTTGGAACTGCACAGCTAAGGAGCTGAAGAGCATCAAGAGAGCAGCACACATCTATCTTTTTAACAGTGTGAATAAAAGTCACTCCTCTCAGCTAATAGTTCTCTTTCTGCTTTGATAAAGCTACCAGCTAGCCACAGAGTCTTCCAAGGTAAACACAGCTTTCATATTTACTGCACAAAGCCACAAAAATCCCATCTGTCCTGCTCTGTGGTGTAGAGAAATGCAATGAGCACTGCTCCTGTTGCACTCTCCTCTGCAGAGCATCCTTTCCTGACCCCAAACTGCTCCCAGGAGTACCTTCCAGGCCCAAAGACATCAGTCTTGCAGAGAGAACAGCTTCAATATTCCTTTAGCCTGATAGCTCAGCAAAGGATAAGTTCACTATGACTTGACTTCTTCTCTTAGTGAAGACAAATGGTGATGCTTTGCTGGAAAAGGCAACTGTCATTTACCCCACAAAGGGTGTGAAACAATCCCTTAGCTTGGACAAGTGAAATAAAGCTCTAGCTAGCTAGCTAACCAGCTGCCCATCTCTCTACCCATCTGTCTAACTAGCTCCCCATCACTCCATCTAACTAGCTCCCCATCTCTCCATCTACCTAGCTCCCCATCCCTCCGTCTACCTAGCTCCCCATCCCTCCGTCTACCTAGCTCCCCATCCCTCCGTCTACCTAGCTCCCCATCCCTCCGTCTACCTAGCTCCCCATCCCTCCGTCTACCTAGCTCCCCATCCCTCCGTCTACCTAGCTCCCCATCCCTCCGTCTACCTAGCTCCCCATCCCTCCGTCTACCTAGCTCCCCATCCCTCCGTCTACCTAGCTCCCCATCCCTCCGTCTACCTAGCTCCCCATCCCTCCGTCTACCTAGCTCCCCATCCCTCCGTCTACCTAGCTCCCCATCCCTCCGTCTACCTAGCTCCCCATCCCTCCGTCTACCTAGCTCCCCATCCCTCCGTCTACCTAGCTCCCCATCCCTCCGTCTACCTAGCTCCCCATCCCTCCGTCTACCTAGCTCCCCATCCCTCCGTCTACCTAGCTCCCCATCCCTCCGTCTACCTAGCTCCCCATCCCTCCGTCTACCTAGCTCCCCATCCCTCCGTCTACCTAGCTCCCCATCCCTCCGTCTACCTAGCTCCCCATCCCTCCGTCTACCTAGCTCCCCATCCCTCCGTCTACCTAGCTCCCCATCCCTCCGTCTACCTAGCTCCCCATCCCTCCGTCTACCTAGCTCCCCATCCCTCCGTCTACCTAGCTCCCCATCCCTCCGTCTACCTAGCTCCCCATCCCTCCGTCTACCTAGCTCCCCATCCCTCCGTCTACCTAGCTCCCCATCCCTCCGTCTACCTAGCTCCCCATCCCTCCGTCTACCTAGCTCCCCATCCCTCCGTCTACCTAGCTCCCCATCCCTCCGTCTACCTAGCTCCCCATCCCTCCGTCTACCTAGCTCCCCATCCCTCCGTCTACCTAGCTCCCCATCCCTCCGTCTACCTAGCTCCCCATCCCTCCGTCTACCTAGCTCCCCATCCCTCCGTCTACCTAGCTCCCCATCCCTCCGTCTACCTAGCTCCCCATCCCTCCGTCTACCTAGCTCCCCATCCCTCCGTCTACCTAGCTCCCCATCCCTCCGTCTACCTAGCTCCCCATCCCTCCATCTACCTAGCTTCCCTATCTAACTCCAGCTCCAAATCCCAAAGCAAATCTAGCTCTAAATCCAACTGCAGCTCTAAATCCCATGCAGCCAGCCATGCCCTGCATCTAGAGCTTGGAATTCCAACTTCCAGCAGCTGCCAAGGAGAGAAGTTCCCCGTGCAAGATTTGGGAGTGGATCTCCAGCAGAGCTCCTAAGTTGCCATGAAAGCTGTGGGTTTGTCCTGCAGAACCTGCCTGCAGTGTGCTTGCCAGCTCTTCACTGCAGCCAAACCTTTGCCATGGATATTTGAAAGCAAAGGATTTCAACAGAGAGAGTGCAGCTAGCTTCCAAACTGTGTCTGCTTTAAGGAATGCCCACTAGCCTCCAAAGGATCCCTCTCTGCTTCTTCTAGCAGTAATGGATGTAAGACTAGATTGGAGCTAACCAGGACCACTTGCTGCTTGCTTCTGCCGGCAGGATCTCTCCCTTCTGCCAGCAGGATCTCCATCTTCTCCAAGCACGATCTCTCTCTTCTCCAAGCACGATCTCCGTCTTCTCCAAGCAGGATCTCTCCCTTCTCCAAGCAGGATCTCTCCCTCTTCTCCAAGCAGGATCTCTCCCTTCTGCCAGCAGGATCTCCCTCTTCTCCAAGCAGGATCTCTCCCTTCTCCAAGCAGGATCTCCCTCTTCTCCAAGCAGGATCTCTCCCTTCTCCAAGCAGGATCTCTCCCTTCTCCAAGCAGGATCTCCCTCTTCTCCAAGCAGGATCTCTCCCTTCTCCCAGCAGGATCTCTCCCTTCTCCCAGCAGGATCTCTCCCTTCTCCCAGCAGCATCTCTTGTGCTTGCAGTCCAGCACACTTCACACCAAGCCCAGTTAATTCCAGGATAGACTGAAACTGAGTTGTGCCATATAGGAACCTGACTCCTTCTGCCTCATCAGCAGCTCCAGAGAGAGCAGCAGTGTCACTTTGTCATCCACACATCTGGCTAGAGTTTAGGAGTTATATTTAGATGCATTCTTGAGTTGTTGCATTGGCTGCTCCTCTAGCATTTTGCCAGGTGAAATCTGTTCCCTAGCCAAAGCCAGAGCACTAGGNCTTCTCCAAGCAGGATCTCTCCCTTCTCCAAGCAGGATCTTTCCCTTCTCCCAGCAAGTTCTCTCCCTTCTCCCAGCAGGTTCTCTCCCTTCTGCCAGCAGGACCTCTCTCTTCTCCCAGCAGGACNCATCTGGCTAGAGTTTAGGAGTTCTATTTAGATGCATTCTTGAGTTGTTGCATTGGCTGCTCCTCTAGCATTTTCCCAGGTGGAGTCTGTTCCCTAGCCAAAGCCAGAGCACCGGGAAAAGCTCTAGAGTCTGCCAAGCCTTCCAGCCCACCTTGGTGGCTAAGATTGTGCTCTCCAACCACTCTGAGGCAAGAAAGAGAGAGTAAAAGAATTTCAAACCTTATCTTCTCTGAAGAAAAAAAAAAAAGCAGATTTTTTTGGTGTTTTTTGAAAGAGGATATTGGGAGGTTTAACATGGAAATAGTCAAGAGTAGAGGGGGAAAAACTGTGCTAGTCCTGTAGTGACAGGATTAGAGGCAATGGGAAAAACTTGCAGCCAGCAAGTTTCATCCGAATGTGAGGAGGAACTTTTTTTCCTTGGAGGGTGCTGGAGCACTGTGCCAGGCTGCTGGAGTCTCCATCTCTGGAGAGATTCCAACCCCAGGTGGGACACATCCTTTGCAAGCTGCCCTAAAGTTGTTCTGCTGTGGCAGGGGGGTTGGATTAGATGATGTCCAGAGGTCCCTTCCAACCCCTAACTGTGATTCTAAGCACCTCAAGACTTGAGCATGTACCCAAGGTGTCCTGACAGAGCCCTGCAACACACAACCCAAGCCATCAGCTGCACAGCTGCTGCTCCCAATCCCCTCAGGAGCACTGCAGCAGCCAGATGGGTTTCTTACACACACAACTGTTTCCCAGGCTTGCCCAACCTTAACCAATTACTCTCACAACAGCCCTGAAGAGGAGATTCAGCATGTCAGCCCAATTGTTCTAACTTGCCCCCTCTGCCATGCCCCAATTTCTGACAGGTTGGTTCCTCTATTGCTATAGTGACTGCCAGCCCTAATGCTTGTGATCAAAGTCATCTGGTAGAGGTCACCTCCAGTTAAAACAATGGACAGTTTTGTGTCAGCAGGGCTGGAGAGAGAGAGAGAGAAGGAGCTGTGTGACAGGGGAGACTCCCATCTCCTAATCTTAGGACCTGCTTTTAATGCCTTAACTCCCTCTGCTATTCCCAAGCAAATATGAAAGGCTTCTGAGGGCTCTGGTCAACTGACTGGAAATTTCTGGCAGATTCCAGGCTGGAGTGATTCTCCCAAACATGTAATGGGAAGGATCACTCCCTGAGCCTGCCAAGAGCTCACACACAGCCTTTCACTTGCCACTTAGGCAGGATCAGCAGCATCCTGAATCCTTTCCTACAAGAGCCACCATCACCTCCAGCAGAGCATCTGCCAACACCAAAGATCTGTCAGCTGGGCTTCTCCATCCCCACACTCTCTCTGGTGGAAGGTGCAGTGCAGAGAAAGCTCAAGCATGCTCAGATGCCTGGAAGTCTAGAAAGAGCATTTTAGAGAGCAAAGGGTTTGCCTGCAGGAGCTGCATGGCTATTTCAGTGTTATCACTGTGCCAGAGCCCCCTTGGCCCTTCTTTAATCAGTTATTTTTGAACACAATAGTGTTTCCACACTACAACTTTACACTTCATTAGCTGCTATGGGACTGGAGCTTGAGCCATGCATGTTCTAAACACAAACTGGAGTATATTCCAGTGTTTGCTTCAGCTAACTAGAAAAATCAATCATGCAAAAGTAAAAGAGAGAGAATATGGATTTTGGCAAGATCACTTCAAACCTTGGAAAAAAAGGAGCCAGCATCCCATTATTGCCAGAAGTAAGTCCTCCCAAGCCCTGACAAGGCACAAGCACCTACCTTGGGATGCCCATGCAGTTCTTCACTGTTGGAGAGAGTAGCATTGAAAGGCTCAGTGTACTGATTAGGTTCTTTCTTCATCTTCCTTTCCCTCTTTGCTGCTGTAACTCTGAAGAGGCAAAACTGCTGACAGAGTAAAGTTGCCACAAATAGCCAGGTGCACCCCTTCATTTTGAGAAGGGAGGGGCCAAGTCAGGAAAGGCACTCTCCAAGCACAGAAAAAAAACAAACAACCCTTTCCCCACCAATAACAGGCACAAACACAGACTTCTCTCTCTTCCAAAAAGACAATGAAAAAGGTTAGTAGTATTCAAGCTGATCCTCTGGGCTCTGCAGTGGCAAAGGAGCAGCAGGCACAGCTGGGCTGCTTGCTGGAGAGATCTCTGTTCAAGCAGGACACATGGAAATGGTAGAGATAAAGTTGTTTGGGAAAAAATCTGGATTCACTCGAGGCAAGAGGTAAGTCCATTCAGCCTCTTGAAGCTTACATAAATACAAGAGGCCCTGGAAAAGTCCTGCCACCCACCTTGAAGTGTCACTCCCACCCCCCAATAAGTCTTCAGGCTCGTTTAAAACGCACTCAGCTATGAAACCCAGAGAAGGCAAATTGCTCAGGGCAACAGTGGCTCAGGCCAGAGCTGACAACCCCAGCTCATTGGGGTGGGGGGGGGGTTGCTAGGGTGTTCCTCTTCAACAGGAGAGTGCACTTTCTGTCATCTGAAGCATGGTGTTCAATTCAAAGCAGGCTGCAATATGTTCCATCCATTCCCTCGCGAGCGATGCTGCCCTCTCCTCAGTGGCAAGTCCTCATCCTTTCCTTTCAGGCTGCTGGGGATCTGTAATCCAAGCTTGCTACAGCCACTGCTCTTCTGAAGAGGCTGAAAGCATCACAGCTCAGCCTTCTAAGGAGGACAAATCAATTTCTCACATCACAGAAGTTAAACCAGGGAGAAGCAAAGGATGTGAGGATGCACCCCAGGTCCATTAGCAGCAAAGTTTTCCTAAGCCTAACTCCTCTCCTTCTTTAGCTGAGTTGATCTTCCCTTCTCTTTAAGGAGGCAATGAGCAGTAAGCTCTGATGCCACAAGTAGCAGTCAGGATGGAGAATATCCTCTGTTCTTCATCCTCTCCTCCCCTCACACTAGGCAAGCTTTCAGGTGCTCCTGAGGGTCGATCCCATCTGATTGCTCTTGCTGCTCCTTTCCCCAGCTGCACACTGGCAAAACCCTCCTCAGCTTTTGCTTTACCTCAGCAAATAAGTACTTCTTTCCTGAATGAGTTTCCATCAACTTCAAGAAAGGGAAGGGAAAAGAAAAAAAAAGAGGAGGAGGGATCACATTCTAATGAGCTGTCAAGCCTATTCTCTTCACATTCCTATTAGACTCCCTGATAAGTGGAGCTGGCCCCTGTGCCAGGCAGATTTAAATCAGTGCCCATTGCCTGCTCCCTCCCCTCAGCCCTGCTCTGCACCTCCCCTTTCATTATCTCAGAGAAATCACCATTTCTTCTGGGCAGTTTCTGTGTAAAGCTGCACAGGAGTGTGTGGGAGAGCTGGAAAGCTGTGGCTTGGAATATGCCCTCAGCATCCCAGCTCTTGCCTTCCACTCCAGCTAGCTGTGCCCATCCAGCACTCTCACTAGAGCCTTCTGATTTCCTTACAGGAGGGAGATGTTGATTAAAAACAAGAGAAAAACAGAGCTTGCCCATCTCCTACAAGCTTTTCCTGAGGGAGATCATGAAGGACTTGGACAGCCTGCAAAGCTTTGGCAGTTCCCCACCTCCTAGAACCAATATTCCTATTTATTTTAATTTTTTTTCACACAGAATGTGATGCAAAAATTGCTCTGAGATTGTAGCAGGAGAAAGCCCAAGAATGCTCAAAGGTTGGAGATCACATCATCTGAAGTTGAGGATCACAGAATCCAAAGTCCCTCACACATTCAGCAAGCATCAGGTTTCCTTTCTCTTAGCAAGCCCTTCACCACTGCTCCTGTAATCCAAGTAATAATGCCAGCATAGTTCTTCCTTGGACTTTAAAGGCACCCAGGGTGGATTAGGAGCAACAATGGCTGAGGGAAACTGAGGCACAACCAACCAGAACACAAAATCAAGATAGAGAATACAGAGATTTTTTTCCCCACAGCATCTTTCAAGAGAAGTGGAGATTGGGGAAGAGAAAGAGGAGAGCAAGAAGAGAAGTTGCACAGAAGCTCAACAGTTAACAGCCTCTCCCCCTTCCCCCCCCCCCAGCTCACATTCCATCAAAACTACGTGGCAGACTTTATTTGTTAATAATATTTAACTTTCTTTGGCGCCTTCTCATACTTCAGCCTCTCTTGCCTTATTTTTTTTTTCCAGGTTGGTTGTAGACAAGCCATGAATTTGTAAAAGTGCACTTGATGACACATTAATAGGACAATCTGTCATAGTGCAGCTAAACAGCCTGACAGATGCACACACCATGGCAAGACAGGACATTGAGGGCTGGAATGGGGCAAGGGCTTGCTTGGGCTGCTTCTGCCTGCCTGCAGCATCTCCTTCCCCATCCCAAGAGTCCAATCCTCAGATTTGGGGGGGAAATGAATCCCAACTATGTTTATAAACCCAAGGTGAAGTTACTTGATGGTTCAGTAGGACAAACTGCCTGTAGCTAACTCCTGACTGTACACTGTTGTCTATGCTGGGCTCAAACAAGTGTCAGCACAGTGATGGCCTCTCCTCCAACCTTCAATCTAGCATTTGCCTTGTCTGTAGGAAATGGTGCTGGTCTCAAATCCAAGTTCCACCAGTTCCTAAGCACCTGAATCTTGCTAATGCATGAGCATCCAATCCCCATTTGCACAAAACTAGGAATAGGCTGATGCTGCACTTGAGGGCACAGCAAAGCAAGGATCTCACTGACTAGAGTTTCTTCTGTGAGCTCAGCACCACTGCAGCAACCACAGGGATAGCTAAGAATCTAACATCAACTCTGCATGAGGGAAGTTTTGAAGTAAGGAAGCTGCTGTAAGAAGCCACACTTGCATTTTAAATCTATGTGCAAGAAGCCAAACTCACTGCTTGCAAACACTAAGAAGCCTGCGCAAAAACTAGAGAGGAAACTGAACAGTCAGGCAAGAAACTTTGAGCTTTCAAGCTCTCCTTAGGCAATTTCACCTTTTCCTCAAGCTAGACCTTAGCTAACTCTGCTAAGAATAATATCCAAAGGGTAAAAAAAGGTCAAAAGCTAGGATGTTCTCAGTGCTGGCCACTCAAACAACTCCTAAGCCTTGGTACAGAGCTGGTGATGTAAGGCACTGCAGCAGCAGACACATTGCCATCCCCTGCTTCAGAGCAGCTGGAGGTCTAGAGCACACCTAGGACACATCTCTTAGGTTTCAATGGAACTTTCCCACTGCTAATCCAACACAAACTCAAGCTGTTGATTGGGTTAACACACACAAGCTGTTAGGGATAACCTAAACACAGCAGCAGAGGGAAGAGAGAGCAAGCACTTACTGCCCCTTATTCGCCTTCTGCAAAGTGCTCCCTCCCCGTTTCACTGAGCTTCTCCATCTCCATCCTCTCTTCCTCCAGCCCTCCCAGTCCATCCCACACGGGATCGCGACGCCATCTCCTGGCAATTCCAGGGAAACACCGAGATCCTAGATAAAATAGCGTCGGATGGGAATAGGATGCGACAGGACAAGAGGAAACAGCCTCGAGTAGTGTCAGGGGAGATGGAGCTTGGACATTAGGAGAAATTTCTTCCTCGAAAGGTTTGTCAAACCCTGGAGCATGTTTTGGATCCAAACACATAGCTGGAATGCTGCTCCAAGATCAAATTCCAAGTGAGGATAGCCTCTGAGGAACATCACTGCTCCTGCCCAGCCATCACAGAACTAGCCATGCAGATGGTAGGGGAAGAGCACCAGAACAAAATCAACCTGTAGTTAGTAGCAAGGTCACAACGTCCTTTTTCCTTCTGAGATATCCTCACTAGTGGCACAAGCAGTGAGCCAGCAGCTCAGGGTGGCTCCTGAGTGTCTCAGGGCTCTACAATCACTGTTGTGACATTCCTAGAACAAACACTTCTTTGGAGAGGAACTGCAGTAGCAAACAAAAGATCTCCAACAACTTCCAACCTGGAGTTGTTTCAGCACAGAGACCAAACTCACTTGAGGAAAGAAAGAGGTAGGAGATGCACTTTTGTCACAGTTCTTGTTTTCTAGCCCACATAGATCTCTTCCCAGGGATTCCTTTCCCAACAACAAGTCACACAGCAAGGATCAGTTTCATCATGGATGTTTATTCTGAACAAAGAGCTTTACAAGGCAGCTATTTCCACTCCTCAGTACATGCTCAGTTAACTCCCATCACCTTGAGATCTTAAGGGAGTGAAAAGTGATGACTACACACACCCCAAGAGCTCTTTAAAGGTGACCACTGAGCTGTTTTCTGGTCCTCAGTCCCTCCAACAAGCTGCCACACTATCAAAGTGCAGCATGGAAGCAAAGGGTCAGACATTTGTGCTGCTGTCCTACACTCAGGGACAGCTTTCAGTGTTCTTACATAGGCAATGCACTGCTTCAGGGCAGGAGGAGATGTCTGCATGGCAAAGAGTGGTTTAGTCCACCTAAGGACTTTGGTAACAAGATCATATACTCCAGGCTATCAAAAATGCTTTAAAAAAAACCCCAGAAAACAGTAAAACCAACACAAAAATGGGAGGAAGTCTTCCTGTTACCAAAGGCAAGGAGAGGTATCAGAATCTTGGAGGGGGCAGGCAGCTCTAGCTCCCAACTTTCCACCAGAGTGACTGCCAAGTGTTTCTCTGCACCCAAGAGAAACTGCAAGTGGAAGTTTGGGATTTTAAATACAACCAATCCTCAGGAAAAAAATGCAGCATGTCCAGGGTTTAACCAAAGGGGTTGTTTCTTTGCAGTTGTGACAAGAGATCCACCTTCAAAGGCTTGGGTGTAGCTTAAGGCCAACTTCTTCTCACATCATAAAATGCTTTTCATTCAACATCTTTGGACTTGACTAGTTTTTAACCTTGGTTAGGTACATTTCACACTCCATGGCCAAGGTCTCCTTGCCTTGGTCTTCATTTCTATGGACAAAAGAACTTCCATGAGATAAAATAAACACATAACTAATTCTAAGCTTGTGCCTGGAGGTGATGTCCATGGCTAAAAAAGCCATTGTGACAACACAAACATGCTTGAGTGATGTGAAGATCTAGGAGGAAGAACAACCTCAGCTCCAGCTCCATAAACTTGGGAGACAAAGCCATCAGTCTTGACAAGCCACCTGCCAAATCCTCTCCCTGCAAGCAGGAGATGACACTGCCCCTTCCTTCCCAGACCAACACAACTCAGTTGTTTCTAGACAGATCCACCTGGTGCTTCTCTTCTTACTAGAGCTGATTCAAGCACGCACAAGAGGTAAACTAAGTAAGATTTGCCAAGTAATAATAAAAAAAACCAAGCTTTATAAATAGTTGCCCAATTCCAACCCCACACATTCCCCTCTCTCCTCCTTCCTTCACTAACAACTGATTGATGATGCTAGGATAGAGCTTTTCAGCTATTGTTTGGTACTTCCTACCTGTTGCAGAGGATTGGTCACAGTTATTGGGGCTCTCAGCTGCCTGGCTCATGGGTTAACAACACAGTTTTGCTTACAAGTCAAGATAGCAAGGTGAAAAACAGAGAGAATAAATAGGAAATGGGCAAGAAAATGGTTTCCAAAACATTCTTAAGAGAGATGAGGTAATCTGGAGTTGGGCTCTTCAGGTAAGACTAAGCAGTGAGATGCAGAGCTCCTACCACCTCTGAGTTTCTTGCCCCAGATGATTAGGCAGCACTGCCAATGATAAAAGGCACAGTAAAGTTTGCCTCTGATGAAACAAAAGCATTTGGATACAATTAAGCAAAGGGGGGCTTGGGAAACCAAGCAAATGGAGTTAAAAAAAAAGTAATTCCAGACTTTTGAACTAGCTTAGGAGCTTTAGTGCTGATCCACACTCCTGCAATCCCATCCATAAACAATGGGCAAGCATCTGAAAACAAACAGTGAGGAACTTGACAGCAAAAAGCTTCTAGAATCTCAGATGAATTAGAAAGGTTTGGGGATTTTTTGGCTTTTGGTGGGGTTTGGTTGGTTGTTTTTTTTTGAAGAGTTTATCCAAATCTTGAAGTAAGCAAGTGGAGCTCATTTTAAAGATTTCTCTCAGATGAATTCAGCTGGTTTGTTATTCAGCCTCACTGACTTTTTCTCTTCACCTACCAAAGCCCAGGAAATCTAGAGCAGATGCTCTGAACAGACAATCAACTCTCCATTGGTATGTGCAGTTTTATTGGTGTTTTTTTCCAACAGTGGCTCCTGGTGATCCAAATCAGCATTACAGCTTTCAAAGAGAACATCTCCCCCACTGGAAAGCTCTAAGTGAACAAATCCAAACCAATACTGGATATGGGTCCCCTACTAATAACTGATTCAAATGCAAGTTCTTGCTAATCATTCCTAAAGGCTGACAACTGTGCTTCTTGTAGCCCAAATAAAACCTTCAATGACATTGTGACAATGGAGACAAGACATTTAACACACACTGGTGTTATTTCCCCACTCATCTAATCACTACTGACTAGATATGCAATGATGTTCAGCTTAGTTTAACAAAGCAACTTTCTGCAGCATCAATGCTCTTGTTAACCAAACCCTTACCAGGTCCACAGGAACTCTCTACTTGAATCATTTCAACACCTTGTAGGCTCCTCCCTAATGAAAATAAAAGTATGGTATGGATCACTTATGAAGGTTTAAAAGCTGTCCAATGAAGTAAAAAGCCTTATTTGCTTCAGAAATCTCAAATAACAGATGGAGAACTGCTATAAAAAAAAATAAATCAAAGCACTAGAAATGTTAGCATCTCATCAATAATGCTTTGACTTGGTTCTGAGCCACTACCAGATAGTAGCAAAGACAAGAGGATCTGTGAGCAGAACTTCAGTTTCCTGACTAACCAAACTACTCCATTTCCCAAACACAACCCATGAGCCAACCAACCTTTTATTCCCACCAACTTGGGAAAACAATTAATTCACCCCAGTGGCAAGAGTCAGGTGGCCAAAGAGAGTCCCACTCATTCTGCAACTACCACTAATTTGGTCTTGGATTGCTTTGATTAGCCTCATTCTTGGGCTATGCTTCTCAGGACATACTTGACTGTGTAGGCAAAGGCTGCAAAGCCAACTATAACAAACAAGTTCGCCAGAGCTCCCCCGAGCAGTCCATGGTTGCGGTTGGCCTGCTGCAGGCCGGGGTGGTTGGCAGGGGCTAGCGGCACGTGCCCGTTCAGGAGGGGGATTCCATTCTGCCCATAGTGTGCTTCCCCATCAGGGACAACATCTGGTAAAGGGAGGGATGGAGGTCTGTTACTGAGCTCTTCTTGTGCTTTCTGTTTCTGTTTGATCTCCTGGAGAAAGAAAACAAAGAGCCATGAAGAGGTGGAAGGCGAAGCGGGGAAGGGATGGGGTGTTNCACGCTTCTCTTGCTGCAGCCCAGGATGCCATTGTGCTTCTGGGCTGCCAGTGTGCACTGTTTGCTCATGGCCAGCTTCTCAGCCACCAGCACCCCAAGGCCTTTTCTGCAGGGCTGCTCTCTAGCACCTCATCCCCCAGCCTGGATTGATAGTGGGGTACTTAC
Organism: Bucco capensis; assembly: GCA_013396975.1. Lineage (NCBI taxonomy): Eukaryota > Metazoa > Chordata > Aves > Piciformes > Bucconidae > Bucco > Bucco capensis. The sequence continues at coordinate 113,375 of VWZO01005705.1, read as the reverse complement.
CTCCACCACTTCAGGGAAGAGCTCACAGAAGACTTTGTCTTTTAAATTAAAGGCTAAGCTTTGTGCAGCAAGCTGTCTTTTCTGTGAAGGAAACAAACATTATCAGTAGTTGCATCTAAATGAAGTGAACAGACTTTAGTTCAACATCTGATTATTTCCCACAATAATGGTGCAAGCCACTAGACAACTTGCTTCTGACACTGAAAACTTCATTATAGGCACAGGGGGAGGGCACAGGCACAGGCACAGGGGGAGGGAGGGCAGAGTCCTAACCATACAGTTTATTAAAATGGATGTTAAGTTCTCTGATAAACCCTCTCCCCATCCCCACGCTACCTAAACCTGACTTGATTCCTCTCCCCACCATCTGCAGAAGGCAACCAGACACTCCTTTCTGAGATAGCTAAGTGTCAGCTGCTACTGCTTTAACTCTGAGGTCACATCCAACATTCCCCAAGCTGACAAAAGGGAGATGAGAGAGTCTGGAGCTTACTGTGAACTCTGAGGTCTCTATGCTGCCCAGTGTGGGGCCTTTTTCCACCATAAAACTAAGAAGACCTGTCAAGATGGTAGAGACAGACCAGGCTGGATTCCAGGTATCCGGGTGGAAATCAGTGATGGAAAGACATAACCTTTCAAAGGACAAGAGAGCAGAGTGGTTGATTGTTGCCATCAATTATTACACATGATAGGTGTTGCTAAAATGGTGTTAATGGCTTAAAGGGTTAGAAGAAGATCCTTACCTTGTATTACACTTAAACCTTCCATTAGGTGTAATCATATAAATACTAGGAGGTTTAAAAGGAAATTCTCTGGGGAATATTAGTTTCCCATGATAATAGCCACCTGCATTACATAAAGAGATGAATTACTTGGCATGAAGGTGAAGTCCTAATCTGCTATTCAAAATGGGCCAAATAAACCCTTTTACTTGCCTCCTTCCTCCCCCCCCATCCTAAAGAGATCAAGCTCATCACCTTGTACCTCTAAAACACAGCAATTCTCATTCAAACTCTGGAGGAAACTCTCTTATGCACCTTACAAACAGCACTTTGTGATGTCAAGTCCATCATACATTTCACTGTATTTAACACCATACAAATAGGTGAGTTTTCCAGCAATACAGTTCAAGGCAAACACAATCCCAGGAAGAACACCACTTCCAAAAGCAATTTGTGAGTGGCTCCAGAAGAGAGTGTGAAATATGTGACTACCACACATTAATAAGGCTTTCACATTCCTCCAGAGGAAATCACAAAGAGACTTAAATGTCTCAGTTCACTGAGAACACATTTATCTGATAATATTGGCTGTCACATACTGAGTTATCTGCTCCAAGAGCTTTAACAATTACTAAATAGGAAGATCAACTGTCTTCAGTTTAACAGGAGGCACTAATACCACTACCTCTCTTCAACAAGCTATCACACAAGCCATGGTCAGCACTAACACTTTGAATTGCTGCTTACAGTAGTTATATTTTGCCCATCCAACAGGCAATTGCTAATCCCAACATGAAGTGCATGCACACTTTTTGCTCCATGCTAACTTTTACCTTCATAAGGAGTCATCTCAGGTCCCCGTACAACATAGTGCCTAAGACAAAGAAGGAGATGGTTTAGTGGCATCTTAGTGACAGGTTGATGATCTTAGAGGTCACTTCCAACCTCAATGATTCTGTGAGGTGTCAACAGCCTGAAAGCCACCACAGAAAAATGAAGCTCAACATCACTTGAGCAAAAAAGCTCCCACACTCCACCTGCCCAAACCAAGATTCCCACATCATCTTTTGGAGGAAGTGAGGGAGTCAGACTTGGTGACCTGGAAAATCTTGTTCTCGCCCCAAGTGAGTGAAGAGTTCACTCTAACTCTTACCATTCCAGGATATTGGAGGGGAGAGGCTCTGCACAGATGTAAGGCACTGGATCTTTCTTAATTCGAAGGTAGTCTTGTTTCAGTCTCTGTGTGGCTGTTGTTGGTGCTCTCTTTTTACTGGTGTTGCTCATCTAGGTATTAAGAGAGACACTGAAGTACAATCTCAGCACAACCTTAACAGAGCTTAGTTAACAGGCTTTAAGTCTTTCTGAGTAATCTATTCCTCTGTTCAGCTTCAATATCTATGAGGTAAATGTGCCCACAAGTTTAATTCATTTGGAGTTTCTATCTGAAATAAATATCCAACAAAAAACCACAACAACCTCCTTAGTCTAGACTCTGAGGTGAAGGATTTTAAATGACATCTGCTGCCTGCTTAGGAATCAGCTTGAATTTACAGAAGGGAACTTCTGAGCTTTATTATTCTCTTCCAGATAAACAAAGACCTCATCTAAAATGAGACAAGTGAGTGTGAAGAAAGGAAATTCCATGCTGCTTACAAAACAAAGCAAGCATTAGCCTTTACAATGCTCCTACAGAACACGTGCCAATTAACAACAGCTCTTTAACTCACTTTCCCCCATGATATTTAGCAAGTGACTTAGCTTTAAACATGGAAACTCTGGCAAGAAAAGGGAAGATGTTATGAATAGCTTGTGTAAAGAGGTAAGACAATGCCTGCACTATGATAGCAGCATTTGACACAAAAAGTCTATTAAATGCCTCTGTCTCTTTCTATTCCTTCTTAGTCAAGCACCATTTATTAAAGAAATAGTATTTAAACCATGAGCAACAATTGTATGTGGTCAAATAATTCAAACTCTACTCCAAATAAAGGCACTGAACCTGATTTGTCTATACATCACTGTTTGAAACATGCAGTAATCTCGCTTGAAGGAAGTCACACATCTTGAAAGCATAAAATTACTTTTTCCTCTAAAAAAAGTCAGCTTGGACTTTAAAACAAAGTCCTATCTTTTTAATTTAACGCAATTCTTTGTTGGGGAGAGTTGCAATAGGACCTCTCACAACAAACTGCAAAGAAACACTGAAGTACTTTAAAGCACTAAGTATTGTTATTGAGCTTTTAACACCCCTTAACGCCTTATCTGAATTTTGGGGCTTAAGTGCAGCGAAGCAACAGCATCATTTACAGCAGCTACGTTAGCAAACCCATTTTCCCATCTCGACAATACAAGCGAACAAAACAATCAAGCAACTCGCCACTCCTTAGAGGAGAGCTAAGCACCAGCAGCTCGATGCGCCCGAGCCCTGCAGGGTGGCTCAGGGAACTAACGGAAGGGTAGCACAGGGGAGGTGGAACACAAGCCTTGCGGAACGACAGCTAGTGCCTCTCTTCCTGGGGATAAGCGTGACCCCAGCCCCCGCTGACCGAGCAGCCGAGCAACGAGTGCAAGAACCGAAGAAGGAGCAAGAAGACATCCGAGAACTTCACAGCGGAACGAGGAAAGGACTAACAGAGAGAGAAGGAGACAGCCAGCGCAGCTCTCCCTGCTCCAGCAGCTCCTTCACGGACTCTACTCGCCAGCCCAGGCCTCACTCACCTCTCCCTGCTACAGCAGGCCCCTCCGCCGCCGGGACTCCCCACCGGCCCGCAGCCGGAGGCCAAGCGAGGGAGGGAAGAAGGAAAAGGAGCACCACAAGGGACCTAGCGGGCAAGTTCGAGCAGCGCAGCGCAGCGCACACCTCCCCGCTGCGGTGCTGCCGCGGCTCCCAGCCAAGATGTCTGCCGGGCCGGGCGGGGGCAGCGGCACTGCGCGCAGCTCCTTCCGGGGAGGAGCCGCTCCAGCTCCGCTATCGCGTCAGTGCGTACAAGCAGCGCCCCTCCTGCCGCTGCCGCTTCCGCTTCCGCTTCCGCCAGTCATGGCGGCTCTGGGGTCTGGCTGAGAGGACCCTGAAATGCCTCCTCGGCTCAGCCCTGGCGCTCGGGAGGGACTGGCCTCGCCTGCAAGATGCTTTCGAGGCCGGGTAGTCCTCTAGTGTGTTCGATGGAGCCGCTAGAGCTGCTGCTTGTCCCTACATTAGGCTCCTTGCTGAGTCCAGAGGTTTGCTTTAGTCCAGTGCTGCACAGAGAAGGATGCTAGGAGATCATTCACAGAGTAGATAGGATGCCCATGAGGCAGCAATGTGCCCTTGTGGCCAAGAGGCCAATGGCATCCTAGGATGCATGAAGAGGAGCGTGGCCAGCAGAGCCAGAGAGGTTCTTCTCCCCTCTCCTGTGCCCTGGGGAGGCCTCCCCTGGAATGCTGTGTCCAGTTGTGGGCCCCTCAGCTCCAGAAGGATAGGGAGCTGCTGGAGAGAGTCCAGCACAGGGCCAGCAAGATTGGTTGTGGTTTATTTTGCTATATGTCTCCTGAATCCTTCATATTCCCAGTGCTCATAAAATGGATAAATCCAAACTCATTTTCAGTTCATTCAGTACACAGGCAGTATTTTTGTTGTTGTTCCAGGATCCCACCAGTAGCCCCATAAAAATCCAGCAAATCCTTTTATATCATACTCATGCCCTTGTGGCTTCAGTCATGTTTAAGAAGTGGAAAGCAAGTCATTCCCTTCAAGTTAAGAGGCCAAATGTGACAGGAAGGTTTAATATCTATTCCCTCTTCAATAAAGCTGACCAATCCAGACCATCTAATGAGGAAAAACACCACACAACCTCGCTCCAGTGAGTTCTCCTCGGGCTCACATCCTCAGCTCACTGTCCTCATTGCCTCAGGTGAAACAAAGAGGCAGAAAAGACATGTCCAAAGAGTTTACATGACTGCAATAAAAGCTAGACTTGTTCTTACTGTTCCAGAAGGTGCAGATGTCTTCCACGGGACTAGCTCCAGCACTTCTGCATCACTACCCAACAGAGGGNCCCAAAGCTGAGCAAAGGGGCAGGATCACCTCCCTGCTCCTGCTGCCAACACTGTTCCTGCTCCAGGCCAGGATGCCCTTGGCCTTCTTGTCCCCCTGGGCACACTGCTGGCTCCTGTTCAGCTGTCACTCAGCACCCCTAGGTCCCTGTGTGCCTGGCAGAAGCTCTTAGCTCTACAACCAGAGTGGCATAGGCTGTTATCCAGGCTTCATGTTTCTGGAGGTTAAGCAGCTGGTAGGAAAATAATAGAGATTTTAGGGGGAGAAGTGTCAATCTGAAATCACAAAGAAACAAAGATGCCAATCTGAAATCAGGGAGAGACAACCTAAGCAAAGACAAATGTTTTCAGTTTGCTGGTAGTTTCCTGTCAAGTGGCTAATGTTTTCCATGGCTTCAGTCCCCAGATGATTCCTTTCACACACCAAGTGTTCACATGTCCCACCTGTGACCACAGCAGAACTCACTGAAGTTTATCAGACCATATCATTTTCTAAGAACTGTTTTGATTTTAGGGCCACAAAATGCTTCCAGGTAAGAAAAGGGGTTTGCTTCAAAGAAAGAAGTCATAGTTGATCTGGTTTGGTTTAATCTCTTACACTCACTCACCCTGATAGATCTCATCTGAGCTCACAGTTTACAAATGCTTGAAGGGTTTGCAGAGCAGAAAGAAATCTTGATTGTAAATGATCATTATGCTTTAAGATTTAAAGCACTGTGAAAACACAAAGTATTATTAGAATGGTGTGTCTTAGCCTACATGTATTTCACCTCATAAATTCCCCAAGGCAACTCATGCAGAGTAATTCATACCTAGTTTTATACCCTTTGACCTGAGGACAAGGCATTTTTTTTTTCCCCCTCTACTGCATCATTTTCTTTGTTCACTCTGGAATTCCTATTGAGTCATCTAAGTCTAGAACTGGAAGAAACATGTGAATAACTGGAATAAAGGTCCCAGAATGCTGAAGGAGTTCCAGAGCTCCTATTTACATCTCTGTCATTCTCTCTAATGTTCCCCAAGCCCAAAGTATTTCATGCATAAGTGTGTTGTCATTCACATTCCAATCATCTCTCTGGTATGTTCTCCTCAACACTAATGATAGTGTGGAATGAGACCTCTCTCTCAGAGGAGTTTCTTTCTTCCCAGTTGTTTTCCAACATGCAAATGAATCACACTCCAGAGTTTCCTCTCTCTCTAAAGTACCTTTGGTGTATTGCTATCATGTCTTGAAGGTGTGTTTTAAGCCTGGGCTTGGGAAGTTACTGGAAGTTCCAGATCCATGTTCTTAAACCATTAAGTACACCAATTAAATAAGCACACACTCCTAAATGAACCTGGGGGATGATTAACTCCAGCACAGAGACAAGTGAGCCAGTTCCCTGGCTCAGCAAGGTTGGAGCTAGGTTTTAATCTCACATGGAGGATTAGAGGAACACGAAAACATCTTTCTGTGCTTCTGAACACAAACCTTTTGTATCATCCTTTGGAAAGAAAGATAAAGTACCTGTCTGACTTCTACCCTGCAGAAAATTCTCCTTTATTTGCCATTTTAAGGAAAGGATTGGACATTTTCAGGACAGGTAGAAAGAAGAGGATGCAGAAGTGGTTCTCTCTCTAGGTGCCTTCATTGCTCCAGCCCATGGAGTCACACACTACTCCACACAGGCAGGCAAAGGAGTGCTGGCAGGCTAATCCTGGGGGATGAAGAAATGATTTGAGACAGAAAATGCACCCTGAGGAATACACTAAGGGTTAATTAACCTTCACATCTACTCCAGTGTAATCTTGTCCAGTAAATGTGGCAATGCTGTGGCTGCTCAGCATCTCTCTTCAGGTTCTCCAGAGAGCACTGGGAAGAACAGCCATGCCTCAAGGCTTCTCAGAACTGAGGAAATGGAAAGTTCTTCTATCCCAGAAAGGCATTTGGGAAGGAATTTCTCCAAGTCCTGTTCCCACCAGCCATGGTACAGTGGGATCAGGAGAGGATCTCCTCTCAAATGAGCAGGTTTTTCTCTTGAGTTACCTCATGGGTTGATCATTGAACCCATTGCTGCCTCACATAACCAAGATAGGTCTTTCAGCTCAAGTAGTGCAAAAAACCAGGAATCTTTCCTTGTGCTCTGGAAACAGAGAACTACCCCTAGGCCCTTCACTCATTTCTCAGTCCCTGTAGTCTGTGGAATTGGAAGATCAGTCAGTTACTTGCACTCTCTTACTCTAGACATCCACAGACTGTTTTCCCTGACACTCTGCATTTTGTTTGCTGTCCAAACCCACTGCAAACAGGCTCCAGGTAAATATTTAGGATGTACAGAGGCAGAATTTGCTAACTTTGCAGAGTTCTCTGCCTACAAGCACAAGATGCAGTAAAGAAATCATTGTCCAGCAAAGAAATGTTGGAGTGTCCTGTGCTCTTTCATGCCTAGAAGAGGGAAGTGATGGTGCTGGGCACATCCTGCCTGGCAGCTTGCTCCATCACCAAGGATACATCCAAGACCCAAGGATACATCCAAGAACCAAAGTAAGGAAAAGCCACATTTATCAGTAAAGGAGGAGGTTTGGGAGTCTCCCAGCCAAGGAGGAGAGAGAGAGGTAGAGATTAGGAAGCACAGTAAAGGTGAGGCTGGACATGGAGAGAGGGCAAGAAGCTTGCATGCAACATAGAAGAAGAGAATAAATGGAGGAAAAAGTCCTCAAGAGCCTCAGAACAAATCTTGAGCTGAATGGGCTGGAAGAAATCAGGCAGGCACAGGGCTGAACCTTGGCAAAGCCACAGAGAGGGAAAGAATGAACCTTTAGGATGCTGTCAAGGAAGAAGTTAAGCAGCTGAACAATCACCCTGAAGAATTCATCCCCTGAGTAACACAGGATTTAGGCTCAGGAAGCCACAGAGACCTCATCTCTTCTTGAGCAAGGCAGCAGCATGGATTAGCACGGCTAATAAATTGTCAGTGCTTGCCAAGCACAAGGCACAGCTCTCAGGGATGCTGCTGAAGCCATTTTTCATCTGTGCTAGGTCAAATGTGCTCCAGACACTGTTATCTGAAAGGCTTTGGTTGGGATTTTGGTCTTGGGCTCTGTATAAGTGTTAATAAATATTGCTGAACTGTGAGGCTAAGAGTGAGAAACTAAACCACCCTCCCAGGCTCATCCTTGTAACACAGAACTAACTTACCTCTTGTTTTCCACTGTTTAAGTCTGCATTCAAACCAAGAGACATCCTTGGCCAACAGAGAGAGCTTTCCTAAGAGTGCAGGACTTTAATGCTCCTGTCCTGGCCAGATTTAGTTCAGGGTAATTATATCCTGCCTTCCTCAATTCCCTCCCAATTCCAGGTGCATGCCAGATGCATCACTTCCAGCTCTAAACTATGAGCCATGGCATGTGCATTAAACCATTTTGCTGCTCTCCCACCTAAAAGCAGTTCCAGTTCATTGGTGGATGAAACAAAGTAGGGTTTTGGGGGGTTGGCTCTCAATTTTTGGCCAAGAGGCATTGTGTTTATTGTTCTTTTTGGGGGGAGTTTGTCCTTTTAAAGGGATTTTATTGCTTTTAAAATGGCTTTGACTGGGAATCTTAACTTCAGTGATGTTTTGCCACTCTTTGTTCCATAGGATTAGAGAAATATAGTATATTATCCTCCCAAAGCCTTCGATTCCCAAGGAAACTGCTCCTCAGCATTGCTTTTTTAAAGGAAACTGATAACCTCTTCACAAACAGCTCCAAGCTAGGTGCTTACCTTGAGTTTCAGAGAAGGGCAATGCTTGTTCCTGAGTCTGATTCATGGTTGATGATGAGGAAATCATTCCATTGTTTTGAAGCTCCATTTTTTTCCCCCCTGCTTATCTAAAGAAAGGATAATATTATTTCTCTAGCTTTGCTGGAAGCATGCAGGCTTAATCACTTGGTGAGTGTCACCTACTTGGAGCTCTCTGGAGTAAAGGTTCCACAGGAGCAAGTGTCCAACATGAATCATCATCATCTTTGTGTTCCATAATCACTACTGGGATGATAACAATCAATGTCCTTCAGCTTAAAATTGCCAGGCATCCTCATTTTTGTGATTTACTTCATTTTCTATCTGTTCTCTGCAGTAGAGAGGCAATCAGTCAGTCTTAGGTGACTCAAATGAAATGACAGACAGTTTAACCTAAGCATTGATAAATCCCTGATAAACTTGCTGAAATCAGAGCTTTCCCACACACACACACACACACACTTTGATTTCCTCTGCTGGTGAGGTGAGGTGTGACCTCCTATGTGATGATTGACAAGGAGCTAGGATTACTTAGAAAAGAATTCTGGCATGATTCTGAGTCAGAAAGAGGAAAGGTCAATCCTCTTCCTTGCTTACTTACCCCACTGGTGCTAGATAAAGAGCTCCAGTTCCCATCCATCTCCCTCTCCATCCTGTGTTTCCCAAACAGGAATTGGTTCCCAGCCATCAGTGGCCTTCTGATGTCATCACAAGAGGATGACCTAGCAGTTCCTCCCTTTCACTGCCCAGAGCCTTTCACTGCTTCCACATCCTCTCCTTTAGGNATCCTGGGGGATGAAGAAATGATTTGAGACAGAAAATGCACCCTGAGGAATACACTAAGGGTTAATTAACCTTCACATCTACTCCAGTGTAATCTTGTCCAGTAAATGTGGCAATGCTGTGGCTGCTCAGCATCTCTCTTCAGGTTCTCCAGAGAGCACTGGGAAGAACAGCCATGCCTCAAGGCTTCTCAGAACTGAGGAAATGGAAAGTTCTTCTATCCCAGAAAGGCATTTGGGAAGGAATTTCTCCAAGTCCTGTTCCCACCAGCCATGGTACAGTGGGATCAGGAGAGGATCTCCTCTCAAATGAGCAGGTTTTTCTCTTGAGTTACCTCATGGGTTGATCATTGAACCCATTGCTGCCTCACATAACCAAGATAGGTCTTTCAGCTCAAGTAGTGCAAAAAAACAGGAATCTTTCCTTGTGCTCTGGAAACAGAGAACTACCCCTAGGCCCTTCACTCGTTTCTCAGTCCCTGTAGTCTGTGGAATTGGAAGATCAGTCAGTTACTTGCACTCTCTTACTCTAGACATCCACAGACTGTTTTCCCTGACACTCTGCATTTTGTTTGCTGTCCAAACCCACTGCAAACAGGCTCCAGGTAAATATTTAGGATGTACAGAGGCAGAATTTGCTAACTTTGCAGAGTTCTCTGCCTACAAGCACAAGATGCAGTAAAGAAATCATTGTCCAGTAAAGAAATGTTGGAGTGTCCTGTGCTCTTTCATGCCTAGAAGAGGGAAGTGATGGTGCTGGGCACATCCTGCCTGGCAGCTTGCTCCATCACCAAGGATACATCCAAGACCCAAGGATACATCCAAGACCCAAGGATACTTCCAAGACCCAAAGATACATCCAAGACCCAAGGATACTTCCAAGACCCAA
>VWZO01005705.1:67973-102401 GCA_013396975.1 Bucco capensis | reverse complement strand
CAGGGATGCTGCTGAAGCCATTTTTCATCTGTGCTAGGTCAAATGTGCTCCAGACACTGTTATCTGAAAGGCTTTGGTTGGGATTTTGGTCTTGGGCTCTGTATAAGTGTTAATAAATATTGCTGAACTGTGAGGCTAAGAGTGAGAAACTAAACCACCCTCCCAGGCTCATCCTTGTAACACAGAACTAACTTACCTCTTGTTTTCCACTGTTTAAGTCTGCATTCAAACCAAGAGACATCCTTGGCCAACAGAGAGAGCTTTCCTAAGAGTGCAGGACTTTAATGCTCCTGTCCTGGCCAGATTTAGTTCAGGGTAATTATATCCTGCCTTCCTCAATTCCCTCCCAATTCCAGGTGCATGCCAGATGCATCACTTCCAGCTCTAAACTATGAGCCATGGCATGTGCATTAAACCATTTTGCTGCTCTCCCACCTAAAAGCCGTTCCAGTTCATTGGTGGATGAAACAAAGTAGGGTTTTGGGGGGTTGGCTCTCAATTTTTGGCCAAGAGGCATTGTGTTTATTGTTCTTTTTGGGGGGAGTTTGTCCTTTTAAAGGGATTTTATTGCTTTTAAAATGGCTTTGACTGGGAATCTTAACTTCAGTGATGTTTTGCCACTCTTTGTTCCATAGGATTAGAGAAATATAGTATATTATCCTCCCAAAGCCTTCGATTCCCAAGGAAACTGCTCCTCAGCATTGCTTTTTTAAAGGAAACTGATAACCTCTTCACAAACAGCTCCAAGCTAGGTGCTTACCTTGAGTTTCAGAGAAGGGCAATGCTTGTTCCTGAGTCTGATTCATGGTTGATGATGAGGAAATCATTCCATTGTTTTGAAGCTCCATTTTTTTCCCCCCTGCTTATCTAAAGAAAGGATAATATTATTTCTCTAGCTTTGCTGGAAGCATGCAGGCTTAATCACTTGGTGAGTGTCACCTACTTGGAGCTCTCTGGAGTAAAGGTTCCACAGGAGCAAGTGTCCAACATGAATCATCATCATCTTTGTGTTCCATAATCACTACTGGGATGATAACAATCAATGTCCTTCAGCTTAAAATTGCCAGGCATCCTCATTTTTGTGATTTACTTCATTTTCTATCTGTTCTCTGCAGTAGAGAGGCAATCAGTCAGTCTTAGGTGACTCAAATGAAATGACAGACAGTTTAACCTAAGCATTGATAAATCCCTGATAAACTTGCTGAAATCAGAGCTTTCCCACACACACACACACACACACTTTGATTTCCTCTGCTGCCTGGCTGAGGTGAGGTGTGACCTCCTATGTGATGATTGACAAGGAGCTAGGATTACTTAGAAAAGAATTCTGGCATGATTCTGAGTCAGAAAGAGGAAAGGTCAATCCTCTTCCTTGCTTACTTACCCCACTGGTGCTAGATAAAGAGCTCCAGTTCCCATCCATCTCCCTCTCCATCCTGTGTTTCCCAAACAGGAATTGGTTCCCAGCCATCAGTGGCCTTCTGATGTCATCACAAGAGGATGACCTAGCAGTTCCTCCCTTTCACTGCCCAGAGCCTTTCACTGCTTCCACATCCTCTCCTTTAGGATTTGCCATTGCTCTTTGGAGCCAGAGCACAGCATGCCAGCTGTTAGAACCTTAGCAAGCTCTTACCTTCCAAAGCCATCCTCATGGCTTCATTACTGCTCAGCTTCCCTCACCTCTACACATAATCAGCCTTCACAGACATCACTTGCAGTTTCACAGTGACAAAAAGCTTTATTCTTCCTTCTTTCAAGGATTCAGTCAGTCCCACGAGGAAGATCCTGGCTGAGTGGTTGTTTTTTCCTCTGGTTAGACACAAAATGAACCTCATTAAATTTCTTTGGAAGCTATACCTCTCTCTTGACCTAGAGGAATTGTTTGCAGTGCTGACAGGAGGAATTGAGCCCTTCCATGAGAAATAAAGTGTTTGCTTTAGAGCTTACTAAGCAGCACAGAGTACCTGCGAAACTTGGTCTGGGCTCCTTGCTCTCCCCAGCCTTCTGATGCATTTTTGCCTTGTCCATGATGACAAATGGGCTCACTCTGAATGCTAGCAGAGGGGAGAAGCACAATCAGTCCTTTACAGTCAGATTCTGAGCAGTTCAGCTCTAGGGAAACACTTCATTTACTGATGCAAGCTCCTGGAGATGCTGCTGCCTTGCACCTGTCACTCCTTGTGTGCCAAGGGAATGCATCCCCTCAAAGAGGAGAGAGAATTGCAGACAGAGATACCAGGGAAAGGCTCTAAGCTCTCATGCTGTGCATTCCCTTCAGGAAGCACATGGAATGAGCTGCATGGCAAATGCAGATTCCAAGTGTGTTTGATCTCTAGATCTCTTCATGACAAATAGGTGCAGAAGGGAAAACTACCTCAAGATCTTATCCTCTCCTGCTGATGAAGTGAGAAGAAAGTTGATTCTATTAAGCAATGGGCATTGCAAGGAGCTCATCTGATGAGGCTTGAAAGCTCAAGCTCCATGGGATTTGATGTTGGCAACACTCCTGGCACATAGCTGGAAGTTACCTGCAGGGCTGTTAAATGCAGACAGAATTCTCTCTTCTCTTTGTCTGATACAAGAGTAAGTACTGAGCATCTTAAAATATCAGAGGAGATCTAGGAATAGCTCTTAAAAACATATTTTTAAGTGCTGCAACATGGCTCCAACCCATCCTGTTGCAATTAGCCAGCAGTATCAAAGCAGCAGTCAACCTCACGCTTACCTGGCAGCTTACATCACCCAAGCTTTATGCAAACACCAATTAACCCTCTCAGCAACGTGGCAGAGTGTCATTAGGCCTGTTTCACAGATGAAGCAACAGAGGGAGAGAGAGAGAGAGAGGCAGAAAGATTTGCCCAAGACTGCAAGAGGACAGAGAAGTTGACAGCTGAAGGCTTTTGTGTTGGAGTTCCTTTGGCCATGTTGGGGTAGAATCTATCCTTGTCTGGGGGTGGAATTTGGTGCTTCTTGCTAATGTTGTTTGCAGTCCTGGTAGGTAGGGAAAGCTGGATATCTACTTGTGGCATTTGGTTTTCCTTTTGGTTGGGTTTTTTTTAGTCAGTTGGTTTGTTTCTTGAAGTGTGCTAGAGAGTGGCCAAAAATCTCCTTGGCAAGCAGGAAGCCTCCAGCCAACAAGGCTTTGAACAGAGAGTTGTGAAGAGACTTCTGCCTCTCCTTGGCCTTTCTATGGTGCTGATGGGAGAGATTCAGGGACAAAACATCACAAAGGCACTTTAGCTCCTCTTGCTTACAAACCTTTCCTGATTGACTCTTAGAGGTTCAAGCAACTTCTGTGGAGGGTTGGTTAGTGCTTGAAGAGACAGATCAGAGCAGCAGTGTTTGTGCTGATCATCTGGACCAGTCACTCCACATTTACTCTTGTGGAAGTCATAATAAAGCTTTTTTCTCCCCTCCTTTGATTGTCTAGTAAAGTTTTACTGGGCATAAAACCCATGAAAATAAGTGATTAATAGGAAATGTTAGGTTTTCCTAGCTAGGTACAGTGCTTTCCACATGAATAAGCACACCCCAAACATCAGAGCAACCAGACCCAAAGCTCAGGGACATTCTTGTGTCTCCCAGATAATCTTCTCTAGATGAGGATGAATGAAAAAACAAGTGAAGCTTAGCACTTTGGATTGGTCAGGCATGGAACTGAGAAGGGCAAGGAACCCTTCAGAGGTTGCTGATGGAAAATAAGGTACTGCAGCAGGATTTAAGGCAAAAAGCATGCATCTGCAGAGGTATGACAGCTGGCACAGCCACGTAGCTAATAGCTGGTTTCAGTAACTGCTTGGCTAATGACTGTTTTGCCCTTGTGCACTTGGCTCCTGCTTTCTTCATTCTCCTCCTTCCTAGCTGCCAGACTCCAGGACCTTTCCCTCTTGCTGACATGTCTTCTACTTCCCAGCAGGGAAGCCTGAAGCTACTGGCTTGATAACCCCAGTGAATTGCCACCAAGCACTGCACTGCAAGGGGAGATCTGCTTGCCTGCTGCCACAAGAGAGGAGCCACAAGTACTACCTCCTGCTTTCCTCCAGGAGCTTGCACAACTGTGTGAGGAGATTTGGGCTTCATTCATGTCACAGTGATGATGGCTCTGCTTCCAGGATGGTTGCATCTTGCATGTCAACAGGGCAAGAAGCTTTTCCTGCTGTTCTCCAACCAGTGCCAGTCCTAATTGCATCAACATTCCTACAGGTACCACGTCTGAGCTGGAGAAGGATAAAAAAAAGGCCACTAGCAAGCAGGATTTCACCATCTTTGAAATTGGCTGAGGGGGTTGGCAGGTCTGAACAGGTGGAGCAGCATCTGTGAAGGCCTGTGACTAAAGAGAGAAGAACAGAGAACAGGAAGAGAAACACAAAAAAGCAGGTGTTATCCCAGAGGGATGACAGGAGCACCTACAGAGCTCTTACTCAGGAAGGTGAGTGAGTGGAAATGAATGCTTGGTCACCCTGGCAGGCAGCAGGATTGTGCCACTGAGGCTGCCTGTGTAAGCCTGGGCACCTCTGGTGGAGGCTGGCTGAAGAGCAGGGGTGATGTGGGGCCTCTGCTGTCCTTCAGGGCTCTTTAGGTGGCTGGTGACTAGCAGAGGGGGCATGTGTGCTCCTCACTGTCCTTTCTGGCCTTTGGGAGGATGTGGCAGCTAGCTGTAGCCTTGCTAACTGCAGCACTGCTGGGGATAAGACCGGCACTGCTGAAGGAGTGTTTCCCTCCCTCCTGGAGCAGGTTTGGCAGCCTCTGCAGCACCTGAAGCTGCTCTGGCTAGCTGCTGGAAGGCAGTGGAAAAGGGGACAGAGAGGTAGACCAATGCTATCCTATTTCTGCAGGCATAGCTCACTGTGCTTTCAAGCCCTAGATCCCCTCAGCCGTGGCTCAAAGCATCAGCCAAGCAAAGCACTGACTGTTGGGAATCCCAGAAGAGAGTGTGCTGAGCAGAGCTTCAACACAGAGATTCCATGAGGAAAACACCTGAGGAACAAAGCAGAATCAGTTGAGGAACATTTGGGGCAGGATCCAAAGGAGACATTAAGCAATGTTTGGAAGCTCTCCAGGGCAGAGCCTGCCTCTTGCATAGGACTGAGCAAGCTGTCAGCACTTCCATAGTGTCTCCTGAGCACTGCTCCCTTCTCCAGTAGGACAGCAGAGAAACAATTTGGTGTTCTGCTCTGAAGAGACAACAAAGTGGCTCTGGCTAGCAAGAACTGGGGGAAAACCAAGCCATAAATGCAGGAGGCAGAGGTTGCTGCATGCCAGTTCAAGTCCATAGAGAGCACAGCCAACCAGCAGCTGCAAAGAGGAAAGAGAGACTGGGAGTTTCCTTCATCTCTAGGTGCCCACAGGAGCTTGTGGGAGGAGGACTAGACTGGCTCATCCAGTGGCCATGAAGAAAGCCCTGTGAGGGAGTTCCCACACAACCAGAGGAGCCAAGTCACCCTGCTCTCAGGGAGAGAAGAACTGGATTGGTGAGAGGGAAAATGTGGGAAGATGGTTTGAGAGAGTAACCTGGAGCACTCCAGGAGAATAAACTCCATTCATGCAGGACCCAGAGACGTGAGTAAAGCAAGATTTGCTCTAATCCAAGACTAAACTCTAACCCTAAAAGCCTGCTGAAGGCAGGAGGGGAGGGGAGCTGCTCTGTGTCCCTTCCACTGCTGGAGGGAGTGGGTGCCAAAGGATGCTTCCCTCAGCTACAAGCTGAAGGACAACAGAGAGAAAGAAGTGAGGAGCTTCCAGAGGACTCAGGCAAGATGAGGAGGAATAGCAAAGGCTGAAAGACTTCAGAGTGAGGGAGCATGGGACAAAAGAAATGCAGCAAGGGAGAAAGTGAATAACTGGAAGGCAGTGTGTGTGGTTAGTGGGCAGCAAATTACAGTGGAGCTGAGAGTGTGGTGTGGCAGCAGGGAAAGCTGCTAGGAGTGGGGGGATTGGATGTGTCATGGCAGTGTGCTAATTGCTTTGAGGCTTCTCAGGGCAAGCAATTTTCAACCAGCTAGGAAACTCTTTGTGGATGACTTAGCCCAAGTGTCCTCTCTTGTTCCCATGTAAGCCAAAAAGAGAGTGTGATTTCCATGGTCAGCAAAAGCATGCTTCTCTGGCTGGTCAGACTCATCTCACTGCAATTCAGTGTTCTCACAAGAAATGTCCCAAACCTATTGCTTGGGACATTTAAAATGATATTGAACCAAATATTAGCATTGGAGCTCTAGAGGACTAGCTAGAGATCATCACTGAGCTTCTCCACTTTAATCTCCACCTCTTTCCCTCCAGCCTGTAACAGCAGCAAGTGTAAGAAGGAGCCAAGACTCTGAATATTCCAGCTGCTGAGCCTTGTCTGTGCTGGTCACCTCCTTAGTGACCAACAAATCAGTGTTAGGAGAGAGGAGAGCAAAGCAAATCTGCTTTTCCCATGCTCCAGCTGTAAGGATTAACAAAGAAGCTTCTGCTGCCCTGAGGTTTAGATTGGATGTTAGGAAGGAAAAGATTTCTTCCCAGAAAGAGTTGTTAGGCATTGGCCCAAGCTGCCCAGGGGGTGGTGGAATCACCATCCCTGGAAGGGTTCAAAACACATCTAGATATAGCACTTGGGGCCATGGGGGTGACAGGTTGATGGTTGGACTTGATGAGCTTAGAGGTCTCTTCCAACCTTAATGGTTCTGTGATTGCCTGCTAGTAGAATTCCTTAAGAGTCCATTCCACAGGGAAGATGAATTCCCCCTGAGGAACTCTTGTGCCCCTGTCAAGGAGCTGCAGGCCACTCTTTGTGCCTCTCAGCTGCTCAGAGGCAAAGGCACATTTGCAGCCTGACTTTGCAAAATCAGCTAGCCAATCTCAACCAAATCTCACAGCCAATCTAAACCTCAGGGCAGCAGGAGCTTCTCTTTTAATCCTGGAATATTTCCTTACAGCTGGAAGATGTGAAAAGCAAAATCAGCAAGCTCCTTTCTTTCATTTGCCCGTGCTGCCTTCCTTAGCTAAATGGGATGGGATTCCACTGACTAGGGAATAAACTGCAACGGAGGGAAAGGAGTTTGAAGGCATCCTTCTGTGTAAAGCTTGAGGTGTCCAGAGGGTGCATTCAGCCCTTGGCATCTGCTGCATGCTTCCTGCTGCCCTCCCCACTGCAAGCACTAGGAAACATTTTCTGCCTCACTGAGCATAATGATAGCAAAGCAAGGCTGAAGGAACTTTCTCAGGGAGGTTATCTCCAGAATCTATCTCTGGAAAGAAAGAGCAACTTACTTTTTAAGCAAGCACAGGAATTGTGTTGCCTTCTCCTCCCAGCTCAGGACACAGGATGACAAAGGAAGGGACAGCCCTGTCTGCATAGCCAGGTCTTCTCCTTGTGCTGCAGGATAAATTCATGGCTGGCTCAGGAGGTTTTCTTGTGATGTCTTGCCAGAAAACCTCTGCACTGAGGCCTGCAGCCACAGTGAAGCAACAACATCTGTCCTGTGCAGCTCCATTGTGCAAGCATTTGCATTGTCAAGGGTTGATTGTTGCACAATGGAAGATGAAAGGGGGGGGAGAGGAATGGATGGAGGTGGTAGAATTAGGGGGTTCAGTCTTCTGGAGGTCTTCTACATGAGAATTGAGCTTCTTACCTCTTCACTGATGAGTGCCAAGTGGTCAGAGTTTTTTCCTTGAATCATTTTTACACCCCAAAATACTGTGTTTTCCTTAAAAAAAAAAAAATTAAAGCATTTTCCTTATATTCTTGTGATGTTTCCTTTGAATACCAAAGAAGGGCAAACCACATAACCAGCAGCTGTTTCGTAGGGGTCACCTCATTCCAATTTGAATTGTGCCTTCTACATGCCTTGGTTTTCTAAAGAAATAATCCAGCACAAAGCAGCTGTTAAAAATATAACAAAGTCAGAAGAGGAGTTTTCCCCTGATCTTTATCCTTTCTTTGTCAACTCAATGCCACCAGCAATATCCTTTCAGTGTTTCCCAGCTTCCAATGCCATAGAAAACCTATTTCCAGCCAATCTCCACAAGCAGGAGCTCTAAACATTAGCCATCTCCAGGGTATATTTCATCTTTTCCTCAACAAGCTTCTTGCCAAAGCACTGCAGAGCTGTTTTGCTGCTGGGCTGATGTCAGGACTAATGATGCAAGCTATGTGAGGTGATTGCCTTGGAGCAGCAGCCCCAGAGCTCTGACTCTACCTCTGGAGCCTTTTGCAAGCCTTCCCTAAAGCAGATTAGCCAAGCAGGGTGCTCTGCTTTGAATTGGGCATCAGGGCTTGCTTTAGTCTGCTCAGATCTCAGCATCTGAAAGCTCACAGCTCTGAAGGGAGATGGGGCTGCAGGCTGGGGATGAGCAATATCCTTGGGGAAGAAAAGCACTGCCATGTGTGCCTCTGATCATCTGAGATTAGCCTGAGGTGTCTAACTCCTCCAGCACACCTTTGGAAAGCTTAGTGGTTTCAAATGATCATGGCAAGTCTCTGGAAATCAAGGAAAGAAGGCAGAATGCTAGTTCTTTGATGAGGAAAGAATCCTATGAGATGCAGAGTAACTTGCCTATTATTAATTATGGCTAAAAAGCTGTTCTAGCCACTGTATGGAGGAGTAAACCCCAAATTACCAGAGCCCCACCACTCAAACCAACTTGAACTGAAGCATAACCTTCATGTTAACTTGTTTGTCCAGTCCATTCACCTCCTATTACTCCCTGGATCATGCTTGGAAGAATTTGCATGATCTGTTGCTGAAGTCCTGCCCCTTTTTGAGGTCATCAATTGGATCCATAAAGGCTAGAGAGCTCCCAGGGCATCTTCACTTAGGAGGGGGAGTCAGAGAGCTTTGGATCTTCTGTCTCTTCTGCTCAGGCTAAAGCTGAAGGCTGAGTTTAGGAGCTGCTCTAAACACTCCCAGCTAGAGTTTCAGGCAAGGTACAGTGGGTTTGGGATGTGCTCTCAGCTGGTTTAATGTGTATTTCTCTGTGTCTTGATGGATAGATGTAGATGCCTGTGCAGGTGGTTAAGTAGTTTGAGCATGATGTCTGTGATGATACAGGAGCATCTCCTTGTTTGCCACTGCCTTTCTTCTAACCTGCAGCATCTCTCCAGGCTCTTCCCTCAGACTAGAGAGCCAACTGGTGACTCTCAACATGTGCTGTTCAAGTCCTGGGTGAGATAAAGCTGGTCAGTGGAGAGAGTTTTCCTTGTTCCCTCTCTACATGTGTGTGTGTGTGTGTGTTGAAAGAGTCCCTCTGGGGTTTTTCTTCCTCTTTTTTTGTTTTCTCATTATTACATGCTTTTTCATTCTAGTTATTTTAAGAATGTAGATGCAAGGGATGGGAAGTAACTAGCCAGAGCTTTGAAAGCCCAGGCAGGGTGGCTCTGAAAGCCAGAGTTGGAGTGTTTATAGCTGGGTGGTTATAGATTCAAAAGGATACTTAGCAAAAGCAAGTTTGGAAGAATTATATTAGCATTCCCTTCTGCTAACTGGCACCTTTTAGTCTTCTTTTTCCTCATCAGAACCAGGCTGACAAATGAGAGGAATACAACAGTAAGAGATTAAGTTCTCCTGCTTTAACCTCACACAATCCTCCATTCTATCAATATTTAAAGACTCATTCAATATCTTTCTTAACCCACACTGCAGGTTTAATTTCATGAATTCTTCTCTAAATCAAGCTAAGTTTAAGTATAAGAGTTGAACCTGAGAAATGCCTAACAAAAAGAGGTAGCACAACTCCCATGGGTTCAGGTCTGGGAGTTAGCACAGAGTCCTTGCTGACAGCAGAGGCATTCAGATGTTAGCCTTCAGCTTACAATTGGTAGCCAATGGCTCAGATTCCTAGGATTCTGTCTGGGAGGTAAGAATTAACTGCAAAAAAAACCCATATAGTGTTTCCTTGTTGCATAAATGGAATTTCTCATTTTCCCCACCTCAATTCTTTACCACACAAGTTTTGTTTCAATAGTTTATGTCTTCTGTTACTCTTTTGCTTTGCTTGGGCTTCCTGGGCAACTAAAAGTAAGAAATCTAACAAATCTGTTAGCTGTGAATTCAAATCTGAGCTGTGAATGTCTAAAGGAGATGCATAACCTTAACTTTGTATTATTGGGAAACAATGTCTTAGAAAACACAGCTGTGCTCTTGGAGGGAAATGCCTTGTGATACACGGAGTGTCCTTGTCAGAGGGTAGATTTTTGTGGGTTGTTTTACAGCTAATCTGGTGTATTTGCTCTGTTGAAGGATTATTCCTGCTCCCTCTGGCATGAAGAGATGCCCTGAGGAATCAGTCCTAGGAGCTTGTGACTCATATGAAATGTCCTAGCCCATGGATCTTCTTCAGGACATGGTGGTGTTGGGTTGATGGTTGGACTTGATGATTTTAGAGGTCTCTTCCAGCCTTAATGATTCTATGGAACAAAGGCATCTTTTAACACAGAGAGGTCTAGCTGAGCTTGCAGGCATCCCAGGCACTTAGTGTGGAGCTGTGCTGTAGCCTGAGCCCCTACCAAACCCTTCAAGCCTCATCATTCAGCCAAAAGCCTGAGCTTTCCTTCCATTATTGGTGCACTCATTGCCTTCTCTCCAGGCTCTGGGACTGTATTTATAAGCTTTTCTTTTGGGGTTAAGTTTGGACCAAAGTGGTGTACTCAGTAAACTTAATAGCATAATGGGCAGGGTGATTCACAGAGAGCTGGCATGTTGGAAACTCAGATATTACAGCACTTGAGGTCATCTTCCCTGAGTGGAAAGCATGTCAGCAGGTGCCAGGCTGCTGCTAAAAGCTAGGGAGATGTCCTCAGTCTCTGCTGCCTAAACCATATCAGCATGAACAGTCATAGACTGGTTTGGGTTGGAAAGGATCTGTAGAGGTCATCAAGTGCAAGCACCCAATGTTTTGGAATCAGCTAGAACAGCACAGGAGATGTTCTACTTACTGGGACAAAGGAGATCTGGGTTTGGGGTTCCAGTTCTGTGAAAGAGAGAAGACTTTTGGATTCCTGGAAGAAACTATTTACAGAAGAGAAAGGTGGCAAATTTCCTCTTCTTAGCAGTAATTAATATTGCTGTGGCTTTCAGAAGCAAGCCAAGAGCATTTTAGTTTAAGTAGCATCTGCCATGCTTTATCCACATCCTAGCTGGGTTAAATCCTCTCTGTGGTTTCAGCTGAGGTGGTGATTTTCTCCACTTCCTCTCCTAAATGCCTGATTCAGCTCATTTGAACTAGGAAATGCCTCCTTTATTTCATCCTGGAAGAGCTGCTTCCAGAAATTAACCCTGTTTACCTCTCGACAGATCCTACAGCTAGAATTAAAGTTAGCTCCTCATTTGTCCAACTTTCCTTGAGTGGAAAGTTGGATTTATCCTGATTCCTTGAGGTCAGAATTTAGGATTAAAATCATTTCAAGACTCAGTGTTGGTCCTTAGTGTTCTTAGAAAGAAGCAAACCACAGAGCAGTGTGTGTGTTCATTAGTCACCTTATCTTTGCCTATCCTCAGAGAGGCTGAGGGTGGCACAACACTTCAGCAACAGCACACACAACATTCATCCTCTTTCCAACTTCCTGATAGCCAAACTCTGGCAAGATAGAGGAGTCACAGCTCACAATTATTCCCAGCTCTTGCCAACCCCACACACTCCTCAGCATCCTGTGTGGAAGAGTCAGCAGATTGGCTATGATCTTTTCTAGCAGCCTGATAAGGTTTGTTTTTCTTTCCCTACGGAACAGGAGCAGACCTAGAGGATGGAGCAGGAAGTGGCAAGAGATGAAGAAGAGAAGAAAGAAGGCTGGATTGAGTTCTATGATTCCTTCAAGGACATGTTTGAGTTCTTCTGCAAGAACACCACGATCCATGGCACCATCCGCCTCGTCTGCTCCGACAGCAACAGGATGAAGACAGCTTTCTGGACTCTGCTCTTGCTGGCCAGCTTTGGCATGCTCTACTGGCAGTTTGCACTGATGTTCAGCCAATACTGGGCCTACCCTGTTGTCCTCACCATGGCAATGCATTCAGAGCCCAAGATGTTCCCAGCAATCACCATCTGCAATCTGGATCCATACAGGTAATCCTGCCTTCCCCTCAGCTCTGCCCAACAAGGGCTCAGCAAGGGCAGCAGCATGGACGAGGATGAAGGGAGAGGGAGGTGGAAAGGGACTCTTGTTACTTCCAAGCTGGTTGTTCCTCACTCCAAGAGNGTGTTCTATGAGTCTATGGTTTGAAGATAAGATCTTGTTGGGAATTGTACAACTGTTTGTTTGATGCCCTGAGTCAGGGCAGAGGGAACTCTGCCTTGTGACTTGGTGCAAGCTCCTCACTGATTTTCTGCTCTGATAAAAGCAGACTTTCCCTGAAGGTCAAGGCCTGCTCTCTGTATTCCTTCCCAAGGAAGCTCTCCTCTCTGGAATGATGCAGGCTAGAGCTGATTCTGCCTATCTTTCATACTTGAAGCAATCTAAGCTCTGTGGCAGCCTGTGTGCCTCTGCTTGTCCAACAAGGCTCACAGAGTGGAGGCAAGGGAGAACTTTCCAATTACACAGCACAGGAATGGTGTCATTTCCTCAGCAATGACACAGGACAGGAATTATGCCAATCCCTGGCTGGCAGGGAGGGCACTTTGTGCAGTTTTCAGTGGAGGATCCAGCAGCTGAAGCTGATAATAAATGAATTTATTGAATCTAGGCATGCTGAGCACACAGACATCAAATCTGCCAAGACCACAGAATCATGAAGGTTGGAAGAGACCTCTAAGCTCACCAAGTCCAAACATCAACCTATCACCCCCATGCCACTAAACCATGGCCCTGAGTACCACATCTAGATGTGTTTTGAACCCTTCCAGGGATGGTGATTCCATCACCTCCTTGGGCAGCTTGGGCCAATGCTCAACAACTCTTGCAGTAAACAGCTAATCATTTCTGTTCCTTGCAGATTTGAACTGGTCAGTGAACATTTGGTCCAACTGGATCACATGGCAGAGGAATCCATTGCTTTCCTCTATGGCATCAACACCTCAGCCAGCTTATCCCACACCAACGAGGAGAACTCCCAGATAAAAGACTTCTCAAGCACAGGCAACCTCAGCAGGTCTAGCTTCAAGCTGAGCCAAAACTTCTCCCTCTTGAGAATGTTTGACCACAGATCAGGGAAGAAGCATTCCAACGTGGGCTTCAGGCTGGTGAGTGCATGTCCTGGCTAAGGATTGGCTAGTCCCTAAGGAATAGGAGGCAGAGGGGAGCCTGCTAGCAGGGCAGGAGGAAACCCACCAACCCACCCCACAGTACAAGCAGGGTAAGCTTACAGATGCTGACCAGGTCCAACCAAGAGTCCAATCCATCAGGCAAATCCATGCTGATGAGGCAGGGTCCATGGTGAGGCAGGAGCTCAGCAGCAGCCCAGCTAGAAAGCAGCAACCCTACACCCCAAAGAAGGGCTGAAGACCTCAGGCTGGGCTTAAATAAGCTCCTGAGCCTCCAGGAAGAGGGTGGAAGCTCCAGCTGAGGCTGCTCAGGACCATTGAGGTGTGGCAGTGCCCTGAGAAAGATCTCACAAGCTTCCCTCTAAAACAGCTGTGGTGCTGGGGCCACTGGGCATGCTGCAGCTAAAAGGGAAGATGGCAGTAGCAAATCAAGAGGATCAACACAATAAAGAGCTGGGACTTTGGACAAGAATGCAACTGCTTCAGATTCTGCACATCACACCCAGGGTTAGTGTAGATCTGAAAGCAGAAGCTGAGAGGTTGATGTGGCTTGAAAGGCCAGTGATTTTTGCTTGATTAGTATTATTATTATCATCCTGTCATCTATTATTATCTCCTGAGCTCCTTCACCAGACATAGCACCACCAGAATCTCTGGGTGTTCACCTCTCTAAGCCTGAGCAAGAGCAAAGAAAGCACCTCAGGACTTAGTTCATGATTCGTGGGTTGTAGAGAATTCCCAGCAGCTCTATCCTTGCCTCTCCCAAGGGACTGGAGTTTGTCTCTTCTCCCCTGAGATGAAGTAGCACACCTAGCCCAGCTTGAGGGAAACAAGATTCTTAGCACAGACCTCCAGAGATCCCTTCCAACATCAGCCATCCTGTGCCAACTGAAATGATCAGAGACTTCCCTTTCTGATAATAACAGAGGCTGCCCTCATCCCTGCAGCCAGCTCCCTGAGCTCTGTTATCCTCAGGCTGTGCTGAATGGCTTCCTCTCCCTTTCTTGCAGTGCAATGCCACAGGTGGCAACTGCTTCTACAAGACCTATGCATCTGGGATGGATGCCATCCTGGAATGGTACAGGTTTCACTACATGAACATCATGTCCCAGCTGCCAGTCATCATCAACATCTCTGAGCACGAGGAGCAAATTGAAGACATGGTCTACTCCTGCGAGTATGATGGGGAGCCCTGCAGGCCCAGGTGGGTCCCTTCTTGAGGCTTTAGCTCATGTTGCAGTGAAAGAGAAAAGCAGAGGATGGGGCTAGGAAGCTAGAAATGAGCTTTGGAGTGGTCCTTGTCCCCTGTGAGTGACCAGCTCTTTCCCATGGGCACTCCTGTGCATGCACACCCCCCCAGAGCACATCCTTCCCAGAAGGGCAGGGATGGCTCCACTCATCAGCATCTCTTTTGCTTTCAGTGACTATATTCACTTTCACCACCCAGTCTTTGGGAGCTGCTACACCTTTAACAGCAAGGGAACAGACTCCTTCTGGACAGCCACCAAACCAGGAATTCCTTATGGTATGTTACCTGCCAAGGGCTGGGAAGAAGAGCTGAAGGCAATGTGATTTGGCTAAGGGTTAAATAGATCTTCTTTCCATGATTTCCTGACATGTAAAGCACTCTCTTCTGGTCTGCTGGAACAAATGATGTACTATGTACTGTGTTAGGTATTATATGTCATTATATACTAGATTATGTACTAGTATATACTGTACTATGTACTATTATATACTAGATTATGTGCTACTATATACTGTATTATGTACTATTATATACTAGATTATGTACTATTATATACTACATTATGTACTAACATATACTAGATTATGTACTAATATATACTAGATTATACACTATTATATACTAGACTATGTACTACTATATACTAGATTATGTGCTATTATATATTACATTATATACTATTACATACTAGATTATGTACTACTATACATTACATTATATACTAATATATACTAGATTATGTGCTATTATATATTACATTATATACTAATATATACTAAATTATGTACTAATATATACTAAATTATGTACTACTATATACTAGATTATGTGCTACTATATACTAGATTATGTACTATTATATATTACATGATATACTATTATATCCTAGTTTATGTACTATTATATGTTACATTATATACTAGATTATGTACTACTATATACTAGATTACATACTATTATATATTACATTATATACTAATATATACTAAATTATGTACTATTATATATTACATTATATACTACTATATACTAGATTATGTACTACTATATACTAGATTATGTACAGTTATATACTATATTATATACTAGTATATCCTAGATCATGTGCTAGTATATACTGTATCATGTACTAGTATATCCTCTATTCTCTTCTATTCTATGCTCTATTATATCTTCCCCCCTCTCTTTGGTGCTTCAGCAGCCCCATGTGTGTGCCAGCCCTCTCAGGCACATCTCCTAGCATTGAGCACTGCAGTTTTGGAGCAGAATGGCTCTTTTGTGAGCTAGACCAGCCCTTTGATCAGTGTTGACAAGCCAAGGGGTAGTGGTGCTCCTCTTTGGAACCCCAACAAGTTGTTCTATGCTTGTCTTTGGTGTGCAGGGCTCTCCCTGATCCTGAAAGCAGAGCAGAAGGATCACATCCCACTGGTGTCCACAGTAGCAGGGGTGAAAGTGATGATCCACAACCACAACCAGACACCATTCCTGGAGCATGAAGGCTTTGACATCAGACCAGGCATTGCAACTACCATTGGCATTCAGCAGGTGAGCCACGTGCTCAGGAGCTTTGTTTCTGTTCCTCCTGGTTGCAGAAGGCAGTCAGGAGCTGGATGCTGTGTGTGGCTCAGCCTCATGGGGCTCTTGTGTTCCCCCCTTGGCTGGCCAGGGGTAGTTTTGCCAGCTCCTTTTCTCTCCTCACCATGCTCAGTTTAACCATGGGTAAAGCACAATGACCCCAAATGGGCCTTTGGGTCCTGTTCTCTTTTACACCTCTGAGCTCTCCTTGCAGCTCCAGAGAGGAGGCTGGATGTGTGGAGCAGGAGGAAGAAGCATCCTTCAGGAATGGTTTAGCTCTTTTGCCACCATGAGTTGCTCTCTGAGCAGCTGCACCTTCCTCCCCCTGCTGTTCCTCTCCAATGTCTCATTCCTCCTCCTGCCCTTTCCATGCTGCTCCATCCAGCTCAGTGGAGCTGCTGCTGGCCTCTCCAAGCTCCTAGTCACTCCCTGCTCCTGTTTCTGTGTCCCTAGGATGAGGTCAATCGCTTGGGTGGCAATTATGGGAAGTGCACAACTAATGGCCAAGATGTGAAGGTTAAACTCCTCTACAACAACTCCTACACCCTGCAGGTACTGTCAGAGAGCCTGGCTGGAGGCCCCAGCTTCTTCAGAGGGGATGAGTGGCCAAGCAGGCACACCTCACTCCCCAGAGAGCTTCTTACAGACCAGCAGCTTCATTGCTGGAGAACACAGAGAGGTCCATGCCCCTCTGAAAAGAAGCTCCCAGAGAGGATGCTGTAGCTTGGAAGCTGGGGTAGTAAGTGGAGGGTACTCAGTCCCACACACTGGGGCTGGAAACACAAGAGAGATCAGGCAATGAGCCAGGCAAGTCAATGTCCTCCTGGCAGGACATTCTTTGGCCATCAGGTCCTCACTCGTGTCAGCAGTTGCTCCTGGCTCTAGATGTTTGGGCTGCTTAAGGGAGATGTTTCTGGGCATCATGAAGAAGGGAGCTGGGCAAAGTTCTCTCTCACTGGTTTCAGAGGTAAAGGCAAAGGATGAGAAGGGAAAACCTTTTGCACCATCAAGCTCTAGCACGGTTTCTGCAGTGACCAAATCTGTAGCTGCATGTTACAGACTGGAAGAGCAGGAGCTTAGACCTGGAATGAGGACCACAACCATCCAAGAGATTCAATCTATCCCATGTCTTGTATGGAAAACCCTTCCCACACCCAGGGAGAAGGGAGCCTGTTAGCCAGTGCCAGCCAAGAGACTGCATCTAGGTTTGGGCACTGGAGAATTTCTGGCTAATCCAATCTTTGTTGTGCTTTCTTTATTTTCCAGGCTTGTTTGCACTCCTGCTTCCAGCATATCATGGTCCAAAAATGTGGCTGTGGCTATTACTATTACCCACTGCCTCCTGGTGCTGAGTACTGTGACTACAACAAGCAGCCTGCATGGGGTAAGAGCAAAGAAATGCTCTCTTCTCCTTGTTGGAAGGAGAGACCCCTTCCTCAAGTAGTCCCTGCTTAGAGGACTCTGAGTGTTTTCCTCCCATTCCTTTCCCCAGGTCACTGCTTTTACCAGCTCTACAGCAGGCTCAGAAACCATCACCTCAATTGTTTTGACCAGTGCCCCAAACCTTGCAGGTAGGTGACAAAAGGAGAGCCAACAACATGCCACCAGGAGAAATGGAGGGGACTAGGTGAGAAATGCTTGGCCCAAGGGCGTTTGAGCATTTTCTGAGCCAGACATTGCAGTTTGGGGTTTGAACTCCAGTGCTGAGAGAGGACAGAGGTGACAGCAAGAGGCAAATCAAGTGAGAACTCTGTGTGCATGGCAGCAGAGAGAGGAAATTGCTGGAATCACACTGAAATGTTTTATCCAGCCCAAAGCAAACTGTTGGTGTCACTTCTCAACCTCTATTGCTCTCCTTGGTTCACCTTGGAGCTCAATTCCAAGAGGGGAAGGGACAGTTTTCAAGTCAATATCTTATTCAAGCCAATATCCAATATCTTGGGTTTGAATGCACCCAAGAGAAGTTGTCAGGATTTTCAAACCACCCTAGTTCTCCTCCTAATCTGAACATTTTGCTTGCAACCTCTGCTTTGATTTTCTGTGCTGACTTACAAAGCTTTCACCAAAGTCCTGCAGCTCTGCCCCTAAGAAGCTCTGCTTTGGGTGAGCAGTTGGGGTTGTTCAACTCCTTCCTGTGTTCACTTCCTAATGGCCAGAGATCATCCTCTCCATGTTTTTCTCCCCAGGGAATCACTCTACAAGGTGTCTGCTGGGACAGCAAAGTGGCCATCAGCAAAGTCTCAGGTAGAGCAGAGAGCTACTCTATACTATATTATGTACTATTATATATCACTTTATATACTAATGAACCTCTGGGGGCCAGGAGGTGACCTCTTGCCAGCTCTCATCTTCTAGTGTTCCATGAGCAGGTTAATTAATTGATGTGAAAGAGGGGATGGTGTGGATGGAAAGACAAGAAATGCATGGAAAAGGAGGATGTTATTTGGTGGGGTTTGTCCTGGAAGGCAGAAGTAAAGAACCAGAATGCTCTGCCCACCCAAAACCGATTATTGTGTTTCACTGCTTCTCTGGAGAAAATCTGCTACCTAGCACTGTCAGAAACCAACCAACTGCATCCTTGGCTCTTCATCACCAGAGGGATTTTTGTGGCTTATAAACCCTACATTTAGCATCTATTAAGCCCCCAAAAGCCCAGGAGGCAGGGTTGCTAGTAACACACATCTGCTCTGCTGCAGGACTGGGTTCGCCAAGCTCTCAGGCACCAGAATGGATATAACTCCACCAGCAACAGGTTAGTCACCAGCAGAAAGTGCTCCTGTTATATCCATGGCTTAGCTCCTCAGCCTGAATGTGTGGATGGAAAGGGAGGAGAAGTGAAAAAAACATCCAGGCTCATCCAATCCATTCCCTATCTTTCCTCCACACTCACTCCTGTAACCTTCTTCCAAGCTGCTGTTAGACATCCTCAGGAGGAAAGGCTGAGCGAGTGAGGGAGGGAGGGAGTGAGTGATGAAACCCTTTACCTGGCCATCAGCATGTCCAATCCAGACCAGCAAACCAGCAGTGCTAACCAGTGCCCTTCTCCACTGCAGGAAGGACATTGCCAAGGTGACAATCTTCTACCAGCAGCTCAACTACCAGTCTGTGAATGAGTCTCCTCTGCTCTCAGTGAGTTGCACTGCCTCAGCCCAGAGCTGGGTCCCCTTGTCCTTAGTCATGGTGTGTGGCTGCAAGGAGGCCCCAAGGTGGGATGGGATTCTGCTTCTTCAGGAAAAGACCTGAAAAAGTCACATTTTGCACAGAAAGTTCCTCCCCAAGTGGCAATATGAAGGAATCTCATGTTCCTAGAGCTCTGCTGGCTTTGGTAAACACAACCTTTGGATTCTTCTTCCCACAGGAGAATCTGCTTCTGTCCAGCGTGGGAAGCCAGTGGAGCCTCTGGTTTGGATCCTCAGTGTTGTCTGTGGTTGAGATGTTTGAGCTGCTCATAGATACTCTAGTCTTGTCTCTCCTCTTCTGCTACCAAAGG
The DNA here is from genome assembly GCA_013396975.1 of Bucco capensis. NCBI lineage: Eukaryota > Metazoa > Chordata > Aves > Piciformes > Bucconidae > Bucco > Bucco capensis. The sequence goes on along the minus strand of VWZO01005705.1, from coordinate 82,914 downwards.
CTCAGGGCCAAGACACTGAAAGTAGCTCAGCCTCCAGCCATCCCCAGTGTGAGCCTGACCCTAGAGAACTACAGAGCTGTGCAAGAAGCAGCTGCAAAAGGAGAGGATTCTGCTCCTAGTCACCCTGCTGGTGTCACCATTGCCATGGAGAACCAGAGGGACCTGCCCCTTCACTCCTTCTCCAGCAAGGTGGAAATGCCAGAGCTCTACCCAGATGTGGTGCTCAATGGGTTTAGGTACACAAAGGACAACTCTTTGGCAGGGGAACTGAGGAGCTAAGGATGTGCTGATGTGCACAGAGAAGTGGCAGGCTTGAAACTCAGGGGATGCCAGAAAGGTTGCAAGCAGCAATGTTCTGCATCCATGAGCTGTGAGAAGCTAAGCACCATGCTGCTGAGCTTGGTGATCCTCCTCCAGCTCTTACAAGCCCATCCTGTGTGCCCTGGATTCAAGGCATCACACAATGTCCTTTTTGTTCCTCATGAGGATCTGGGGAGGAGAGAACTCTACTTCTGCTCTCTGGGACAGCTGATGAGTCCTCACCAAAGCCTGTTCACAGCTGTCAAGTCCTAAAGCCTGGTGAGGACATCAGCCTGTGGCTTCAGGCAGGCCCATCAACATTTCAGAGATGTCCTCAGGAGGAAAGGCAGCCTGGCTGCTAAGGAAAGGCTTTGCTCCAGAGCCTGCTGGCAGTCAGTGCTGTCCTGAGGATGTGATGACAGCAGGAGGTGGCTCTGATCACAGCCTCCCTGTCCTTAGCCTCTGGCTGCTGTGTTTTGGGGACAATGCACAGAAAGCTGCTGCTGCTGAGATGCTTTTAGACTTAAGCCAGGTTATTTCAATTGAGATTTACTCCCTTGGAGGAAAGGAGAGAGAAGAAATGAGGTTGATATGTTTGGATGTCACAGACACAGCATCTGCTTTCTCTGGAAGATGAGAACAATGCTGCTTTTCTGTTGCACTCCATTCATACCTAGAGATGTTTGCATGTTAATATTTGACAGTAACTTATGTGTACAGAATAAAACATGTTTATTTTTGGATGGTGATGTTTGCACAGGAGCATTCCACCTTAGTAGAATCTTGTTTATGGCTTCCTGCAGAAACCAGGAGTCAGGGAGCTTTGTTTTGTAACTTTTTTAACTAATAAAACGCTCTGAATCCAGACTAGGCCAGTGTCTCACCACCCTCAGTGTGAACAATTTCTTCCTTAGATCCAGCCTAAATCTCCTCTTTTAGTTTCAAACCTCTCACACCATGCCCTGCTGAAAAGTCTCTCCCCATCTTTCTCATCAGCCCCTTGCAGTCCTGCAAGGCTGCACTAAGGTCTCCCTGGAACCTTCTCTTCTCCAGGCTGAGCATCCCAAGCTGTCTCAGCCTCTCCTCCCAGCAGAGAGCTCCCAGAACTATCCCTGGCAGCTTTGTCACCTTCCTGGTGAGAGCACAGCAGCAGACACTAAGGCAAACACAGGTTTCTAGCAGCATGGCTGAAGAGAGAAGCTCTTTGCTCAGCTTGCCTGTTCCACTTGCTCCTGGAGCTCAGGGCTTCCAGCAGAAGGTCTTGGCACAGGGAGGGAGGAGAAAGGGAAGGAGAGAGGGAGCTATCTGCAGGAGTGGCTGAAATGCAGGCTCCTCCTTTGGAGCTTCTCAGGGTTGTTGGAAGCCATGTGAGAGAACTCCCAGAAGATGTCCAGGTAGGTAGCATCTCCTGCAAAAATACACAGGGAAGAGCCATTAGTCCCAGTGGTTTTGCTTTGCCTTGCTCTGATAGTCCCCACCCATGGAGATAATGGGGCATCAGGCCATTCCCACTTGGAACTCAGGACTTTCCTCTGGATATCAGGGACACTCAGCCTCTCCAGGTGCTACAGAGCCAGAGCCCAGCTCCTCAGAGCTTGGGCTTTCCAGGCTTTGTTAACAGGAACAAGGTTACTCCTGAGCTTGCATGTGTAAATATGCTCTCAGAACTCTTGCTTCATAATCAGGTTTGGGATAAGTTCCTCCCCACGAGGGTGGTGGAACACTGGCCCAGGTTGCCCAGGGAGGTGGTTGAGTTGCCATCCCTGGAGGCATTCCAGATGAGGCTTGCCAGGGCTCTGGGCAAGCTGCTCTAGTTGGGGATGTCCCTGCCCACTGCAGGGGGGTTGGACTAGATGAGCTCCAGAGCTCCCTTGCAACCCAAACCAGTCTAGGATTCTATAATCCCCCTTTGGATAGTACTTCCAAGGCTGGAAGGAGAGAGTGAGTGCTCTGAAATGCAAAGCTGAGTGCTCTGGAATGCAAAGCTCTTCCCTTGTGCCACTTAGGCCCCCAGCAGAGCTTCATGGACTCAGGGACATTGGCCCTTGAGGCTGCTTTGCTGGGAACAGACGAGGCAGGAGCAGAGCTGAGGTGATGTCCTGGTGCTCTGGCTTCTCTGCTGGCAGCCAGCCTTCCCAGAGCTTCTTGTGGCAGCTCCAACATCAGCCCAGCTGTCCTGCAGCAAAGCAGCCAGCTGCTGAAGGGCACTCTCAGGTGACAACAACTCTCCAGGACAGCTGACTCAAGGTCTTCTTCAAACCACAGAAGAGAAGGCAAAGAGTTCAGGTGTCCCAGCAGTGATTGTATGCTGCAGGGATGGTTTCAGAACTGTGCTGCAATCCTAGAGATAATTAGGCACCTCTGTTCCATGAACCCATAGCTCTGCTCCTACGTTTGCTGCTTGTTGTGCTGGTCAAGGGCGATTTTTGTCACTGAGCTCAGTTTCACCTGGTGCTGAACTCACATAGCCAGAGGGGAAAAAGAGAAGTGAAAGCTCCCAAATATTGATGCAGCTACCTGTAAGCTTTCCTACAGAGCTCCTCTGCCCTTTGTGTGACAGAAGACATGTCCTGGAGAGGCACTGGGAAGGTAGATCCACAGCAGTGCTGAGGGGAAAGAAAAACTCACACCAAAAACTTGATTGGGAGATACTTTAGAGTACTGAAAAGGTTTATCCACTCCTATTATATTAGTTAAAATTTACAAATTACTGACTGCCTGGATGCATTGCTGTGTGAGCTGGTCTAGGTGCTCCTGCTCTGGCAGGGGGGTTGCACTAGATGATCTTTCTAGGGCCCTTCCAACCCCTGACATACTGGGATACTGTGATTCCACAAAGCCAAATTGAGAGCAGGACCCATATTGCCTCCCAAGTTTGGCTGGAGAGTGGTCTGAGTGTGTGCTCAGCTCGCTGAGAGAAGGCTTGCAGCTTCCCCTCACTCCCCTGCCCTGGAAGCATCCTCCAAGCAGCTTTCCTCCAGCTGCTCCTTAGGTGCAAGCTCTGTGAGCAAAGTGTCCCCTGCCTGCCCTGCTCCTGGGGCAGCACAGTGGCAGGTGACAGTTGTCTCTTTCCAGCATGTCAAGAGCTCTTGAGAAGGAGAGTCCTGAGCATGACCCACATGCAGGTAGCAGAGGCTGCTAACATGAGCCTTAGCTTGGAGCAGGAGCTGCTGCTGCTCAGCAAACACAGAGGTTTGGAACTGCCACAAAAGCAACTTGACCTAGCTGTTAGCTTCTTATAGACACCTGAGCCCCTCCTGAAGGGCCAGGAATCCCCACTCCTGTCTGTAGGGAAGAGCTTCCTTCTCTCTGAGGACAAGGAAGCCTCATCTCACCAGGGGTTAGTTAGAATGAACCTGCTGCTCAGTTGTTAAGCTCCAACTACAAGGAATTATTAGTGCCACATTTAGCCTCAAGAAGTAAAGCAAGCAGCAGTCTTCTGGGGATCTGGGTTTGTGTGGTTGCATTTCAGCCCTCAGTGTGTTTATCCTTCCAGGTTGGGTGAGGCCACAGGCTCCAGTTCAGAGAGGAGATGGAAAGAGAGGAGAATAAAGGGAGCCAGCACCAGGGCAGGGCTCTCCCTTCCATCCATGGCTTAAATGACTGCAATGCTCCTGCTTCCAAAGCATCCTCCTGCCTGAACTCCTCCCCTGAGCTCACTACCCTACCTGGAGTCACTAACTGGGCTCAGGTAAAACCAGAGGTCATTCCACAGTTTTCTTTCTCTGCATTGGTTTTCCCTGCCAAGGATGAGAGAAATCATGAGGCCAGGCCAGTCTTTTTCTTCTTCTTCTTTTATTTTTCTGCCACAGACACACAGTGGGAGAGAAACCAAGGGAGGAGGGGAAGGATTGCAGTGTGGGATGTGGGAGAGGGAACACTCCATGAGCAGGAGACTGATACTCCCAGCTAGTGCAAGGTCTCCCTTTAGAGGACAGCCAGCAGCAGAGCTCAGAACACAGCAAGCATTAGCTGAGCCAGCTGCTCTGAAGTTAGTTAGGAGTTAGGGTTAGGAGTGGGGACAGGGGTGAGCTGAGCCTGTCCCCTTGATCCCAGCTTTCTTGCACAGCATCCTGGAATCACAAACCCAAACAAAACTGCAGAGGATTGATGGGACATCCCAGACCACTCACTGCCAGCAAATCCAAGCTGGGGCCAACAGAGGAGAAGGTTAAAAGGTTTTCTAGATCCAGTTAATACAGGCAACAAGGCAAGAAACCCTAGATAAAGAAATGAAGCCAAAGAAGGAGGAGGGAAGGACTTTGTCTAGATTTTTATTAACAGTGTTTCAAGAGACAAGAGAAGGGAAGGGAAGGGGAGGAAAAAAGAAGGCAGACAGCACAGCAACAGCTTTAAAATTGTACAAAGATAATAACACAGAGAATATCTGGTCCAAAGCTACAGTCAGCACAGGCTGTGGAGGGCAAGGGGGGATTAAAAAACGTGTTACAAAGTCCTACTGAGAGCAGGCAAGTGAAGGAAGGAGGTTAATAGGTGCTAGCATATTTACAGCAAGCCTCAGCCCCTGGCACAGCAGCTCAGCCTTTCCCTGGGGAAGAGCTGTGTTAGGAAGCACACTGAGCAGCTCTTACTTGCCTGCAGGATTCCTTTCTCTCTGCTGTTTAGATAGGAAGGGATGGGAGCCTTTAGGCAGGGAGAAGCTGCTTGGGCTTCCTCAGCTCCAAGGCTTTCCCCCTGCAGGCTGCCAAGCTCTGGGAGCCTAAAGGCTTTGGTGCTGCCTTGCTGTGCCCTCAGGAGGGGCAACCCACACTCCCACTGCTGTGCTGCTGGAGGACATGATGGATGGAAGGCAACTGAGAGAGGGCTAGAGAGCCACTGACAACCTGAGGGGGACCAGCTGGCCACTGCTGTCACCTAGCAGAGCACAAGCATGTGCAAAGGGAACATGCTCCTTGTGGCCCTCACTGGGAGGAAGGTGCCAAGTGCTGAGATGTGGTTGTGGAGCAAACACTCCTTTCCCCAGCTAGCCTCTAGCCAGCTCCACTGCTGCACCACAAACACATGTGGTCTTCCTCCTGCCTTGGAAATGATCTTGGCTGCTCTCCCCACCTCCATCCTTCCTTCCCTCCCCACTAACAGAGTGCAGGCTCTCCAGCCCATGGAGATGTACCCCAGCCCAAATTCCCTGAGCTCAAGCCCATCCCTCTGGAAACAGCAAGCTTGTTCCTTCAGCACTGCTCCTGCTCAGTGCCTCCTTTCCCCACACAGACACCAAGGGCTTCAGAGCACATCTCATCCCTTCCTCCTGCTTTGTCTTTGGTTGAAAGCAATAATGCTCAGGGCAGTGAGGAGACACAAGTGGCTTCAGGAGCACTAAGCTGATCAGTGCATTGCTGGAGGAGGTCCTGCTTTGCTCTTGCATATAGAATAGTCACTTTTGCTGAGCTGAGCTGTTACTGATCTCTTTGATGCTGATCAGGGGCTCAGCTTGTCATAGCTTTTTCTTCAGAGACCCAAATTCTTCCCCATTCCATGGTTTTTCCCCTAGAATGCTCCAAGAAAATTCACATTTCATCTCAGAGACAGCAATATGAAAATAACCTGAGGCTTCCCTGGAACACAGAGAGGGAATTATCTCACCTTGCCAGCAACCTGAACTGATCCCCTTTTGGAATCAGAGCCCAAAGATTCCAACCTAGACTATCTGTCCAGGCACTTGGGTACAGGGGTTGAGTCCAACAAAAGCTAGAAGAGGTCTGTAAAGATTCCCCCAGCTCTCAACAACTGAAAAGATGACAAAAGCTGCATGGCTGAGGTGATGCTTTGGGTCCAGTGAGGTTTGGGCAATGCCTGGCATCTTGCTTTCTAGACAAAGGCAAATCTCCTCCTGTTCACTGTGGGTGCAACCAGAGAGAGAAAAGATACACACACACACACTCTCAACAAGAAAGGAAGAATGAAAAGAGAGTAGTTTGGCCTTTAAATAGTCCCCAGGAGATTGTACCACACAATTATTTGAAGAAGGAATCAAAAGTGTTCAGGATCTAGCCTTGCCTGCTTGGCCTTGGACTTGGCTGAGAACAGATTTGCTGTACAACTTCCCCACTCTCCCCTCCAACCTTCTGAGCACACACACACACAATCCCAATCCCAAACCAGTCACACACACACAGGAAACATGGAGAACTGCCTCCTTAGCAGTGCTGGGGTGGTTTTTTTCCCCTCCTGGAGAACTGTTTTGTTTGAGAAACTGCAGGATGTAGTAAAGTGGTTGATTATATTTCCAACTAATGAAGTGTAGAATGAAAAGAGAAGAGCAGAGGGAGAGGTGGAAAGAAAGGAGAAGTGAGGGTGGGGAGGGAAAAGGCAGGTTTGGGATAAAATATTCCCTAACAATGCTACAAAAGAAATCCTGACATTAAATACAGACCAACTGTATTGAATTAAAAATTGCACTAGTCCTCTGGGCACATCAAGAATAAATTAAATACTTAACAATTCCACTGATTAAAAAACAAAAAGACAGTGAGAACCCCATAACAAAAGAACATAAACCCAAACTCCCCCCCAAATACTGTAGGTACGAAAAGTGCACAAAGTTGCTTTATACATTGACTCTAAATAAAGTACCAATACATGTTAAATAGAGAAATTGTCTTGCAAGACACTGCTTTGTTTGTTTTTGCATCAGTATTTACAATATGCTGTTCACTTGATGTACTTCAGCAGTGGTGGGAGGACCTCAACTGTCCATGATTTTGGTGAGGGGAACCAAGCCAAAGTGGCAGGAGCTATGGCTCCAGCCCTCCCTGGCTTACAGAAAGGAGCAGTCATGCTGCTAGCTGGAAAAGCAAAGAACCCAACAAACCTTGCTAGACAATGACCATGCTGAAATTCATGAGCAGAGGAAGACCATGGCAGTGGTGAAGCATCTCTTTTGCTTGCAAGCTCCTTGCAGGAGCCTGACAGGTGCCAGCTCAGGCTTCATGTGGCCTTCTTCTGAGGCAAGGGCCCAGCAGCACTGGGGCAGAGCAGTAGCATTAGCAGAGAATTCCTTACACAGAATCCCTCAGCTCCTAACCCAGGAAACACAGCAAGTTCATAGAATCCTAGAATGGTTTGGGTTGGAAGGGAGCTCTGGAGCTCATCTAGTCCAACCCCCCTGCAGTGGCCAGGGACATCCCCAACTAGAGCAGCTTGCCCAGAGCCCTGGCAAGCCTCACCTGCAATGCCTCCAGGGATGGCAACTCAACCACCTCCCTGGGCAACCTGGGCCAGTGTTCCACCACCCTCGTGGGGAGCAACTTCTTTCTAATATCCAGTTTAAATCTACTCTTCTCCAACTTAAAACCATTGCCCCTTGTCCTTTCCCTCCAGGCCTTTGCAAACAGGCCCTCTGCAGCCTGCTTGCAAGTTCCCTTTAGGTCCTGGAAGGTCACTAGTAGGTCTCCCTGAAGCCTTCTCTTCTCCAGGCTGAACAATCCCAAGTTCTTGGCTGGATATTGGTTCCTGTAGTGAGCACTCCTCAAGTGATCTGCAAGACCTAACCCTAAGCACAGCAGGGACATGCTTCAGGGCTTTGCTGGATTGCTAGCAGCACAGCTCCTTCCCAGAGCACTTGAGCCAGATGATTTGAGCCCACTCCCAGTGCTGGTAGCACTAGCAGCAGCTGCACAGGCAGCAGGCTCAGCTGATGGGGCAGTGCTACACCAGTGGGGAAGCCCACTGAAATTGGACTGGAAAGAAGACAAAGTCCAATGCAAAGGAGCAGAAGATGAAGAAGCTCCATGAGAAGGTGAAGTGGGAAGCTTCTGTTAGCCTGCACAAGGCAGGCTGAGTGGGCAGTGATAGTCCCACAGGGGTCAGGGAGAATGATGCCTAACCTAGGGCATATTATCCAGAGAGTGGTTAGGCACTGGCACAGGTTGTCCAGAGAGGTTGTGGCTGCTCCATCCCTGGCAGTGTTCAAGGCCAGGCTGGATGCAGCTCTGGGTGACCTGGGCTAGTGATTGGCATCCCTGCTCAGTGTGGGGAGGTTGGAACTGGAAGATCTTTAGGGTCCCTTCCAACCTGCCCATTCTAGGATTCTATAAACACAACCTGAAGGAGATCATGTAGCAGCACTGCAACAAGAGCTGTGCACAGTGCCCACCTGCCTATGGCTGCCATCACTGGCCCAGCTGTAGGCCTGGAACCAAGGGACACAGCTCCAGAGTGCCACGGGGCAGCTGGTCACAACACAGTGCCTGCTCCCAAAGGCCTTGTCCTCTGAACTAAGCACTTGTAGAGCCCAGCACTCCTGTGACACTGCTGCTCTTGTGTGCTACACTGCTTCATCCCCCAGTTCTGAATCACTCCTGAGGGGGTCACAGCTCAACAAGACACCAACACAGACCAAGTGACCTGCCCTCTGCCAACTGGAACCTACAGCTCCTCCTGTTCAGAGGGACTAGTGCCTGGCCAAAGCCTCCAGGAGAGCTTCAGAGCAGGCACTGAACAGCTAAGGAGGCAGAATGGAAGAGGTGCAGTCCCCCTGCAAGCCCTCAGCCTGCTGTCAATCAGCAGCTTGCCCCAAACTGGGGTCCCACAGCCCAGGGTCAGCAGCAGCATGCTGTGTGCAGAGCACTGGGCTCCTGGGCCACGAAGAGGTGATGGAGAAAATGCCATGAAAGGCATTGCCAGTGATATAAAGGCTGATGGGGCCAAGCTCAGTTGTTTTTGTTTCCCAGGATTGGTAGAAAGAGCTTGTTCCTTCTTTAGGGAAGCACAAAAGGCCCCTGGGGCCAGATTTTGCACCATCATTGATCTGCAGCAGCTTCAGCACCAGTCACAAGGATCATTTTAGAGCCCCAACGGGCAACTGGGACTGAGATCAGAGCTCAGCACTTGGTACTGTGCATCCCAAAGCTCCTAAGGGAACAGGAATAAGGAAGAGACAAGATGGACCTCAAGACCCAGAGTGCACAGGCAGAAAGCTGTGGTCTGGCTGCAGCAGAGCTTGGGGCAGCACTTTCCTACAGAAGCAGGGCCTGTCCCTTGAACTGAGGGGACACCCTACCAGAGCCTAAGTGGAGTTCCTTTCCTGTTCCACCTTTTGGATGTGTGGGTGGACACTGGGAGCTGATGGGCAGTGTCTGGAGTGAAGAGCTGCATCACTGTCACTTCCCAGGACACAGTTCCACCACCAGAACCAAACCTGCAAAGGTTTAATCCACTCTAGGCTGCAGCAGGACAGAGAATAAACAAAGGTAAAGAAGTCAAATGTCTGTTGGATGGAAAATACTACACTAGTTCTCACTGCTGCTGAACTGCAGGAGGATGGGGAGCTCTGCCTGGTATTCCTGCATCCCTTGTGAGATGCTGATCCCTCCCAGATCCCAGCACTATCCATAAGGCACTATGGCCCAATCCCAGAGCCAGCAGCCTAGGTGCCCAGGCAGGCTGTGAGTCCTGAAAAACTCCAATGGTGATTGCAGTTGAGGGCATTCTGCAGAGGCTCTCAGAGGAGCACACCTCAGCTTGGCATCCAAACTCCATGTGCCAGGGAGAGGTGTGCTCTGCAAGCCCTCCTGAGACAGGAGGCCATGGCTGCAGCATCTCTGCAGAGCTGCTGTAGCATGATCCCCTTAACAGACCAGAAACACAGCAACAAAGTGCTCCAAGTAGAAACACATTCCCCCACTCCAGCAAAGAGTAATACCACAAAAAAGAGGAAAGAAACCAAACCAAGAAGATTCTGCCAGTCACTGGAATCAGGGAGCTCCCCAGCCCCTGGGCCAGCTGCTGAGATGCTCTGCTCACATGCTTCAGCACGTGTGGGGAGAGCAGATTGGGACACACATGCAAGTAGAAGTCTCCTTCACAGAGATGCCAAGTCAGAAATCCCAGGTGAAGCAGAGCCCAAGGGCAGGGTGCAGCTGTTCATTAGGCAGAGAGAGCTGGACGTGGCTTTTCTTCCCTGACACAAAGCCTATCGCCAGCGACAAGCTTCTCCCAGCACTGCTGCTTCCAGAACCCTGTCCAGATTGCATCCTGGCCCAGGAAGCAGGTAAGCTATGGCTTTGACCAGCTAACCACCAAGGGCAAAGGAAAAACCAGGGGAGTGTGGCTGGTATAGTCCTGAGAGCAATTAAGGTGAGAGGCTATCGCTCTCAATCCTCCCCCATTCTGGAGCAAAAGATCTCTGCTCCACACAAAAACAAAGCCTGTTCCTGACTTAGAAGTCATCTTTGAGTTGCTCCCCAGCAGCTTGCAGACACTGCAGCAGTCCCAGGAGAGAGCAGGCTGCTTGGTCATGCTGCCAGGAGAGAGGGCTCCATGTCACAATCCCTTCCAGACAGACGAGAACTCAGTGCATGGCAAGCACACTGAGGCTTTGTCCAAGCATACTGTTGGTGAGCTTCTCCTGCTGATAGAGAGTTTCCTCTTCTTCTCTTTTCTTTTTCTTTGTGGTTTCTTTTTTTTGTTTGTTTTGTTTTTCATCTTTTTTTGTTTGTTTTTTCAATGCTAAACTCATCTCCCATACTTCCCACACACTCAAGTCCCACACGCCATGGTCTGTGGTTATGCCCTAGCAGTCTCCTACACAGAAAAATCAACCATATCCAGTAGTCAAGCATGAGAACTTAATGCTAACAGGAAAGACCCCTTTCTCCTTCCTGTGTGCATCAAAACCTACATGTGCAGGCATCAAAAACAGACCAGATCTGCAAGAAACACCAATATACCAAGGATGGGGCTTCTCCGGGCTCCTAGAAATTCAGCCCAACTTCAAGACAGCACAAGGGAGGTTTGGGGAAGTTGGTCACTAACACTCATCTATATTAAGGCTGATGAACTCCTGTATACACTTCCTGTACTGCAGCTCAGTAGGGCTGTTGCTGGGATATTGACCTGGTTGTCCAAAGGGACCTTCTGCTTCTCGCATCTCCTCGTTCATTCGAGCCAGACGCAGCCTGGAGTGAAACAGGGAGAGAGCACAAGGGAGAGAGAGGTTGGTTATTCCTTTCCTGATGGGATCCCATCTCCCTGGTGGGATCTCTTCTTGCACACGTGCCCTGGGAGGTCCTGGCTGCACTTACAAGGTCACAATGTCTGCGTTGGCTAACTGGACAGCAATGCTGAGTGGGTCCTGCCCATCACCATCCACCGCGTGCTGATTCGCCCCTCGCTTGAGGAACAAGCACACCTGACTGCAGGAGGGAAAGAAAAGACCATCAGAGGAGAACTTCCAGCTCCCTCTATCCCACACTGAAGTGGGCAGAGGGTACTGTCCTTCCACAGGCAGGCAGAGCTTTACTTCTCTTGGTGGAGTCAGGAAATGCTGCAGTGGCACGGAGAAAGGACTGAGGGTACAGGGTCTCAGTTAGCTCCTATCACCCCAGAATCAGAGAATCCTTTGGGATGGAAGAGACCTTTGAGACCACTGAGTCCAACTGTTAATCCAGCACTGCCAGGGCATCCTTAAATTGTGTCCCTCAGCACAACATCTCCATGGCTTTTCAACCCCTCCAGGGATGGTGACTCCACCACAGCCCTGGGCAGCCTGGGCCAGGCCTGGACAACCCTTTGGGGAAGAAATTGTTCCTCATATCCAACCTAAACCTCCCCTGGCACAACTTGAGGCCATTTCCACTTATCACTTGGGAGAAGAGACCAACCCCCAGCTCACTCCAATCTCCTTTCAGGGAGTTGTAGAGATCAAGAAGGTCTCTCCTTTTCTCCAGAGTAACCAAACCCTCAGCTGCTCCTCACCACACTTGTGCTCTAGACCCTTCACCACCTTCCTTGCCCTTCTCTGGACACACTCCAGCACCTCAAGTCCCTCTGGGAGTGAGAAGCAATATCATGGGGGCAATTATCCCTAAGACAAGTTGCTGACATGATACAAAAAGGCATGTTTTGCACATCATCAGTTCCCTAAGCCCCAGCAACCTTGTCCACCTCAGCCCATGACTCTGTGTTACTGCTGAATCACCTCAGGCTGATGGAGCATGACACAGCAACTTACCCAGTGTGTCCTAGGTACGTGGCATGATGCAAGGGAGCTCGGCCTCGGCTATCTCTTTGGTTCACATCTGCCCCATTCTGCAGCAAGAATTCACAGGCTATCAAGGAGCCCTGGCAAGGTAAAGGGCAATTGCTAAATCAATTCAGCCAGCAGGACTGAGAGGATTGATGAGCATGTAGCAGGCTGTAAGTTGCACTCTGAACTAGAGCCAAGACCTCACACTGCCAAACGTGTCCTCCCAGCCCCTAACACCACGTACCCCCATCACAGCTTGAATCAGAGGAGTCTTGTTTTCATCTTCATCATTCACCCAGTTGATTTCAGCACCATGGGCCAGTGCTTCTGCCATCAGAGGCAGGTTTCGGGCTTGTGCTGCTTTGTAGATCAACAAGCCAGGATGCAGCTCCCTCAGGTCCTCCAGATCTGAGGCCTCGTGTTCGATCTCCGCTTCACCGCTTGACTCCTCCGACACCTCACACTCTGTGGGGCACAAAGGGATGGAGAGAGATGACCCAAAAGCTTTGAATTCCCAGTTTCTGATGTTCCCTGCTTTTCTTGGTACCGGATAGTGCTGAGCACCCATCATCACCCACCCCACACTTCTAGCAGTAGCATGTGAGTTAACTCTGCTCTGCTGACACCTCCTCTGCAATACTGGGTCCAGTTCTGGAGCCCTCAACACACAAAGGCCATGGAGCTGATGGAGCAGGTGCAGAGGAGGCCACGAGAATGCTCAGGGGCTGCAATACCTCTGCTCTGAGGACAGGCTGAGGGAGCTGGGATTGTTCAGCCTGGAGAAGAGAAGGCTTCAGGGGAACTACTAGTGACCTTCCAGGACCTAAAGGGAACTTCCAAGAAGGCTGCAGAGGGCCTGTTTGCAAAGGCCTGCAGGGAAAGGACAAGGGGAAATGGTTTTAAATCGGAGAAGAATCGATTTAGACTTGATACTAGGAAAAAGTTCCTCCCCACGAGGGTGGTGGAACACTGGCCCAGGTTGCCCAGGGAGGTGGTTGAGTTCCCATCCCTGGAGGCATTCCAGGTGAGGCTTGCCAGGGCTCTGGGCAAGCTGCTCTAGTTGGGGATGTCCCTGCCCACTGCAGGGGGGTTGGACTAGATGACCCCCAGAGGTCCCTTCCAACCCAAATGATTCTGTGATTCACCTTCCTCCGTCACGCTGTCCACCACTGAGCCAAACACCAGGATATCAGTGCTGCCATCTGTGCTTCCTCCCAGCCCACTGTCACTGCTCAGACCTGCAGGGCCAACAGAAGACAAACCAAGCCCATTTTAATACCCAGGCATCCCAGTGCCAGGCCCAGCTGAGAGCACAGGGGACAAGGGCTGTGCAGAATGTCACACACACATTGCACTGGGCACTGCTGGAAAGGGAGAGGAGGGAACTGCTAGCAACAAAACTGCCCAAGGAAAAAACTGCAAAGCTTTGTGGTGTCCATGTCCCCACGCTGCCCTTCATGCAGGGATGCTCCAACACTGCCATGGGCACTTGAGACTGCTGAGGACAGCCCTTGCTGCAATCCATGAGGGATACTGTGATGTAGACTGGAGCAGAGCAGCAGCAGAGACACTTGGACAGCCTGCCAGGCTGCCTTTCCCAGGAGGGACTGGAAAGACATGGATTCAAATCACTTGACTGAAGAAAACCAGCCCAAAAATCCTTCAGTGGCTCTGTAGGTTGGTTTGGCAGAGGTCAGACCTGTGTGTCTCTTTTGCTGCTGGCTGCCAGAGCATCCCCTTACCTCCGTCCAGGAGGAACGGCGTACCGCTCCCACCGGGACCAATGCCACTGGCACTCCAGGAGCCACCCGCCAGCGGAGGCTGCACAGGGATGTGGCTGGCACCTAGAGGAAGGTGGATGGAAGATGAGGGGAGTTCATCAGCACAAAGACAAGAAGACCAAAAAATGTCCCCAGTAGGACTTGTTAAAAAAACAGGGGAAAAAAGAATTAGAAGCCAAAATTAAAACCAGAGGGGGGGAAAAAAAAAGGCAATGGAATGCATAGTCTTGGGGAAAAAAAAATCCCATCCACTAGAATGGCAACACCAGGGAGTGAGTGGATAGGATAGTAAAGAAATAAGTGCAATACAAGAGCAATGGGTTGGAGTTTGTGTATCTAACTCCTCCTCACTCTTCTGCAGTATTTACCCTCTCTCCAGTGAGGCCAATGCTTTGCCTTAGGTCTGGTGTGATGCACATGCCCTACAGAAGAGCTGAGAGGCAAACTGTGGCAGCAGCAGAGACACTTTCTTTGTACTTACTGCGTGGGCCAGAGCCAGCCCCAGTGTCAAAGTAGGAGAAGAGAGAGTCCAGCTCATCAGGGCAGAAGAGGGAATCTCGACGGAACTTCCTCTCCAGTGTAGCTGCTGTTTGACACAGAGAGTTTGAAACACACAGTTCATGCCATGCAAACAAGACACAGCTCTAGAGCTGCAGTTACACCAACTGAGCTTGCATGTCCAGTACACCCCAGATGTCTCCAGTGCCACGCTCATCCCCACTTACATCAAAATCTTGCTCATCCCCACTTACATCAAAATATAACAAAGGTGGTGATACACTGCAGACCAAGTCATCACAGAGTATACCCTTCATAAGCCCAGAGTATACCCTTCATAAGCCCAGAGTATACCCTTCATAAGCCCAGAGTATAC
>VWZO01005705.1:50562-67778 GCA_013396975.1 Bucco capensis | reverse complement strand
CTTCATAAGCCCACAGTATACCCTTCATAAGCCCACAGTATACTCTTTTGTAACCATGGCCTCTCTTACAGACCAGACAGGTAAAAACAAAAGGATCTGAATCCTATTAAAAAGCAACAAGCTGGAATACATCAGAAAATGCATAAAGCAAGCTTAGAAGTTGCTGGATCACCCTAGTGTAACAATCTCCTCCTTTATCATAGGATGCTTTGGGTTGGAAGGTGAGTGTCAGGAGGAGAGAGCCAGGCTCTGTTCAATGGCATCCAATGGTAGGACAAGAGGGAATGGGAGCAAGCTGGACCATAGGAGGTTTAGTATTAAGCTGAGGAGGAACTTGTTTGCAGTGCAGGTGCCAGAGCACTGGCCCAGGCTGCCCAGGAGCCTGTGGAGTCTCCTTGTCTGGAGCCATTGCAGAGCTGCCTGGACACATTGCTGTGTGAGCTGGTCTAGGTGATACTGCTCTGGCAGGGGGGTTGCACTAGATGATCTTTCTAGGGCCCTTCCAACCCCTAACATTCTGTGATACTGTGAGTGGTGGGTAGGTGACTGGGGCCAAGGGGAGGTCCCCACCTGAGGAGAGCATGGCTGGGGACGCGGTGCCTGCCTCGTGCCGGTACTTGCGCCGCGCTGCGGGGGCTTTGGTGCTGCTGTTGTGGCGCTGGCACTTCTTGACACACCAGCGCCGAGGCTTCCGCTCCTGCTCAGCCAGGGGCTCCCCGCTGGGCAGCTTCTTCAGGAACTTCTTCTCCACATACTTCACCTTGATCCAGGCTTCTTTGTCCTGCCTAAGAGAAGAGGAGAATCAAGCATCTGTCCTGGGGAGGCCTCCCCTGGAATCCTGTGTCCAGTTGTGGGCCCCTCAGCTCCAGAAGGATAGGGAGCTGCTGGAGAGAGTCCAGCACAGGGCCAGCAAGATCCTGAAAGGAGTGGAGCATGTGCCCTAGGAGGACAGGCTGAGAGAGCTGGGTCTCTTCAGCCTGGACAAGAGGAGACTGAGAGGAGACCTCAGCAATGCTTAGAAATATGTGAAGGGTGAGTGTGAGGAGGAGAGAGCCAGGCTCTGCTCCATGGCATCCAATGGTAGGACAAGAGGGAATGGGAGCAAGTTGGACCACAGGAGGTTTAGTATTAACATGAGGAGAAACTTCTTTACAGTAAGGGTGCCATAGCACTGGCCCAGGCTGCCCAGGAGGCTGTGGAGTCTCCTTGTCTGGAGCCATTGCAGAGCTGCCTGGACACATTGCTGTGTGAGCTGGTCTAGGTGATCCTGCTCTGGCAGGGGGGTTGCACTAGATGATCTTTCTAGGGCCCTTCCAGCCCCTGACATTCTGTGACTCTGTGCAGAGGGTCACAATTCACTGAAAGCCACAAGGAATCACAGAACCATCAGGGTTGAAAGAGACCTTCAAGCTCCTCTAGTTCCAGCCCCACTCCCACCTGCCACTAGAGTGGCTTGCTCCCAGCCCCAGCCAACCTGGCCTGCAACACTGCCACCACCTCTCTGGGCAACCTAGGCCAGTGTCTCACTGGAGATGGAGCTGCTCTGGGTTGTTTCATCAAGCTAGTTTAGTGTTCTAATCACTAGATTAAGAAGGGAGAGTTTCTAGAACCTAAAAATCCCTCCCCCCTTTCAAAGCAAAACTAAGGAGTGCAGGGTGCTGCAGAAAGTGGAATGAGATGCAGCAAACACCATGTGCTTCAGTAGCATGTATCTGAAAGGTCTCAGAGCAGGTGCAAAGCCTGCAAGGCCAGCTTCCCAAGCATGCTTCACCAGACTGCTGGCTGCTAAGGACCTTCCTGAGAGTGAAGCTCAAGCAAGCTAGAGAGGGAGTGGGTTGAGGTAGGAGTACCTGAGGTAGCTTGGGTCCTCTGGGAAGGGCCAGTCATACTCCTCATCTTTCCTTATGGTACTGGGTTTGCTGTGTGGCTGAACAGCTTGCCACAAGACTGAGGCGACCAACACGTGCAGACTCACCTGGAGCTCCCTGCTGTTGGTTTCTTAAGCCCCAGCTCTTCACATTGTGCCTCATAAATCTGGTTCATGGTACTGTTCCCCAGCTCACACATCAGCTGCAACACAACAGGGAATGAATCAAAACCTCAGGTGAGGAGCTATCCTCCCTCTAGTCTAGCTTGCCACTAAGTAAGACTCCCTCCTCTTCCTGTCCAAAGTCAACAACACTCACTTTCAGTAACTCTGGCTCCCAGGAATCCAGTGTGAGAGATCTGACCTTGGAGCAGTGAACACCCAGACTCCTATTGACCCGAAAGGAAGAAAACTGAAATGGTTATTTGTCTCAAAACAGAGCTTCTTGTGCATCATAAGATCATTCCAACAGACATAACTACAGCAGAGAGTTTTGTGCCCATGTATACACAGAGGTACCACAGCAAGCAATAGCCATCTGTACAAACATTACACTCAGCCATAACTCAGACTCCATCATGTTTTCCAGGAGCTTGCAATCCACCCTTGCACGCCAGCCCACAGCACACACACACACACACACAGAGTACCTGTGGATCCCAGAGCACTCAATGCACAGCAGGATGCCCAGGTTGATACTGGCCCAACGAGGATCTGGCTGCCCACAGTCACAGCACTGGTCATTGCCAGGGATGCTCTGCACTCTCTGCAGGATGCTCTCTCCTTTCACACTTCGCTCCCGGGAGTCAGTGGCAGAATCAATGCTGCTGGTGGATGGGGAAGCAGTTCTGTCCAGTCTCTGCAGGGAAAGAAGCCTTCTAAGGATTCTGGGGAATGAAGCAGAGCTTTGCCCAGCAGAGGCACTGATAGGAAGCATTACCTGAAGAAGATTAAACTAGGGCCAGTCCCAGAAGGGAAGGGTTAAAGCTTCATTTATCTCAGTTATTGCCACAAGACCCCAGTCCAGGCAGTATCACAGTATCCCAGTATGTCAGGGGATGGAAGGGATCTAGAAAGATCATCTAGTGCAACCCCCCTGCCAGAGCAGGATCACCTAGACCAGCTCACACAGCAATGTGTCCAGGCAGCTCTGCAATGGCTCCAGACAAGGAGACTCCACAGCCTCCTGGGCAGCCTGGGCCAGTGCTCTGGCACCTGCACTGCAAACAAGTTCCTCCTCGTGTTAATACTAAACCTCCTGTGATCCAACTTGCTCCCATTCCCTCTTGTCCTAACACTGGATGCCATTGAGCAGAGCCTGGCTCTCTCCTCCTCACACTCACCCTTCACATATTTCTAAGCATTGCTGAGGTCTCCTCTCAGTCTCCTCTTGTCCAGGCTGAAGAGACCCAGCTCTCTCAGCCTGTCCTCCTAGGGAAGCATGCAAACCTGGCAAACTAATTCTATTATGATGTCTTGCTTGCATTAGTCCCAGCTAGGCAACAAGCCCTTCCCAGAGGGACATAATTCCTAGGGGGAATATCAAGTCAGAGGGATGGCTAGAAAGTGAAAGAGGTCAGGACAATGCTGATTTAAAGCCTTGCATTTCCCCCAGCCAAGCTTTACAAGCGTGGCTTTGGTTGGTGAACAGTCATTGCCTTTGAGTCTGCACTGCCATCAGCTCCCTTCCTTGAGGGCAGAGCAGCATTTCCACATGGCCCACCCCCAGCCCAGAAGGCCACAGTCAGGGCTCTGAGACACAAGGCTGGCTCTCCATGCTCCCCTGACTCACTTCAATGTAGTAGCTGTCAGGACTCTCCCGGTATGCAGAGGCAATGCTAGCCTGCACTGCCTGGATCCAGGCCTGCCGCAGCTTCTCCGAGTCAGCCTGCAGCATGCAGCTCCTGCCAAGCAAGGAAAAGAGTTGCAAAGAGAAAAAGGTGCATGTTTTGGTCAAAACTGTTCCACTACATCCTCAGCATAGACATTCCAAGGCAGGCAGCACTTTGATTTGACAGGAAACAGGGCAAAAATTCATCCTACGAGGTCTGACTTGTGCTGATGAACTTCGTAGAGACTCTAGAGTACAGAATCCTAGAATGGTTTGGGTTGGAAGGGAGCTCTGGAGCTCATCTAGTCCAACCCCCCTGCAGTGGGCAGGGACATCCCCAACTAGAGCAGCTTGCCCAGAGCCCTGGCAAGCCTCACCTGCAATGCCTCCAGGGATGGCAACTCAACCACCTCCCTGGGCAACCTGGGCCAGTGTTCCACCACCCTCGTGGGGAGGAACTTCTTTCTAATATCCACTTTAAATCTACTCTTCTCCAACTTAAAACCATTGCCCCTTGTCCTTTCCCTCCAGGCCTTTGCAAACAGGCCCTCTGCAGCCTTCTTGCAAGTTCCCTTTAGGTCCTGGAAGGTCACTAGTAGATCTCCCTGAAGCCTTCTCTTCTCCAGGCTGAACAATCCCAGCTCCCTCAGCCTGTCCTCAGAGCAGAGGTGTTGCAGCCCCTGAGCATTCTCGTGGCCTCCTCTGCACCTGCTCCATCAGCTCCATGGCCTTTGTGTGTTGAGGGCTCCAGAACTGGACCCAGTATTGCAGAGGAGGTGTGAGCAGAGCAGAGTGCAGTGGCACAATCACCTCTCTGGCTCTGCTGGCCACGCTTCTCTTGCTGCAGCCCAGGATGCCATTGTGCTTCTGGGCTGCCAGCGTGCACTGTTTGCTCATGGCCAGCTTCTCAGCCACCAGCACCCCAAGGCCTTTTCTGCAGGGCTGCTAATGGTATGTCCCAGTCAGTATTTACCAGCCCAGAGCAGCATCTGCTCAGCTCTAATCTCCTGCAGTTCCATGCACAGCCCAGCTAGCAGCAGCATGGCCTAGGGAAGTCTCCAAACTTACTTGGTAGGTGAGACGACCTCAAAGCAAAACCTCCTCTCTATGTCTTCACATGGCTTGACAGTACAGAGCCTCAGGTCTTCCACCACTACTGTGAGGACATCCTGAAAGGTTAAGAACAGGTTGGCTCCTCGAATCTGTGTCATGATCAAGCCTCTCAGAAGCAGCTTTCCCCAGCCCTGTTGGTTAGCACTTGCTGAGTCCAGCAGGAGCAGAGCTAGCCCAGCACTAGAGCAACAGGAAGGCCTTACACAGAACCAAAGCATGACCACCCCTCCACATGAAGTGGCAAGGCTTGCTGGGGATTTCACCAGCTTCCTCTGCTCAACAGAGATATTTAGATCACCACAAACACCATCTGCTGCCACTTAGTTCTCAGCACAGTCTAGCTCTGGAGCAGGATAATTCCTGAATGGGCTTGCTGTGTCCTCTGATCCAATTCCCCCTCCCCTCTCCCCCACCATGGTGCAGCAGTCCCCAGCAAAGCAGGCTAGCAGACAAGTTGGCTAATCTGCCAGTGTCATCTAGGGTAGCCTCACTGACCTTGAGCTTTTTCTGGTACACCAGTTGACTGTTCTGTATGGAGAACCACCTCCTGAGGGAAGACAGACAGACAGACAGACAGACATCAGAGCCAGTGAGCAGCAGGGCTAGGGAGAAGCAGTTTGTTCTGGGGCAGAGCAGGATCTATCTCCACTTGAGAAGAGTGACATTTATTCAGAGAAGCTGGAAAGTAATGTCACAAGGAAAGGTCACACTTCTCCTCAGAGAACACACCAAGGAGTTACAGCCCTAGGGGATGCCTCCTGGCACTGAGCTGCTGTGATGGCAAGTGTTCTAGATAGGTCACTGGAGAGCAAGCAGGAAGGAAAGATGGGAAGAAAGAAAGGAGTAGGGCAGTCCAAATCACTGCCTATGATTTCTGGGGCAGAAGGCTGTGTGCACCCTGGCCCTGGGTGCAGGGAGTAAATCCAGTGCCCAGAGGACACCTTGCACTGCCTAGGGCATCCTTGTCTGTGTGCACAATCAGCACACTTGACATTTCAAGGTGGATTACCTGCACATGCTATGCCAGATGCAGTGTGCTTGCTGCCTCTCCAAGCAGGCTGGCAAAAGGCAAGCCAGGAATTCCTTGACAACAAGAAGAAGCTTCCAGGTGGGGGGGAAAAAAATCTATCTCAGGAAACCCTGCTAAATGGCAGCTCTACAAATAGTGTTGGAGAAGGTCACAGGAAGGAGTTGCACATCTTCTGACCATCAGCATCTGGACCCCAGATCCCAAAGCTATGGCTAGGATATGGACTGGTCTAGGTGAAGGGATTCTACCTTCTTAGGAGGCAACAAATCACCAGCTAGCAGCTTCCCATTGAAATACAAATGACAGAAGGTCCATGGGATACTGAGAGCAGAGGTCATTCCCTGGTGTCTTAATCCTTGGTGCTAAACTCAAACCTCTAAGCCACTTCCTCATTCCAAGCTACAGCCTAAGGTTTAGCAACCTAATCATCCTTATGGAGGGCAATGGAAGCCACAACTCCTACTCAGCTTCAGGAAGGTGCTGTTGGAATGCCTGAGCATGAAGAAGCAAAGCAGCTTGCAGCAAGGTGTCATTTAGGGCAGGCATTACATCCTCTGTTCACCAAAGCACTAGGCTCCCAGGGGAAATGAGATGAGAGCATTCTCTCTCTTTTGTGATTGATGAAATATTAAACAGAGAAGAAGACAATAAAAGGACTTGGCATGTCTGGGGAGAAATGGGAAAGTACAGGTGACTGGAGGCCATCCCATCTATGTGGGAGCTCATTCGGATGAGCTGCTGTGACAGTAGCAATCTCTGCTCCAGGAGCTCTGCTGTCAGATGAAGCTGAGCACAACGTTTCCCCTCTCAGGTTCTGCTCTCTGCTCTCCAGCCCATACATTTCTGCCTGGTGCTGAAGTGTGGAGGGAGGCACTCCCAGGGAAGAGCTGAGTGACAGTAAGAGGGTGATGAGTAGGCTGCAGGAGCTGTGAATAGCTAAGATGTGGGCAGATATGGCTAAGAGGAGGTGGGACTGAGGAGACAGAGATAGCTGTGGGGAGGATACAGACTGTGTGTGACTGGCATGTAGGAGGAATCAGGGAGGATAGCTAGGATTTAGGACACAGGGAAAACTTGGAACCCTTGACACTTACATTACACNAGGGCCCTTCTAACCCCTAACATTCTGTGATTCTGTGATACTTCAGACACCAGGAAAACTCCAGAGAATCCCAGAGAGTCATGTTCCCTGCAGAGGAAGTGCCCTTGAAGTGATAGCCTAGGAGCTGCTAGGAGAAGGGAGCTGCCTGGAATCCTTCCTCTCCATCACAAGAGGTATTAGCCTGACACACTCTGCAACAACCTTGTGCTCTGCAAAAGCAGGTGGTGCCAGGGCAAGCAGGCATGGACTGAGGCTATCCTTTGCTTAGGGAACAGCAAGCAGGAACTCCTAAAAGGCTGAGAGAAACTCAGCTGAAATCCCTTCCTAGTGCAGCAGCTTGTGAGCACTGACATCAAAGCCTGTGGTGCTCTGTGCTGCAGCTGCTCTTGTGCTTTCTGCTTCTTTCATGTGCCAACTTAGAACTTACCCCTCAGGCTCTCTGCTCCCCTGACAGTTAACAGAATGATGCTAAACTTAACTGGAATCTCCTTGGTCCTAGGGGAAGCTTCAGAGAGAAGGAATCCCTTATCTAACCCATTCAGATAGGGCTCTATTTTTCCATGCAGATCCAGGCAGTTCCTGTGCCTATCACAAACTCGTCACTGAACCACTTAGTGTTTATTCCTTCCAACAGCACTTTTCACACATAGGATTTGAATGGATCCCCCAGCCAACTAAAAGACCTCTGAACACTGGGACGTGAGAGGAGGAAATGGAGGTCAAAAGGATATTGATCTCATGCATTAGAAGCTCCCTGCAAGGGTTTGAAGCCTCTGGCACAGCCATGGATGAAACCCACTGACTGTCTCAAGGGAAACTAAACACACCAATACCAAGCAAGGCTAGGACATGAAAGCTTTGCTTCCACATTCCCAAGGCTCCTGGCAGCTGCAGAGACTGCTGCCTAATGCAGGAAGGAGCCTGCCATTGCCAGGCACCTAGCAGATGAAAGAGTTGTTCAGGATGAAGAGCAGGGTCAGTGCACAGAAGCTATTTCTCAGCTCCCAGCAGCACAGTTGAGGTTTCCACTCTGACTTATCTCCTTTATCCCACAAGAGACAGGTTGGATATTCCTGAGCTCAGGGCAAGCCTCAAGCTGCATTGTGCCCTGTCTTGGGCATTCCTCCTATTTTTTCCCCTGTAGCTACCTCATTCCAAAATGCAGCCTAAGAGGGATACACAGCTTGAGAGGAAGCAGCACACTTGGTTTGGAACAAGAAAACAATGATCACATACATAAACTGCCCAGCAATTAGCTCTTTTATTGCTTAATGGACATGTCTCCAACACATCAATATCAAAGAACTGTAGAGCAAAGGGCTCTGCAAGCTCAGCACAGCAGTTAGAATGTGCTAGTAGAAAATTTATGTGGTTTTAAAATACCATTGCAGTGAAGCAGATGCTTCCTCTTCTGTTCTGAGCTGACTTGGCACTCACAGAGGCAGGTTAGTGTGTTGATAAGGCTCCATTAATCTCTCTTAAGAGACTGTTCCTCTTGGGAGAAATGGCATAGGAGTTAGTACTCACCTATTCCATGTTTTGAAAGCATTGCTAGCCCTCTTGAAGAGGTAACCTTCCATCACCACTCCATTGGGGGCATCAACATTAAACTCCACCTTGGAGTCATCATAGGAGAAGTCCTGCAAACAGAAAGAGACTGAGACTAACAGAACTGTTAGAGCACTGTCTAGGACCAGAATGGAGAGAAGCCTGATGGAACATCCAGAGGAGAAAAGCATCCAGGACAAAATCAGAAGAAAAGGTAACAGAGGTGCTTTTCACTGGCCAAGTGAGCTAGCAATGCTGCAGCCAGCCCTCTGCTGTGCAAGGGGCCAGGAACAGAACAAACCTCAGCCTTTTCAGAGAAGGAAATGAGGCATGATGATTTCTAGAAGGAAGACTTATCAATTCCATTGTCATTAGTTCTCATCACATGCCATCTCCAATCTGCACTGCCTCCATTCTCCACGCTGTGCTACCAGTCAGAGCTGACAGGGCAGCTTTGGCACTGATTCATCAGCTCCAGCTCATGCATTCTGACAGCTGGTGAGCAAGACACAGAGCAGAGAGCAGAGCAGCTGCTCCTGGAGAACCTGGCATCCTTCTGCCTCCTTCCCAAGAGAAACTAGGTCATAAAACCCAAGTGACATTCCCCTCTAACCTAGGCAATTAAGGCACACTGTCCCTTTGCAGGCTGATTCCTCTCTAATGCTGCATTCTACCCACATTTTCCTCTCTCTCCAGCACAAATCTTTCCCCCCTGTACTACTTGGTTCAAAGACACAACAGTGCAGTGAGAACAGCCCCGTGAAGTGAAGTGCCTCTGAAGGCCCTGGTGCTGCTGTGTCTCTAGGCAACAGGCACTTCCCTCTCCTTCAGAGGAGTTATTTTCATGCTCAAGAGATGCAAGCATGCCTGGGAGGTGTCAGCATCATCATAATACTGAGAGAGGAGGAGGAGGAGATAGCATGGGGCAGGATTGAGTCACTCCTTGGAAAGACAGCATGAAGCCCAATTAGAGACTGGAAACTGCTGCAAGGCACCCAATTAAAAGAGGGCTGCTCAGGAGAGGGTGAATCCCCTGGGAGCCCTCTTCTGCACATGTCTTTCATGTAGACACTGCAAACAAAGGCTAGAGGGAATCTTCCTCTCCCTCAGAGCTATTTCCAGGTGTGATTTTTGTAGAGTTGCTCCAAAGTGACAATTCTAGACATCTGATGAGAATCTGCTCTGGTTTATAATCAATAATGCAAACCTCTCCAAAGCTAGGGGCTTGCTGAAGAGAGCAGAGCTAGTGTGGGGCAAAAAGCTTCTCTTCAAAGTGACCATTTAGCTGTGGAAGAGGTCAAAATAAGAGGGAAGGTTTAAATAGCATCACCTGACTCCTTCAGCTGTCCTCATCTGCTCAAGCAGTGTGCTGGTAAGAAGGATGTCTGGCTGAGGAGTGCAGGAGGAACAGATGGGCCACAGACGTCACTGCAGTAAATCCACTCCAAAGCAGTGGAGTCAAGCCAGGTGTGAATTTAACCTCACTGAATCTGGGTTCTCTTACCCCTCTCCAAGACTGAATGGCTAAAGCAGGAGAGCTGAGGGCACTTGGAAAGGACTTGCAGCAAGCCCAGCTTTAGAAAGAGAAAGTTACACCCAAACTCACCAAGCACACATCTACCTTAGTGGAGAGGAGAGCCAGCAGGATGCCCCAAAACCAGCTACACTCTGCTGGGAACATTGCCTTGTGTTTGTATTACTCCAAAGATTATTCCTCTTCCTTGTTCTCTCATTGCTTAGGAAACATCCCCAGGCTAAATTCTGCTCCTATAACTCCTGAGCAACTTCACTGCCATCAAGAGAACTTACTGCAGGGTAGCTGAGGGCAGAATACATCAAGCAGAGCTCTAAGCTGCACTTGTAAAGTAGGTTCAAATCAAGGAGAGATCTGAGGGATAAGGAGCAGTCTGCCTCTTATCCCTAGGGAATGTCACAGTCTGATCCTCAAGGGCACTTTGTTCCATTCCATTGCACTCTGCTTGGAAGGACATGAAGTCTTTGCTATGAAGTTATTGAGTGTTGAGAGACTAAGTCAGGGAAAGGGAAGGGTGAAAACAATCCAGAAATGAGCCCCTTGATCAGTAGTATCATTAAAGGTCAAAAGGGAAGGGTACAGAAAAGGCTCAGGCAGCTGTAAGGCAAAAAAAAGTCATGGCAAGTGCAACTGGAAAACTTCCAGCACACTAGAGTGAGCTGAAACCATCTCTTAGATGATTGAGCCATTGGTTCCCAAGCACATCATCATCTTGTAGCCCATCCAGGGAACTTTCTTACCATAGCCACTGAAAAGAGGACAAAAGGGAGTCACAAGAACATCTGTTGAAACCTGATTGCAGGTCAAAGCTAGCTTAGACACTTCACCTCTTCCCCATGGTGCTGCAACATGATGTGGCCACAGCTGGCTACCAACAGCTGGGTGCCAATGAATGCCCTGAATGGCAAGGCTGCCTGCCCTTCATGTGTCCCTGCATCTGCTCTCATCAGTGCCACACACAGCTTCTCATCCTCTTCAACCTGGCAAAGGAGTCAAAGGCTCCTGATGCTGAGCACATCTCTCTGGGACTCTCAGAGGGGATGCAGCACAGCTGTGCACTGTCTGACTCCACACACAACCAGCATATTAAAACCTTCCAGCCTTCTCCAGCCAAGCCATGGTGNCAATCACCTCTCTGGCTCTGCTGGCCTAGAGACACAGCTGTCACCCACT
Organism: Bucco capensis; assembly: GCA_013396975.1. Classification (NCBI taxonomy): domain Eukaryota; kingdom Metazoa; phylum Chordata; class Aves; order Piciformes; family Bucconidae; genus Bucco; species Bucco capensis. The sequence goes on along the minus strand of VWZO01005705.1, from coordinate 56,580 downwards.
CTACAGTATTTAGTTTCTTCCTTGATTCAGATCTTATCTTACCCTGGACAAAGGCAGCTAAGGGAGTGCACACATATGACTCCTCTTGTCTCCTTTTTTCCCTTTCCTGCTCTAATGAATGATTTTAATCAAGTACCTCTCACTGAATTCTTCCCATCACTGCAGAGTGTACAGACAGGCAAGTGTGCTCAAGAAATGAGTTTGGACTGATTTATTAAATCTGCATTTAGCACCTCCTTGTCTCTGTCATACAAAAGAATGCTTGACATGGAAAAAGCTTCCCAGGCTTGGGATCTGAATAGCTTTGGCTCCAACTGCACGTGCAATCATGATTAGCAACAGCAGTGCCATGTTGGATCACACACTGGGAAAACAAATCAGACAGCTTCCCAAACAAGAGAGCAGATCTCTGCCATCATCTGCTTCCCTTCCCTCCACTGACTCAGTAAATCCCAGCAAGCTTGGCTCTCTGTCCCCTCCCCTCCTCAGTCCTGTCACTTTACACATGCCTGGGAAGTGAGATGCTTTTAGCAATGACATCAGAATGGTTTCCATGGGAGCACACCAAATGCTGCTGAAGCAACAATGAACTAAGACATTCCAAGAGACACAGCCCCAGGGATGTGACAAAGAACATTACTGGGGACTCTTTCAAACCAGCAAATAAGCCAGCACAGCCAAAGACACGTCCCTGAAAGAAAAGGAGAAGAAAACTCCCTCTTTGCAGGTTGCCTCCTGGCCCAGGCACAGCTCAGAGCTCCCTTCTCCATCTCCACACAGACTGCTTGCACTGCAGAGCCAGCTGCTGCTCTTAGTGGCTGATGACATTAAACACATCTCCAGTGAAAGAGGAAGAGTTAGGATGCCCTGCATCAGCCTGGAATCCCTGAGGGAGGGGGGAAGAGTCTTCTAAATAAGGAGCCTTGCCTAAGAGCAGGCTCACTGAGGTAGGAAAGTCTTGTCTACAGCTTCATTCCTATCCCACAGAGCACTACATCTGGCTAAGGAGAGACAGAGCCTTGCTCCAAAATGCTAAAGCTGCCTCAGGATGCTTTCAAATCCCATCACTATGGCAGTGAGCCTCCCTGAAAAGCTCTAGCATTGCTCCCTCACTGTATCAATTCCATCTGGAGGGAATGACACTGTCCTTTCCTGCACACTATCCAAACTAGGCAATCAGCAGCAGCAAATCACTTCAGGCCAGGTGTGTTTAGATACTCAGAGAGATGTTTCTCACTACCACACCTCACTCCCTTTCTTTTCCATCAGTACCACTCCAAAATGACAGATGATGTGACACATGCTTTCCCTCAGAGCAGACAAAGGCTTTACCCCAAAGTGTCCTCAGTGATACTCAGGATCTAACAAGAACATTATCTACACTCCAACAACCTTCATGCATGGAACAGAACTTCTCCTGGAGGGGAATTAAAAGCTGCCTGTGACTAATTTGGCTATTTGATTCTAAAGAGAACATTCATCCAGAGGAATATTCACATTCCCTAATGATGCACACACACACACACACACATACATATCTCTTGAACACAAACACTGGTGCATGCACATTCTGTTCTCTTCAGGTGCCTGGCTACATCTCAACCTTTTCTCTATCTGGTTATTTTTACCTCTGTGTACAATCCAAGACCTCAAAGGCAGATGGAATTTGGAGGAGGGCTCTCCCACCTACATTCCCCTTCTGTGCACACAGCTTTCATTCCCTCCAGCCAAATCCCATTCACAGACCTTTTGTTTCTTGCATCTCCTCATGCCAAATGATCTCTTTCTGCTCTGCAGCATGCCAGCAAATGATGCACAGAGCTCTGTGCCCTGCTCCACAGCTTTGCCATCCCACAAACAGAAACAAACACACATTTGCTCTCCTGCAGGAAGCAAGCTGCACTTGCTTGAAGATCCTACAGGCACAATCCTGCTCCCCTAGAGAAAAGGACCCTCTCCACTCTCTCCCCCAGTGCAAGCAGCCCTGCAGGAGTCTCCTTACCAGGAGGTATTCCAGCCTGCCGAAGATCTTCATGCTGCCAGCTGCACAGGAGCTCTTGCTGAGTTGCCTGGAGAGCAGGGAGCAGCTCTCTGTCCTCTCTCTCTCTCTCTCTCTCTCTCTAGAGCAGCATCTCTGCTGAGCACCGTGGGCTGGCAGGGAAGGAGGGATCTCTCTTTCAGCCCTTTTCTCTTTTACTCCTCCTACTCCTTTTTCGGGAAGCTTGAAGCTCTGCCCTTGGCTCTTGTCAAAGCAAGGGGCACTAGGCAAGGAAGAGCCTGGCCTCTGGGGACCACCTGCTAACCCCCTCCCTGTGCCTCCTATTCACAGTCAATCAGCTTAGAGCAAGGGCTAATTATCATACAGCTGCCAGGGAGGAACAGAAGGGAGTGGGAGAAGGCAAAGTTGACAGGAAGATGCTCACCAAATGCCTCCCTGACCTGAACAGAGCCAGGCTTGTGTGCCTGGAGCAGGCTCAGCTTCCTGGAGCACAGCCACCCTTTGGCCAGGGATTCCAGCCCTGCTCTGCCACAGCCACAGGAATCAGGCTGTTGGAGTGCCATATGGCTCCTAGTTTGTTATCTACCAGCTGGACTAAACTCTCTGTCCTCTTCTGCCTTGGCACTGCATCCTCCCAGCCCTGCAAACAGGCAGCTGAAGCACCATTGCTTCCCCTGCTACTCTGAGACTGCAAAGGAGCTTTTATCTAGCTCCATAGCCTTCCACTTTCAGTCCTCGTCAGTGGAAGGATTCAGGAAGGTCAGGATCTGGGAGGCAGGACTGGGTTAAACATCACCTCCTCTCCCATTGGAAGAAATTCCAAGGCCTGTGTGTTGCAGTTACTAAGTTCTCCAAACCTCTCCTCTTGTGTGTGTCTCTGGGCATCCATCTGAAGCAACTGAGCCCACACCAAAACCTACCAACTCCTTACACCTGTGCTTTAAGACAGTTTAGCTCAGCACACAAGGGAAATGTGGGAAGCTCCAAGCTCCTGAGCCTTTGCAGAGCTGTATTCCATGTGTCCTTGCACACATCCATCCCACACACTCTGAAGAAAGCCATCCCCAGCCTCCTCTTTGCACAACAGGAGGAGAACTCAAATATTTATTGCAGCCTAGAAAAACTGAGACTCTTCCTTTCCTCTTGCTGATTGGATTGGAATAAATGAATACAAGAGTATTCTTTTCCTAGGAAGTGGAATCCTGATGAAGAGTAATTGCTCCTTCTCCCTCTTGGAACCTGACCTCTGCTTCATTCCCTGTTAGTCCAAAGCCACCTAAAGAGATTTAACTGCAATGCACTGCACTAAGGGAGATTTTTCCATGCTCCCTTGGATGAAGTCATCACTCCAGCAGAGTCCCAGGGGAACTGAGAGCTCACAAATGGATTTACCCCTCCCCTCAGAACACTTAAGCAAAGGGAGCATATGTCCAGGCTGATTCACAGGGAATAGCTGTCATTAGCTTTCCAATCTGTTTAGGGATCCATTTCATGGGTTAGGACATCTTGGAGAGAGAGCATTAGGGAGAAAACAACAGCCACTTAGCCTCCTCCTGTTGAGGAGTATTGATCCCTCCAAGTGCCTGCCAGATATGGACTCCTTAGCAATTCCTCCTCCTTAGCAATTCCTCCTCCAGCCTTGGCTCATCAACAGCTATTTCTCAGGGCTCTCTGAAATCCTTTCTTCCTGTGCCTACAGAGTGTGTGTTCCAAGCCCACCAGCACTGTGGAATAAACCTGTATGCAGCCAATTCCCCTCCCACCTGAGCCATGGTCCTGCAAGGCTCCTAGGAAGCAAACATGCATGAGATGCTAATGCAGGGAGCAGCAGAAGGCAACAGAGGTGGGTACTCACCTGCAGGAGGGTCTGCAGGGCAGCAAGGCAGCAAGGAAACAAGCAATAAAAAAAAACAAAACAAAGAATTAGTTGATCTTTCTACAAGCCTCAGATTTAGGCTCCTGTTCAGCTGTCACTCAGCACCCCTAGGTCCCTGTGTGCCTGGCAGCTCTGCAGCCACTGCTCCCCAAGCCTAGAGCACTGCTGGGGGTTGCTATGGCCAAGGGGCAGCACCTGGCATTTGGCCTTAGGGAACTGCATGGCATTGGCCTTGGCCCAGTGATCCAGCCTCTCCAGATCCCTCTGGAAAGCCTCCCTGCCCTCAAGCAGATCCACACTGCCATCCAGCTTGGTGTCATCTGCAAACTTGCTAAATGATGCAAGTGATGCAGCCAGCCACACTGAGAGAGAGAAGTGCTGCTTGCACCAAGCTGCAGCCCCAGAACTCACCCTCTGCTGTATCAGGGCATGCTTGTGCTCCATCTCCCTCTTCTCCACTGCAGAATCAATCACCAGCTGGTCCAGCTGAAGGGAAGGAGGAGAACATCAGCTATCCAAGTCAGGAAGGAGGTTTCTGAGCCACTGTCTAGCTGTGCTGCCCTGCTCTGGGATTACAGCAGCCCTGTGTAACACCCTAAGTTCCCAGAGGAGGGGAAGAGGGCTGTGTTTGGCTGTGCTCTGGAGGTAAGCACAGTTTTGGGCTGTCTCCCTGTAGAGCAGCACAGCTCACCCAGCAAGCAGCATGCTCTCACCACTCCCTGATTACCAGCTATGGCAGCTGGACAGGGAATAGGATGCTCTTTCAGGATGAAGGGGTACAAACAGGCAGATGGAGTCCATCACATTCCCTGTCCTCTCACCTCTGTGGCTAGTTTCTTCATGTAGGGATCCAGTTCATGCAGAAGACTGTAGCCCTGCTGGAAAAAGGTGTACTGGGCATGCATGAAGGAGAGCATCTGGGGAGAGAAACAACAGCAAGGTCAGAACAGGTTCTGGGATGAAGTGACTGGGAAAAGTCCTTTCCCAAGCAGGCTCTTCAGTGTCTAACCCTTTCCCTTCCCATAAGATGCCTCTCCCTCTTCTCCTTTCTTCCACACTGTCAGCTAACCCCTGTTGTGAGCACAAAGCAGGAAAAGCCAGTGTGCTTCTCCCCTGAAAGTCTCTTCCAGTCGTGGCTTGGGGAGTATCTTGCTGGTCCTTCCCTCTCCCCTCTTGTCAGCATCCCTGCAGTCCCACACAGTGTCTCCAGGGCACAGCAAGGAGCCCTGACCTGGAGAGAGCTTCCTGCCTCTGAGGCTGAGAGCAGCCAGAGGAAACACAGAGAGCTCTTACCGCATCCAGGATCTCAAACTTCTTCTTGGCCTGCAGCACATTGATCTGTGAAGGAATGGAGACAAGACTCTCAGCAGCAGTCTGCTAGGGAGATGTATCAACAACTAGCAGCAAACCCCACAGACTATTCAAAGACACTTCCAGCAAGCTAGTAGTGGGAGCTGGAGTCAGAGCTGGGAGTACAGACACCAACCTGCAGCACATAGTCGAGGGCCAGATGCCTGAAGCACTTTCTGGTTATGGTCAAGGTGCCTGTTGCCTCCTCCACCTCATGAGGCTTGTGCCTAGGTGCCTGAGCATTCTTCACCAGGGAGATCTCCATGTCTTCTCTCACCTTGTCAAACTGCTTCTTAGTTTCCTTGAACTTCCTGACATCACTGGAACCCAAAGCAGAGGAGAAGCACTGTCAGAAAGCAGCCAGGATATTGCTGATACCAACAGAGCATGCAGGGCACTAACTAGGGCAGCTCATGGGCATCCTGAGTTCATTCTGTCTTGGCTGCCTAGAAAATCCAGACTTTTGGCTATTCTATTGCCCCTGGGCACACTGATTACCATTTCCTTTTGGAAGTGCATGAGCCACACTAAGAACTTCCAGAGTTTTATTTATACCTGGAGACCTCACACAGGATCAGGGCTCTGCTGGGCAGGGGGGAGGATATAAAAGCAGAGACAAGCAAGGTTTTTTCCCTTTGTAAGGCTGAGTTTAATTAAGCAGCAGGTGTTTGAAAACAGAAGTTTTATATCAACCTGCACCTCAGGAAATTTTTCATCATCCTCATATCATCACTGGCAATTCAGAACTTAAATCAGTCCAACAGTTTAATTCCCTAGGCAGCCTCATCTCCTC
>VWZO01005705.1:0-41281 GCA_013396975.1 Bucco capensis | reverse complement strand
ATGGTTTGGAGCAGGCACACAGGATCACGCTGGAGGAGAAAAGACAGCGTAGAAAGAATCGTGTCTTGTAGCTTCTACCTCCTGAGGAGAACTTGTGCTGTGCCTTTGGCAACTGCTCTGGTCTGTCCCACATTGGCCTTTGCAGCCAGCAGCGCTTGGAAAAAGCTCTTGGGAAGAGCATGGATGGAGCTCTCCCTGGAGCTTTGTTCACAAAGCCTGCCCATGATGACCTGACCCTCTAACCTCACCTTTCTACATGTTCATTGTACGTCTCTGGTCTGAAGTGAACCAGGAGGCACTCGTGCCCTTTGACTAAGTGGCACCTCCTTGTGCAACCCTGTGGAAATCCCATTTCCTAATGGACATGATGCATCAGGACAGATCATTGTGAGTACACAAACTCCCAGTTCACCCAACACTGCAAGAGGCAACAGGAACTCCCACATCTTTTGCTCTCTCAGCTACACCATGTGCAGGCACTGGAAGCTGCAAGATGCTCCCTTCACAGACCTCACTGCTGTGCAGTGTCCAGTCACACACGAGACCATTAACAAGGTGCCTTGATCAAGAGGTTGCCATCAGCACACAAAAAGACAAGAGGAAGCTGCATCTTACCATGTGATAGTTAATCATCTCCTGCAGGCTGTCTCCAAATTTGTCCAGGCACTCCTGCAAAGAAAAAACGGGTGAAGAGAACTGACAGTGAACAGAAGCAGCTGCTGACAGAGACTCTCCTGAAGCCACTGAAGAGCAAGGAAGTGTGACACTGAAGCCACAGGCATCCTTCCAGTCCAGAGCTGAAATGCACATGTCAGGTGCTGTTGTGTAGGCTGGTCACCCACCTTCCCTAAAGAATTGATGCTCATTGACCTAGATTCCAACCACCTTGCCAGCACTGTGCCTTCTTAGAAGTGTAGCTCTCCTGCAAACAGGGAATCCCACTCTGACCATTCAGCCCTCCAAAAAGAACATCTCCTATTAAATGGCTACTTAACCAACAGAAGGGAGATGGATACTGTGTCCAGTTCTGGAGCCCTCAACACACAAAGGCCATGGAGCTGATGGAGCAGGTGCAGAGGAGGCCACGAGAATGCTCAGGGGCTGCAACACCTCTGCTCTGAGGACAGTCTGAGGGAGCTGGGATTGTTCAGCCTGGAGAAGTGCAAACTTCGGGGGGAACTACTAGTGACCTTCCAGGACCTAAAGGGAACTTCCAAGCAGGCTGCAGAGGGCCTGTTTGCAAAGGCCTGGAGGGAAAGGACAAGGGGCAATGGTTTTAAATTGGAGAAGAGTCGATTTAAACTGGATATTAGGAAAAAGTTCCCCCCCACGAGGGTGGTGGAACACTGGACCAGGTTGCCCAGGGAGGTGGTTGAGTTGCCATCCCTGGAGGCATTGCAGGTGAGGCTTGCCAGGGCTCTGGGCAAGCTGCTCTAGTTGGGGATGTCCCTGCCCACTGCAGGGGGGTTGGACTAGATGAGCTCCAGAGCTCCCTTCCAACCCAAACCATTCTAGGATTCTAGGATTCCATGGCTCCATGCTGTATGGAGAGCAGCAGGCTGCTCAGCAGTCCCCAGCCCTCCCCGTGGCCCATGCTGTGTCCCACAGGCTGCCTGACTCACCGAGATCATTTCATCCTTCTTGCACTGCTGCGACAGGTCCCGCACTCCGCTGACAAAGTGCTTGTTGGTGGTGATGTAGGCTTTGCCTGCCTCAATCACCCCACTGCACAGCTTCACCAGCTGCACAAGGAGAGAGGAGTGAGCATACAGGCAGCTCAACACAGCAAACTCAACTGCAGCCAGGCTGCTTTGGATCTGCACCAACCCCACAGCCCCAGAGCCTGAGAACAGGATGCTGTTGATGCTCCTGGTGTGGCTCCACGGGAGGTCATGCTGTCAGCAGAGCACATGTCACTTCAGAATAACAGCAGCAGGCTCTCCCCTGAGGACAGCTGAATCAGGACAGCCCATTTTCTCCAGTAACCCACTACTGCTGATTCTATCCTGAGGCAGTAACAGGAACCTGATCACACAGATTGACTGGGCAGAGAGAAGGCTCCTTGGTGCTGGGTGGAAGTCATAAGCTGTCTAGAATCTCCCCACTAGGAGCTTGCTGCTTTTTGGGCTTGTCGAGTCTCTGAGCCCATCTGGCTGCTCTGGATTCCTGTGGAACCTTGTCTTGCTCTTGCCTTGCAATGACAAGGAGCCAGCATTCAGCAGCCTGATACTTTTCTGTCATGTTTTCCTTAAACCAACTGACTGTGTGCAGCCAGTGAGAAGCTAGATTCCCTCACAAACCATCAAGATTATAGATTACTATGAATCAACTCCCACAGCTCTGAAACCCAAGGAAACTTTGCTGGTGCACTGTGAGGTATTACAGCATAGATCTCTGGACTGCCTGTGCCTTTCCCTTGGGCCTGAGATGAGCTTTGTTCAGAGGTATGTTAACTTTAAGCAAGCTCTGCACACTCCAATTCCCACCAGCAGCCCTGTCACAGTGAAGTTCCCAATGAAGTCACCTGGAACTAGCAGTAAAGCAGGGGAGCTTCCTCCCTTTGGCCTCCAGACAGCCTTGATGAACTTTGGACAAAGGAACAGCTGCAGGAACATTCCCAGACTCCTGAGGCAGAGCAAACTGCCTTAGCATGCCTGGAACTGGCTCTAAAGACTGCAGCATTAGTTTAGGCAGAATTCCTGGCTATCAGCCTATCTCCTTTCAGCCAAAGCTCCTTCTGAGAGGTTATGTTGAACAACTTCAGATAAACCCATAAACCAAAGGCCCAGGAGCTTTGCCACAGGCACTGCTGCTCACTGAGCACAAGTTTCACATTTTGTTTGTTTGCTTGCTTGCTTCTTGTTATTTATTTTTAAATCAACACTGGGCTAGGCTTTCTAACTAAGTGAAAAACTTGAGCAGCTAATAATGAATAACATGTGGAACTGAACTTTTCCACTCTCCAAATCCAGCAAGGTTTTGAGGGCTATCAGTCTCACTACTAAACAGTGGCTTTAGAAATCTTTCCCTGCCAACCAGCCTCACCTAAAGGCTGGGAATGAGTAGCTCTCCAGTTGGCCTTGATGCCAAAGCCCCACAAGGCATGATGTGCTGCTTTGGGGTTGTTCTATTAATGCAGCCACAAGGCTCTGGGGTCTCACTTACAGGCATGCATTGCACAACAAGCTTGCTTGCCTCTGTCTGCAGCTCTGTAAAGATATATCTGAGACTATCTGAATGTAGAAATATATATATATATAGTCACACAGAGCATATCTCTGTACACACAGCACCTACAATCTTCACTCTTCCACACTCACATCCTCTCCTCTCCATGCAGCTTGACAGAACAGCACTGGATGCTTGCAGACTCGCACTATCCCATCCAAGCCCAGGGAAGAAAAGCAAACAGATGAAGTTCCTGTCACATCTGGAGCCCAGACACACAGGAGGGCTTTGGACAGATCCTCTGGAAAGGAAATCCAGCTGATTCTGCAACGTGGCTGTTTCTAGCATAGCTCTTGTGGCCAAGGCTGTGTTTCTAGGAGCTGAAGGCCAGTCAGCACAAGCACACTCCCAAAGGGAGCAATGATGGAGCACAGGACAGAATGGAGGTAATCTCCTTGAAAGAGCAATCAAGCCCAAATCTCTGGTGTTCTTGGCTGCATCTTGGTGTTCTTGGCTGAATCATTTATACTGCCCATTAGCTCCACTTGAAATAGGTGTTAAAAGGCTAATAATGTATAAACTGAGTGCTCAGGAGCACAGTAAAAAGCAAGGAAATAGAGTCAGTCCTTGCCAGCTTGCTGTGCTTTAAGCATCTACACCAAGCCCTAGAAAGGCTGCCCTGGGCATCCACCCAGTTGTTACAGAGAGCTGAGCCATGCAAGGATGATTTAGTAGGAATGAGGGTGATTTTTGTCCAAAATAACCCTAAGAGAGCCTAATCTGAACTTCAGTGGTTCTTCAGATGCAAACCTGCCCTGGGCCCAGGCCTGCTGAGCCTGCTGCTGCCAGCGAGTGAGGCAGCACTCTGCATGTAGTGAAAGGACAAGGGGCAATGGTTTTAAATTGGACAAGAGTAGATTTAAACTGGATATTAGAAAGAAGTTCCTCAGCATGAGGGTGGTGGAACACTGCTTTGTCTCCAGAGCCTTAGCTTAGAGGAAAACAGGAAAGCTAAAGCCCTGTGCAGCTTTCAGCAGGGACACTAGTTAGCTTGTGCAGATAACCATTTCAAGCAGCTTGAGAAGTAAATAAGTTTTATAGGTCACAGCTTTGCCTAGGCTTGTGACTTCAACAAAGCCCATTGCTCTGTCAGAGTCAGGAGGTTTATCCCTTGCTATAAAAAGCCAACATTTCTCTCTGTTCTCCTTTAGAAACAACTTGGCTGATGTCTCAGACATCAGGAGGAGTAGGGGTGGGGAAGTTGCCTTCCACCATAAAGCCTCTGACTGAGATCCCAACTCCCAACTAGATGTAAAGAATCACCAGCAGAAATGCAAGATGGCCAAACTGGTCCCTGAGAGGCTATTTCCAGTGTCAGATTCTAGCCTGGCTGAACATCAGCAGCAGCCTGAATCTGGCTCCTTGTCTACCTGCAAGTGTCTCCTTACAGCCCTGAGCTGGCACAGTGCTGCCTGTGCTGTGTGGACATGTAACAGCTTCCTATCACCAGCAAGAAGGTGGAGAGGAGAAACAGACAGCATCCAAACAGCTTGTCACAGCAGAAGCAGCAGTGTCAGCCCTCTGAGAGCCAGGACTAGAACAAAAAAGCCATTATTCAGCACAGAAGCTCAAGTCTGGATCTCTTGTCCTAACTCCTCTGGCACCACAAATGAGCCTTGGCAGGTACCTGTCAGCAGAGGGAGATCTGGTCCTGTTGACAAGCTCACTATTTGTTCTAGATGAGTTTCCTGACAGCCTGAGATGGGCTGACTTTCTGCAAGAGACTGGTGGGGCCATATTCCTAAAGCTCTTCAAACCAATGCACTAAGTTGCTCCATCTTACCTTGTCAAGCTTTGCTTCTATCTCCACCACATCTGTTTCCACTTCATCAATGGTTGCCCTGCAATGACAACAGCAAAAAGAAATCATTATTTGGTTGTGGATGATGATTGGGAAAGAAGCCAGCAAGTCCCAGGTGAGGGAAGAACAGAGAGACTCAGGTATGTGTGCAGCTGGTGGGCACGACAAGGGATTCCCACTTCCCACTTTGGAGTTGCCTGCTGCTCAGGAGAAGGATCACCCCTCAGCAGCAATGAAGGCCACAGGGTTAGGAAAAGAGATGGAGATGATGCTCTCCTCTGTCAGGGTCATGGAAGAAATCATAGAATCCTAGAATGGTTTGGGTTGGAAGGGAGCTCTGGAGCTCATCTAGTCCAACCCCCCTGCAGTGGGCAGGGACATCCCCAACTACATCAGGTGTGCTGTGGTAGTCACACACAGTAAACACATGTCATGGCCTTGCTCTTCTTCTGCAGGCCATGCTGTTCATGGCTAGCAGTTCTAAGTGACAGGGAAATAACCACAGAATCACAGATTCATTAAGGGTGGAAGAGACCTCTAAGATCATCAAGTCATCCTTTCACATCAGACACAAACTGCTTGCTCCAGCAGCTCCAAAGCCCATTCCCTAGGCTGTAGCTGTGCCTCAAGTGCAGCCACATGGCAAATGCTGTCCTTTGAACCTCAAGAAGCACCACTCAAGCAGAAACACATCTTGGTCCTTCTGTCACTGAACACCACAAAGCTCCTTCACACACTTGAGGCTTGGCTTGCACAGGAATAAATCTGCTGCCTGACTATCAGCTCTGCTTTCCTTCCACATCCCTGGACAAACGTGACAATAAGAGGCTGCAAAGGTCACCAGAACTCCCTCCCAAAGCCAAATATTAACATGACATCATCCATTCACAAGAGGCATTCCCAGACTGAGACACTGAGCCCTGCAAACCTGAGAGCATTCCCTTTGCAGAGCTGCTGGCTGAGGTCATAGAATCCTAGAATGGTTTGGTTTGGAAGGGAGCTCTGGAGCTCATCTAGTCCAACCCCCCTGCAGTGGCCAGGGACATCCCCAACTAGAGCAGCTTGCCCAGAGCCCTGGCAAGCCTCACCTGGAATGCCTCCAGGGATGGCAACTCAACCACCTCCCTGGGCAACCTGGGCCAGTGTTCCACCACCCTCGTGGGGAGCAACTTCTTTCTAATATCCAGTTTAAATCGACTCTTCTCCAATTTAAAACCATTGCCCCTTGTCCTTTCCCTGCAGGCCTTTGCAAACAGGCCCTCTGCAGCCTGCTTGCAAGTTCCCTTTAGGTCCTGGAAGGTCACTAGTAGTTCCCCCCGAAGTCTTCTCTTTTCCAGGCTGAACAATCCCAGCTCCCTCAGCCTGTCCTCAGAGCAGAGGTGTTCCAGCCCCTGAACATTCTCGTGGCCTCCTCTGGTCTCCACATGGCCAGCTGCTTCTTTAACCACACACCTGCCAATGTGCTAAGCCTCACACCACCTTCATGCACCAAGGCTGTGCAACCCAAAGTTCACTGCAAGGAGCTTCTCAACTTTGTGGGCCTGTCATTTAAAAGGTTAGGTCCTGAAATTACATTCAGGCTGTAAAAAAATCTAACCTTGATGATCAGAACATTTCAGCCAACAGGGAGATTTCATACAATTGCTGTTGACTTAATTCCAGACAAAGATCTATAACCAAATAACTGCTCTCTAATTAGAGAACGCTCTGATGTCACTATGGCCATTCTCAGCACAAACAGCAGCTGCCAGGCTATTTCTAAGCTTTGCCAGATTCTCAGTGGTCCTCGTAAGCTTCCAAAGTGTTGACTTGCAAGTGGTGGACAAAAATGCAAAGACTTAGACAGCAGAGAAGGGAAAGAGTGGCTTCTAGAAGCCTGAAACACAGNAGAACCTCTCTGGCTCTGCTGGCCACGCTCCTCTTCATGCATCCTAGGATGCCATTGGCCTCTTGGCCACAAGGGCACATTGCTGCCTCATGGGCATCCTCCTAGCCACCAGCACTCCTAGAGCTTTTTCCCCAGGGCTCTTCTCCAACAGATCAGATTCACCAAGCTGCTGGTTACTGTGGTGTCAGCACAGCTAAAAGACTTTGCAGTTGCACAGAGATTTCAGCCCCCAACAACAGAGGAACTTTCTGGGTAGCCCTTTCTTTGCTTTCCTCCACTGCTTCTTCCAACCTCTTCCTCCAGCAGCCCTCTGGGAGCAGCCTCTAGAATCCAAGCAGGAACCTAAACCCTCACATCAGCCCAACTGCCAATGAGATGCTGGTGACTCATCCTGCAAGCAGAGACTCCCTTGTGCCCAGGGCTTTGGCCACAATCGATCTGCTACCAGCTCTTTGAAAACACAGCCAAAAAAAAGCAGCTTCTTTCTCTCTTTTCAGCTTTCCTGAACCACATATGGCTGCTCTATAGAAATGGCAGCCTGGCTGTGCCTTGGGCAAAGCTTTTGAAAGAACTGGAATAATGAAAGAGCTTTCCCCCCCCTCCCCTCTTGCAGCTATTTTTGTTCCCTGGCTTTGGAAGTCGTGTGCCTTGAAGCATCGCACTCTGACTGCCAGATTCCATTTTTCCACTTGGTTTCCTCCTGCTTCTGATAGCTGGACATAATAACCAGCTAAAGGAAAAAGGGAGCTGGGATTGCTGGGGATGCTTTTCTTTTCCGGAAAGCAAGAGCAGCCATCAGCTAGAGGTTAGTGTGTAGCAAGGCAGTCCAGGAGCATGTTTCCTGCCGGAAGGTGCAGAGAGCATCTATCATTTACTCCCCATTCTTATCACAACCTAAGGAGTTGGCTATTTGGACTCTCGTGTGGAGGAGGAAGACATTTTGGCTCTGATGTCCACTAAGGTATGAATTTAGCTGACTATGGCTAGGAAAGCATGCCATTGGAGCTTAGTATTTGGTGTGTGAAGATGAAATGAAAGGTTCCGAGTGTTTGATTTCAAGGACAGTGATCTCTGATCCAGTCAGTTCCAGGCCTGGAGTTTCAGCTTTATCACAGGGGTGAACATTTATCCATCCTTTCCAATTACATGGTGCTTTTACATCTGAATGAAGTCCTTGAGGAGATGAATTATGAACCCCAAATGAGGTTAGGGGTAGTGCAGCCATGCCTTCATCTTGGATAAGCTGTAAGTGGGAGATAAAATGACCTCAGTCCTCACTCCAGTGTCTAACTCCTACCTTGAGGTGGTTTTTCCCATACACCTGGTCCTGTTGGCCAGGGATTTTTCCTTCTGCAGCTCAGGCTTTTTGCTTCTTAGAAAGCAATGTAAGTTTTCTAAGGGCTGGAAGAAGGTTGGAGTAAAGCAGCAGTGTGCTAAACATCTAGAAGAAACAGGTGCTGACTCCCTTGCTCACAAACTCAGCCCTGTCCCTCCCCAGAACCATGTGTATGAATGCCAGTGAACTCCATTATGATCTGAGCTATTCCAGCACATTGCAAACAAGCTGGCACTGAGCTAAACCAGTGTTTGGGATCCTTCTGGACAGGCCTTGCTTCATACAGCCAGGACAAGCCCAGCACATTTACACCACACAGGTAGAAAGAGGTTCTAGCAGATTCTTTACCACTTGATTTCCCACCCTTCAAAGGTACAACATGCCTAAGTCCATCCCTAGGTTTATTCTGGGGTTCCAAATGTCCTTCTCCTGGTCACTGATGCAGTTTCAGAGTCCACTGATGACACTTCCCTAGAGAGATAACAGGTTTCAGTGCAACTGCTTACTGCAGATCACAAGCACAGGGCAGAGGATTACTCTGCCAATTGCATTCCCAAATTTGAATCCTCCCACTGTTCCCCCTGTGTGTCAGAGAGAAAAGGCAAAACCCTCTCAGTTTCAGAAGCAAGCTGAGAACCTGGAATAACTCCACAGGGATGAGTCAATGCCACCTCAGCACTGCTGAGCTCCACTGCTCCATCCTGAAGGGATACAGAAGGGAGATGAACAGGCATGGCAAGTGGCACATAGGATGTGGCACTGAACCTACATGCTTGCCATGTCCAGAGCACTCCCGACACAAACAGAAAAGCCCAGGCACAGGCAGCAGCTGTGCTGTGTGCCCAGGGATGCTCAGCACTCAGGGCTCACCCAGCTGGAGGCAGCTGGCTGGGAAACCAAAGGATTCTGACAAGAGGGAATTGAATCCTTTCTCCCCAAAAAAGCAACATCCCAATTGCTAAGCAGTTAAAAGCTGAGCAGTCATGTCCTGGCTGGGTGCCCTTCATGTTTCCTGATGCTGTGCTCTTCCTGCTAATGCTTTTCCAGGCCTTGGGCTATTTCCCTCATGAAGGGAGAGAAAATAATCCACGACCTCATCTGCTAGTCTCTCAGTGCAAAGAGGAGCCCTTCCAACTACAGAGATGAGGCTTAAGCTGCCTTGCTGAGAGAAACCAGCAATTCCCCACAGTCCAGGGGGCTTGGCACTGGGAATTTCTCTTTGTTTCTTTAAAGAAGCCATTCATGAGCATCATTGCTACGTGACAGAAATCTTCCCAGAAGCATTTCCTATATCCCAGAGGGACAAGAACACTAAAGCTAAACTGCTATCAGAAGCAGAGTCTGTGGTAAGAATACATCCGCCTTTCCCCTCTTGTGACTCCATTCCACCAACATCCATCAGATATTCCTAGCCAGGCACCAAGAGACCAACCACCCACATCCAGAAAGCGATCAAAGCAAGCAAATCCCACTGGCAAACTGATGCAGGAATCAAGTTGTTGGCCTTGCTCCAAGCAGAGGCTGAGTGGGATTGTGTGGGTGCCTAGAAATGCTTGGGGTGCACTCAGAAGGACTGAGCTGCTACAGGAGGATGGACAACACCAGAGGGGACATGCCAACCTGACTGAGGGGCACTGGCTGTCAGAAGGCAACCACAGGGCCCCTTTTTTTAGTGAAGCTTATTATTAATAATTGATAAGTTGGAGGGGCAGGATGTCAGCCAGAAGGACCTGGACAAGGTGGAGAGGTGGGGCCAGGGGAACCTCAGGAGCTTCAACAAGACCAAGTGCAGGGTCCTGCCCCTGGCTCAGAACAATCCCTACTATCAATCCAGGCTGGGGGATGAGATGATGGAGAGCAGCCCTGCAGAAAAGGCCTTGGGGTGCTGGTGGCTGAGAAGCTGGCCATGAGCAAACAGTGCACGCTGGCAGCCCAGAAGCACAATGGCATCCTGGGCTGCAGCAAGAGAAGCGTGGCCAGCAGAGCCAGAGAGGTGATTCTGCCACTGCACTCTGCTCTGCTCACACCTCCTCTGCAATACTGGGGCCAGCTCTGGAGCCCTCAACACACAAAGGACATGGAGCTGATGGAGCAGGTGCAGAGGAGGCCACGAGAATGCTCAGGGGCTGGAACACCTCTGCTCTGAGGACAGGCTGAGGGAGCTGGGATTGTTCAGCCTGGAGAAGAGAAGGCTTCAGGGGAACTACTAGTGACCTTCCAGGACCTAAAGGGAACTTGCAAGCAGGCTGCAGAGGGCCTGTTTGCAAAGGCCTGCAGGGAAAGGACAAGGGGCAATGGTTTTAAATTGGAGAAGAGTAGATTTAGACTGGATATTAGAAAGAAGTTGCTCCCCACGAGGGTGGTGGAACACTGGCCCAGGTTGCCCAGGGAGGTGGTTGAGTTGCCATCCCTGGAGGCATTGCAGGTGAGGCTTGCCAGGGCTCTGGGCAAGCTGCTCTAGTTGGGGATGTCCCTGGCCACTGCAGGGGGGTTGGACTAGATGAGCTCCAGAGCTCCCTTCCAACCCAAACCATTCTAGGATTCTGTGATTAGTCACCACATGCTTCTGGTTCTGCTGTGTAACAGTCTCACCCAAGAGCTGGTTTGTGATGAGCAGGTCTACCAAAGCTGTTACTAGCTGCCACATAAGTCATCTCTCTCACTGCTAGATTGATAAACATTTGCTTCCCAGTGACACTGTGAGTACTCAGTGATTAATCCATGTCTGGCAAGCTCCAGGGGCTCCTCAGGTGACAAGCTGACTGCAGCAGGGAACAGTCATCTATTTGCTTAACAAACCTTAGCATAAAACAATATCATATTACTAGCCAGCTCAGGCATGAAGTGACCAGTAGGCATTTCTCTGAGAGGTCTGGCTGCATTTTTCACATTTCTTTTCCTTTCCAGTGGGACAAGGGTCATGGTTTTGTGGCAATTTTGTGTTAACTGAGTGCCTCTGACACAAACACACAGGTGACAGCAGGTACAGCAGAAATCCAACCCCAAACCAGGTATTAAAAAGGCAGAAAATGACCTAAAAATGCTTGCTTCCCTCTGGCAACTACATGGAGAAGAGAATTAAAAGAACATAAAATCTAATTCCAAATTATTAGCTGCTATAATAGCAACTACTTAGACTTGCAGCTGTCAAAGCAGCTCACAGAGCTGGTTTAATTAAACATGCCCTTCTTCCTTGGGAAGTGCATTTGATGTCCCTGGCAGGGAAACTGAGGCAGGGGAAGACAAAGATCTCTTTTTCAGCCCTGAAGTTCAGAAAAACACAGACTAGAAGTTGTTAAATTGGTCAAGGAAAGGGCTCATTTAAATATATAATAAAGGCTTCTCTCACTCACCATCCACAAGAAAAGCTGGATTTTTACAGCCAAGCATGTAAAAAGCATCTCAAGAGGTTCTGGCTTCCAAAAGTGCCCAGCAAACCTAGGCACATCTCTTGGGAGGCCACACAGCTCTGTACTGCATCAGCTGATCCTGCTCCAAGGGATACCAGCAGGACATCTGGAGTCCAAGCCAACTCCCAGTGCAGTTCAGTGTGAAGCTATCCCTTTAGCTCAGCAGGAGCAGGAATGTTTCCTGAAAGACTGCCTCCCTCCCTCTGCCTCCTTCCCTCTGCCTCCCTCTCTCTGCCTCCTTCCCTCTGCCTCCCTCCCTCTGCCTCCTTCCCTCTGCCTCCTTCCCTCTGCCTCCCTCCCTCTGCCTCCTTCCGTCTGCCTCCCTCCCTCTGCCTCCCTCTATTCCCAGTCTGTACTGATCCATGGGGTTGTTCTTTCCCAGATGCAGTACTTTACTGTCAAACCCAAGAAAAGAGCTCATCCCTGCCTTGCAGTGGCAACTCCTCACAGAAACATCTTCTGTGGCCAGGCAAAGGACTGCCTCGTGAGCCTAATGTGTTTGGAAGTGAGCCACTGGCATGTTCAGATCAAAGATGATGTTCTTTAGGCAGCCCACAGCATTCAGAGCTCTGTTTAATCCAGTTTCAAATCAGGCTGCTAAGGACCCTACACTACATGGCACTGTAGTGATGCTCAGGCTCTCCTTAGTTTAATGCTGTGGGACAGAATGAAACATGGCCTTTCCAGGAGCTCCTGGATCCTATTCCACAGCATCCATAGGATGTACAGTCTCTGTGCCCCATTATTGCTATGAAATGACTCCTTCCCTCTCTCCCAGCACTGTTTGGAGAGTTTCATCCATTGCAGTGGCAAGCTGTGGAGAGAGGCAGGAGCTGTAGGTGTGCAAAGCAGAGCTGTTATTATTCTTCATTAAAGCTGACTGTGCCCTATTGGAAATGGAGTGAAAGCAGCATTTGCCTGGCTGAGATGAGCTCTGCCCCTAAAGCAGACAAGGATGTTTGGCACAGCCACAAGCCATTTCTCATTCAGCTCCTCCTTCCAGCACCATCAGCAGCATGACAAGGTCACTAACAGCTGCCAAACTACCTTCCAAAAGGAGCACAGACTGTCTCTAGAAATTCAAATGAAAGGGAGTGTGTTCACTCACCTGCAGGAGAAGAGGAGATTTTAACTCCCATCTCCATATCCTCATCTTCTGCAAGATCATTTCTTGATGAAATTTAACAAGGGNCACAGGAGGTTTAGTATTAACACAAGGAGAAACTTGTTTGCAGTTCAGGTGCCAGAGCACTGGCCCAGGCTGCCCAGGAGCCTGTGGAGTCTCCTTGTCTGGAGCCATTGCAGAGCTGCCTGGACACATTGCTGTGTGAGCTGGTCTAGGTGATCCTGCTCTGGCAGGGGGGTTGCACTCGATCATCTTTCTACGTCCCTTCCAACCCCTAACATACTGTGATACTGTGAATCATGTATTTCTAGAGGCTTCAACTGAGATGAGGGAAAAGTCAATCACTGATTGCTCTTTGGATTCTGATTTTATTAGATGATGAAACACTGCTGGGGATGACCCTGCAGCAAGCACATGTCTCACTTAGTTTTGCTGGCTGCTACAAAAGAGAAGAATAAGGAACCTGACACAGCCAGCAGAGTCAGCAAAAAACCTAAAACAAAGTAGTTATTAACCTCCCTAAACAGCCATCTGCAAGCTTCTGTGCCCTCTCCTATCCACTATGCCTCCTCCTTGCTTTCAAAGAACCCTTGGTATCCCCCAGTCAATGGGAGCAGACAGCACCATGGCAACAGCTCCATGGTGACAATATCCATGACAACCTGAGCCTGCTCTGCTTTCCCATTCCAACTGAGAGCTGCTTCATCCGCAGGCCTTTGGCCTTCTGCTCCTGGCAATGGGATGGCAGCAGTTGTGAGAGAGTTAAGCACAGCCAAAGGTTTCTGAGGACAATGGGCAGAGCACACAGGAGTGATGAAGCTGGATAGTGCCACTCAATGCCAGGTCAGCATCCCACTGCAGCTGCAGCGTGGACTGGAAGGTGAGGAAGCCTTCTCAAAGGAAAAAAGACTCCCTCACCTTGATGAACTTCAAACAGCAAATAAACACACAGAACCCTGAGTCCTGCTCCCAGTCTTAACCTGGACTCCTGTTGGAAAAGCCAACCTAGAACTAGGAAGAGGGATGGTGAAGAGTGAAACCAAGCAGGAGCCAGGAAGAATCCATGGGAAAGAGACTCCTTCCCATCCCCAGTGCACTAAATGCTGTTGCTCAGTCAGCTAAGTGTGGCTCTTATTAGTGCCAGCACTAATTGTTCCCTGCCATGCACACCAGGCAAACTGCCCTCCCCCTGCTACACTCCCTGGGATTTCTAGAGCTAGACTGTTAATGTGGAATGAAGTTGCACCTGAGGCTTTTAGAGGCTCCTCAGCTGAAGGTCAGGGTAGCACGTGCTGCTGCCATCTGCTTCTGCTTTGCTGCTTCTCTGTCACCTCTGCTGAGCAGCCCTTCAGCCCAGCTCCAGCCAGGCACAGCTCCATCATGCTGGCTGGGTGCAAATCAACAGCCACCAGCACTGCTTTGAAGCTCTCTTGCTTAACAAGTTCTAATCAAAGCAGACTTTTCCATCACATTTGCACCAATCCTGCCCATGCTCATCCTCAGTCCTTGCTCTTCCACCAATCCTGTCTGTGCCCATCCTTAGTCCTTGCTCTTCCACACCTCCACTCATCCTCTTCTGAATGCTTGGCTCTCCACGTGGTGGGAGCAGCCTGGGTAAGGGAAAGCTCTGCATCCAAGTGAGGAAGGTCAGAGCCAGCCTCTTTCCTTCCAGAGAGGAAGCACTTCAGCTGATGTTGACTCCCTTGGACCTCAGAGTCTATTGTTCTTTCATCAACAGCAGGATGAGCACAAACTAGATTAAAACCCAATTGGGCAGAAGACCAATGACTTCCATAATGTTTCAATTCTGTTTCAGGCCAGCAAGTTTCTCTTTCCATGGATCAATGGCAAAAATCTGCATTCAGCACCAGGAGGATGAAATCCTATGTTTCCTAGGTTCCTAGGTTTACTGACAGCCCTTCCATCAGCCCCTGAGCCTGCTGCTACTGCTCTCACCCATCCTCATCAAGCCTCTGAGCAGGTTCATTTCCTTCCTTCAGCTTGGAGCAGGAGCCTGGGAGGCAATGCTCCTGGGTTAGATCCTTACCTCTGGCACTGCCTCACTCATGTCATCAAAAATAACTCCTAACTGCTCCTTGCCTTGGCTTGCCCAGCTCTAAAATGGAGCTGCTTTCCCAAAGCTGGACTGTGAGCTCCACTTAATGACAACTGCAGCACATCCAAAGCCCTTCAGATCTCAGATGCTGTTAATATTGCCAGGAATTTACTAACACCCCCCCAGTGCTGACAAATCAATAGCCTTTCCAACCATAAACACTCAACACAGTGGGAACACTGACCTAGATTTTGGCTAATGATGCTGGAAACTGGCACATGTGATGCTTTTGCTCTCTGGCTTTCATGGAAGCAGAGAATATGTAACTACCTTTAGTTTCAGAGCTGTGCCTTTCCTACAGCCACTCAGTGTTTTCAAGTGTTAGCAAGAGCAGACCAAAGATAATTCTCTCTTTATCCATCCCCAAACTGAATTCTCTGCTGCTTGAGTGGAAGCAGAATGTTTGCTAGGTGCAAACCAAGGTCTGAAGCACCTCCTGACACTTCAGTTTCCATCCAGGAAAGGGCAGTGTTGCTTGCAAATCCTGGGTGACTCACTGTGGCACAGAGTGATCACCACACAGGGTGGCAAAGAGCACTCTTGTGATGCCAAGCCTGAAAGAGATCCCCAGAACACGACTGTCAATGGAAAAGAGGAGAAAAGAGCTCCCTCCTGCCCCTTACAGGAAGAGGTGGCATGAACTGTGGTGTTAATGTAGCCTCAGCTTATTTGACAGGGAGAATTTTGACCCATTTTCCAGCCCCTCATTAAATCAGAAGGCTTTAACATGCCCATCATTCCTGCAAAACATGTGAGCTTCCAGCTTCTCATCTTTTTGGTACAATAGCCCCAAAAGAAGCAATGCACAGTGGAGTGAGAAGGAGCTTAGTCCTTCACAAGAGTGCCAAAGTGGAGTCATAGCTCAGGGCTGGATGGAGAGCACATGTGTGACCCATACAAGGCAGGAGGCTTCCACATGGGAAGTGTCTCTGCTGACCAGGACAAGGCTTGGAAGCTACACAGGGCACACCAAAGAAGCTTACATTGCCAAGTCACCAGTGACCTATTCAGAACTAATACGGTTAAGGAGAAAAGCCCAGTTTTACTAGAAAACACTGATTTCCTTCCTGATTTCTGGCTGTGTAAGGAATTGGGTCCTGGTGCTGAAATCTTGAGGAACTGGTCTTCAGAGAACTGGGACTCTGCTTGCCTTGTTTGCATGGCTTGCTTAGAGCATCCCTGCAGCCATTGCCCCAGACAGTTCTGCAGGTCAGTGAAGGTCTAACAGCCTCATGCTCCACATGGGAAGACTAAGGCAGGGAGAATAAATGAGCACAGTTAGAGTTCTTACTCCCAGGGCACTGTTTTATGCTCTGATGGCAACAGCTAGCCAGTGAGAAAGCCACCAAAGGTGGGTTAACATCAAGGCCTTCACTGGCAAAGCTTAGAGGAGAAGTCCTGGAGCCAGCTAGGTTTTAAAGGACATGTATGTGCAAAGTCCTCAGGCAGATACTTGATTTTAAACCTGGCTCTCACTCCCACCAAATTCACTGGGATTTCACCTCCATGCCTAGTGCTAAGCACACACTTCACCCAGCTGGCAAAGCTGGAAAAGGACTCCGAGTGAAGAAACATCACTGTCAAACCAGTTGCACTGGTACAGCTAGTAGAGTGAACTAGATGCAGAGATACACACAGCCAGGAATAAGCATCCTGGGCTGCAGCAAGAGAAGTGTGGCCAGCAGAGCCAGAGAGGTGATTCTGCCACTGCACTCTGCTCTGCTCACACCTCCTCTGCAATACTGGGGCCAGTTCTGGAGCCCTCAACACACAAAGGCCATGGAGCTGATGGAGCAGGTGCAGAGGAGGCCACGAGAATGCTCAGGGGCTGCAACACCTCTGCTCTGAGGACAGGCTGAGGGAGCTGGGATTGTTCAGCCTGGACAAGAGAAGGCTTCAGGGGGAACTACTAGTGACCTTCCAGGGCCTATGGGGAACTTCCAAGAAGGCTGCAGAGGGCCTGTTTGCAAAGGCCTGGAGGGAAAGGACAAGGGGCAATGGTTTTAAATTGGAGAAGAGTCAATTTAAACTGGAGATTAGAAAGAAGTTCCTCCCCACGAGGGTGGTGGAACACTGGCCCAGGTTGCCCAGGGAGGTGGTTGAGTTCCCATCCCTGGAGGCATTGCAGGTGAGGCTTGCCAGGGCTCTGGGCAAGCTGCTCTAGTTGGGGATGTCCCTGCCCACTGCAGGGGGGTTGGACTAGATGAGCTCCAGAGCTCCCTTCCCACCCAAACCATTCTAGGCTTCATTCTATGATAAGCTAGGGAGTTAATGCTACATGCAGTACACCTACTAAACCCTGGCTGCCTCACTGTCCCAGGGGTGAGAGCTGGAAGCCATGCAGTGCCTCTTGCTCAGATGGCCACAGGAAGCACTCACTGCTTTCTGCAGTCTTGCTCCATCTGCACTACTCAGCATCAAAGAGCAATTTGGTGTGCACACTAACAAACCAGAGTCCCACAGAAGGAGACATCCCAACTGAGCATCCCAGGCTGGCCAAGAAAAAATGAGGGAAGGAATTGTTGCCACAAGCCACAGCAGGTCAGACTTGTGCAGTTTGCCTGCACAAGAGATGAATGAGAGCCTGAAAATGAAGACTCATCACCTTGTCACTGATCTACCTCCAATTTATAACAGGAAGGAAAATCTCCTGACATCAGGAGGGATTAAACAGGCTTTTTGGTTGTAAAATAAATTTGCTTTATGCAAAACAGTGCAGTGCTGCACCTTGCTACTAACAGTGTGGCCTGACAGGCTCAGGGTCTATGGCTCACTAGAATTCCACAGAAAAGTTGTTTTGGGGGAAAAAAAAAAAGCAAAGCACCCCTGGACTCTGCTATTTTACACAGACCTTCTGCCTCAGCCCAGAAAGAGCTGGACTGCAGATGTGTGCCAGATTTTGTTTAGTCTATTCTGGTTATTGCTGCAGAGAAAACTCTGTTTTCCTTCTAAATATCCCTTCTGCCCCACACAGGCATGACCACAGTGCACACATGCACAATGGCACAGCCTGCTTGCTTGAAACCTAGGGCTGCAATAGAAAGGTCCTGCAGAGGGACTGATGGGAGCCAGAGGATGTAAGGGGACAAGACACATCTCCTGACAGCACAGGACATGCTGCAAGTCAGGGAAGGGAGGGGTTAGGAAAATGATGTGGAGAGGCAAGGGCAGATTAGCAAAGAGAAGTGCAAGAAAGCAGAAGAAAAATGCTCTTCCTGCCTCTCGTGGGCAGGAACATGAACATCAATGCTTTCAGTTCATATAAAATCAATATGAAGCACTGCTGATTTACATCAGTTAGGAATCTGGCCTTCAGCACTGCTTCAGCCACAGAGTTCTGCCATGAGGCTTCCCTAGACCAGGCCTGTGCTTCCTGTGCCTCTTTGTGTGGCAGAACCATGGGCACTGATCCTGCACCTGGCCTGGCTCTGAACCCTCCTCATCCTTTGACAGTTCCTCGAGTGCCAAAAGGGAGAGAAAGAGGGACTGTGGTGAGAAAAGTCCCATACAGCCATGCAGAGCAAGGCAAAGGTTCCAGTTTGCCAGTGGCAGGTGTCCCTTTGCTGCAGTGGCAGTGATAAATGTCCCCCTGACCTCCCAAAGACAACCAGAGCCACACACACACGTGCACACTCCATCTCTTGTTCCCATTAGCTCCGGAACAGACAAGCACACAGGGCCTATTCTACAGGCACAGGATCATCTTCCACTGATTGCTGCTTCTCCTCAGCCTTGATGGTGAATTCTGAACTCATTAGGCTGCTAATAGCTCTGCACGTGGAGCACAGGCACACTTGGGGCCTCAGACAATGTCCTCCCTTGTGGCCACCGCCACAGGAACTGCATTGTGTGGCTCAACACTGGAGCTGTGTTCCCCTTGGCCAGCTCTCCACAATTCTCCCTGCTCTGTGAGATTTCCCAAGCCTCTGCCAAAGCCTCTCTGGCCTCTTCAGTGCCAGGGCTTTGCTTTACATTTCCCAGCATGGCACTGCTGCCAGCCCAGCTCCATTGGCAGGGGAAACATTCCCAGTACCTCAGCCTGCAGGCACCCTGGAAGTGGAGGGCTCAGACCCTCACAGAACCCTCTCCCCAAAGGAGTCTGCTCTGCAAGAGCTATTCAGCATCCAGTTCTGGGCTCCCCAGTTCAAAAGAAACAGGAAACTACTGGAAAGAATCCAATGAAGGGCTACAGAGATGCTGAGGGCACTGGAGCATCTGTGGCAGGAGGAAAGGCTGAGAGCCCTGGGGCTGCTGAGCCTGGAGCAGAGCAGAGCCAGAGGGGAGCTGCTCCATGCTGAGCAAGAGCTGAAAGAGGCTGGGGCCACACTCTGCTCAGGGGTTGCCCAGGGCCAGGCACAAACTGGAAGCCAGGAGGTTCCATCTGAACAGCAGGAGAAACATCTTTGCTGTGAGAGTGCAGAGCCCTGGTCCAGGCTGCCCAGAGAGCTTGTGGAGTCTCCTTCCCTGGAGAGATTCCAAAGGCAGCTGGAGGTGTTGCTGGGCAAGCTGCTGGGGGTGACCCTGCTGGAGCAGGGAGGCTGGACTGGATGATCCCTAGAGATCCCTTCCAACTCCTACCATTCAGTGTGATTTGGCACTCCTCACTGTGACATTTGGGACCAGCCTTTTGAAAGTGTTTCCTGCTCATCATGCAGAGTCCTTTGGAAAACCTACCTCCCAGAGGTTCAAATGCCTTTGGACCTGCTGCTCCCATGAGTGGAGAAGAGCTGTGACACCAGTAAAATGGGGAAATGTGCAGTAAGCTGCTAGGCATCTAGGCTTCCAGTTAAAACCCCTAGTTCCAAAGCAAGTTCCTGTCAGAGACACAGTCCTCAAATGTCTATCNAAAGTCACTAGTAGGTCCCCCCGAAGTCTTCTCTTCTCCAGGCTGAACAATCCCAGCTCCCTCAGCCTGTCCTCAGAGCAGAGGTGTTCCAGTCCCATTATCTAAGGCAGAGAGAGCATCTTGCCACTTTCACTGGATAATCCCTTAATTAGTGTGGCCTCCAAAATAATCCTCTTGAATGGTTTACAGGCAGCACAGTTTAAAAGAAGCCCTGCCACAGATCCCAGGGTAATGGCCTGGTTGTCATTCTTAGGTACCTTTGTATTAGTTGATTAGCTTCCTTTTACACCAGCTAGGACAGGTCATGCCCCTACCCTCCCCATCCTGCCCCAGCACTAATGCTGCATTTAAAGGCCAATAAAACTCTTCTGACCAACTCATAAGACCACAAAAGCCATTAAAAAAACCCACACTGGCTGCAAGCTTCTTTTCCAGAGCAGTCCACAAGCCTTGATATGAAGCTCTCAAGCCATGCAACTCCACCTGCTCCATGGGTACTGTGTTCTTACTGGCCCACACTTGGCTTTTCATGTCAGTTTGTTGGGAAACACATTCAGGCTGCAGCACCAATTCCTGCCCTGCATGCTCACAACAACTGGATTAGCCAAGGCTCTCCACAAGTGCAAGGTGCTCCACATGAAACTCTATGCCACTGGATGGTTGGCTCAAGGGATTTCCTGGATACATCCCAAGCTAGCACCTAAGAACAGCTTGCAAGGAAAATCATTTCAGTGCCAGCAGCTCTGTCCTGCCTCTTGAGGCTGATGAAGTAGGATGAGGATGAAGAAAGGAGCTTGGCCTCTTCCTTAGTAGAGTGGGAAGAAATGTTACTATTCATGAGGGCAGAGAAGAAAACAATTGCTCTTCTCATGCAATGTTTTTGAGACTTAGGGATACACATGCAGCCCTAAAGAATGAAAAAAGAGTCCTCAGCCAGCAGAGAAATGTAGGTCACTGCAGGAATTAACTGAGGGGGTCTGGTGCTTTAGGCAGGTAAAGTGCCACAGATCTGGAAAAGCTCCATGAAATCAAACTTTGTATGTGATGCAGCAGGAGCTCTTGGGACCAAAAAGCCCTGTCCACTGTGTTACAATAACAGTTATTCTCTCTTCTTTCTCACTCCACACATATTTATATGTGCACTGCCCTTTTAACTGCAAATACTGAGCAGTCCTCAGAGACAATGTCTGGAAAGGTTTCCTCCTGTTGCCAGAAGAAACAAATGTCTTATATGAGAGATATTGGCTGGAGGGAGAGCAGGGGGTTGGTTTTGGATTGGGTTCTGAACCTTTTTTCTCTCCCCTCCTCCCACTCCCTTTTTTCTTCTCTGATTCAGAAGGAAACCACAAAGCAAACTTAAGACTGAATGAGACTTGTTTTTGTGAATGTTCTGGCTTTCTTTTAGGACATTCACTTCCACCCCCATTAGTCTAAATCTCCTCCATTTATACCAGCCCAATAAACTCTGCAAACTTCCACAAGTGTAAACACAATCAAAATCAGACCTGGGATTTCAGGACCAATGCAGAAGCCACTGGCAGTTAACACTGAGAGACAAAGGCAAATTTTAATGCTATTTAATTTGGTTTAACTTAAGCTCTTTAAACACACTGACCTTTGTGTGAGGACAGACTTACATGAGCAAAGGCCCAGAGCTGTTCAGTGCTTTTAGCTGCACTGCACATGGAATGCATCTCTCTGCCTCTTCAGATACCTCTTCTGAAAGGCAACTAGCAAGGTATCTATCATTGGAGAAGCTCATGCTCATGTTAGAGATGTCCCTGCTCATGTTAGAGATGTCCCTGCTTATGTTAGAGATGAATCTGATCATGTTAGAGATGTCCCTGCTCATGCTGAAGATGTCCCTCTCATGTTAGAGATGTCCCTGCTCATGCTGAAGATGTCCCTCTCATGTTAGAGATGTCCCTGCTCATGTTAGAGATGTCCCTGCTTATGTTAGAGATGAATCTGCTCATGTTAGAGATGTCCCTGCTCATGTTGAAGATGTCCCTCTCATGTTAGAGATGTCCCTGCTCATGTTGGAGATGTCCCTCTCATGTTGGAGATGTCACTGCTCATGTTGGAGATGTCCCTCTCATGTTAGAGATGTCCCTGCTCATGCTGGAGATGTCCCTGCTCATGTTAGAGATGTCCCTGCTCATGTTGGAGATGTCCCTCTCATGTTAGAGATGTCCCTGCTCATGTTAGAGATGTCCCTGCTTATGTTAGAGATGAATCTGCTCATGTTAGAGATGTCCCTGCTCATGTTGAAGATGTCCCTCTCATGTTAGAGATGTCCCTGCTCATGCTGGAGATGTCCCTGCTCATGTTAGAGATGTCCCTGCTCATGTTAGAGATGTCCCTGCTCATGCTGGAGATGTCCCTGCTCATGTTGGAGATGTCCCTGCTCATGCTGGAGATGTCCCTGCTCATGTTAGAGATGTCCCTCTCATGTTAGAGATGTCCCTGCTCATGTTGGAGATGTCCCTGCTCATGTTGGAGATGTCCCTGCTCATGCTGGAGATGTCCCTGCTCATGTTGGAGATGTCCCTGCTCATGTTAGAGATATCCCTGCTCCTGTTGGAGATGTCCCTGCTTGTTTCAGGGAGGGTTGGACTAGATGACCTTTAAAGGTCCCTTCCAACCTAAACTCTGCTTCTCTGTGAGCCTCCACTTCCTCTCTTGCCATGCTCACATCACCAGAAGGCTCTCCTCTGTTTCAGTGCAAAATCAGGCAGAACTAGCTAAAATTACCTTTGGTTTTGTAAGATATTTTATATCCTTCAGCCTCTGTCTACTCAACATTGGGATTAAGAGATTTCTAAACATTTCACAAGCCACCCACACATCTCCATAGGCACTCCAATACCTTTAAGAGTCTAGCCTGGGATCATCAGCTCTAAAATGAGATTAAGTCCACATCTAAGAAAGAAATGCAGCAAGAATTCTCTTAATGCTTATTTACAAGGTCTGGATAATGCAGTGATGCACTAATCTGGCAGGAAGGGCTGAAGATCCTTCTGAAAAGCCTTGGCTCTAACTGCTGTGCTTTAACCAATGCTTCCTGGCCCTGGGAAACAGGTTCTCCTGCTCAGGGCTGAGGAGGAGTTGATCACACATCAAAGGCTTTGCTTATGCAATCCTTAGGGCCAAGAGCCTGGGATGGCCCAGCATTTGTGAGGTGTTAGCATCCAGTGAAGAGCTGCCTGGGGATTTTCTGGAGGAAAAAAGGACTTTCTGAAAGAATGCCTTGTGCTGCTTTATCTGAGTGCAACACTTCCTGGGATGGTGTTGAGATTGGGAATACTCCCTTCTGGAAGGCAAAGATGGCCCAAGATGTGCTGTTTCCACCACACTGAGCTCCTGGGACTTCTAAGTTTCATAATAAGATCTGAACCTGTCTGGAAATGGAATGACAGTTTTCAAATGAGAAACTACTTGGGAATCTTTTCTCACAGGAGCTTCTTGGACCAATTTTTCAGCTCATTCCACATCTGAAATAAAAGCTGGAAAAAACTTAGAGGAATTGCTGCAGAGCTCCCAGGAGAGCCCAGCCCTGCCCTGGCAGCTGGCTCCACACTAACCTGGAGCACAAATGGGGCTAATGGCTCATTTCTGTAACAGAGCTGGCAAGCATAAGGAAGATTTCACACCCTTCCTCCCATGAATGGGGAAGGAGCATTCAATTAGGAGCCCTGCCTATTCCATAATCCTTTCCTTTGTGTGCAGGGTTATTAATATCTTTACATGACTAGTCAAGCCATGGGCTATGTTTTTCTGTACTCCTTTTGGCTACTACTTAATGCTTACAAAATACATACCAAAGGCACACCCACAGAAAAATAAAGCAAGAAAAGGATGCTTTTTTGGGGCATTATTTGCAGTAGTAACTGCATTCTCCAAGTATTCTGAGACCCCTATGTATTTGATATTATACAATGCCACAGAAAGATACTATCTCCAGTGA
This sequence comes from Bucco capensis, assembly GCA_013396975.1. NCBI lineage: Eukaryota > Metazoa > Chordata > Aves > Piciformes > Bucconidae > Bucco > Bucco capensis. The sequence continues at coordinate 17,563 of VWZO01005705.1, read as the reverse complement.
GTTTAAGCAGAAAACAGTTAAAGGGCAAGAGAAGAGAGGCACAGGAGAGGTAATGTGACCCAAGGAAGCCAAAAACAAAAGGTCACCATCCAAACCAAGAATAGAATTGATCCATCTCATCCAGTACTTTGCACTGCCTGTCAATTAAATATAGCTCAAAACCTCCATCAAAAAATGGAAGGTAACCATCAAGAGCAAGCTGGAAGTAGTATGCCTTGCAAGAAGACTGGAAGTTGGGAAGAAAGCCAGGTGCAGCTGGGCTATAATGGACACAGCAATAAGCATGCACATACAGAGGAGAAGCAGCCCATTCCCTGTCTATCCTGCACCCAGCACATCTGGATGGTGGGCTTTGAGCAGGAATGCAAGAAACAGGAGCAAAGCCAAAGGTGGGAGGAGCTGTCAACCCCTCTGTGAAGTCAGATGACAGCACTGCATCAGCCTGGCTTTGGAAATGGGAGAGCATTTAACTGCATGCTTGTGAGTCCTTGCTGACCACTGAGGTCTCTTCTCTGCCCATATAGTAACAACTGGAGCCAAAAGACTCCAGATGTTGGCACTAATCCTGCAGAAAGGGGTTCCTAGTTCACTGTATGAACTGGCCGAGCACCTGGAATGAAAGGATCATCCCTGGCAGAGCAGCTGCCCCAAGCAGGGGGTTCACAGCACCCCTAAGATGCTCTGCACAGTCCCTCATGTTCTCCCATCAGACAGGAGCCTAATAAATGGTGAGGCAGTGGGCAGAGTAGTACTATTTATATCAGCCATGCTGACAGTGAACATCTCTGATGTTCTAGGCTCTCCATCCACTGGAATGGAGATTCAGCTGCTCCTGCTTGAATTAATGAAGTTCTCCTTTGCTTTGGGAAGCAGCAATGCCTACCAGTACAGTGTTTAGAAAGGCCTCTTCTTCCACACATGAGCATTTCTGTCCTGCAAATTCTGTCCCAGACTCACAGACCAGATGAACAAAGCAAATATTCTACCATGTGCCTGGGCAAAGAGAGGGAATATAACTGTGCACTGAGTTAAATAAAACCACATCTGTGCTCAGCTAACCCAAGCTGCTGGCAAGATCTAACTACAAGCTGGATATCCACCTGGAGTGCTAACCAGTGCAGCCATCCAACAGTGATCCTCAGGCTAACCATATGCCAGCCCAAGGATGCTCTGCAAACAGACACAGCTACTTAGCATGGTGAGTGGTGGCAAGGCAAATGTTTATGGTCTGGTTGTGTTTAGAGACCTTGACCCATGGATAGATCATATGCAGACCTCTCTTTGTAAGTATTTCCCATGCTTGCCCAAAAGATCTGGCAGATAGAGGTGTTTAACAGTGGAAACCTTGTCAGCATCCTCCAGGCAGCCAACATCCTCTCACTGCAAAGGGAAGGTGAGAATGCAGAGCCATGAATGAGATGTCCTGGAAAGAAACAGGCCAAGGAGCCAGGGTTCAGGCTGGGAGGAGTGCCTGCTTTTGATTTGAGGCTGAGGCCAAGCCAAGCCACGGCCCTGGATTCTCCATCACTGAGATCACACAAGCCTGAGTTGGAAATCAGCTGAGAGAACCTCCCCAGTTCTGTGACACACCAATCAACCCCAAAAGCACTAAATTCAGCCTCACACCCAACCAGAAGGGCTTTGGTCTGGCACTTCACATCCTAAACCATCTCACAGGCTGATGCTTTAACAGGATTTTGCTCCATCCCAGGCACAGGAATGATCCACCAGCACTACAAAACCATGCCAGGTTCCTGGAGGATATGCAGGACTAACACACAGTATCCTTGTGTCTCTGTTCCTTATCTTCACCTTTCTAAGGCTCTCTTTGGGCTGGTACTAGTTTATTTTCAGATCTGCAGCAGAAGGGAAGGTTTCCTCTGCCTGCTTGCCAAGTCTTAAGCATGGCCTTTTGCTCTCTTTGGTGGAGAGCTTCTGCACATCCAGATTATCTAAAACATAGATCATCTGGAGTAAGAAAGAGATGGCTGCTCTTTAGACTGGATAGCACCCATGTCCATGCTATTGCTAAATGGGAACAATGATTTCTGCCTGGCCTGTGGCTCATGGTCCTTGCAGTACTTCAACAAGGCAGCCAGTCTCTGGCCTGTCAGCACAGGGTAGCTCTGATCCTTCCTAAAGCATTGCTAGCAGCCTGCAAACCTCCACAAAACCCAAGACCTGCTGCTACTAATCTCTTGTTTCCCTTTCTGCTCCGAGGTGACAAAGCAGAAGGCAGCTCCTGCCTCACATTCCTCCCAGCCCACAGGAAACTGTAAATCAGAAGAAAAGCATAACATCCAGAGAGAACTTGCCAAAGGCCAAACACCAGGATGGGCTGAGGGGCTGGGGAAAGGGAAGAGGGAACCAGCAAAACCAGCCACCAGGTGAGCACTAACCCACACCTCCACCTTGACTGGGAGAGCTCCTGCTCCAAAGAACAGAGGGCAATTGAGGGGGAGGACAACTAAAGGCCTTCCCCTCTTTCAAGGGAATAAATACATATATATACACATCTATCTATAGTCTTCATTTCCTTCCAACCCCCACTGCCTCTTCTGTAATTACAGGGCCATGGTTTAGGGGCATGGAGGTGATAGGTTGATAGTTGGACTTGATGACCTTAGAGGTCTCGTCCAACCTTCATGATTCTGTGATTCTGTAAATAACAATAATTAAAAACCTTTTAGCAGGAGAAGGTTAAACCTCTCCAAGTGTCACCCTGAGCAGAGCTCTCAGCTGTACCTCCTGTCCCTGGCTGTGGGGTGGGAGAAGCAGCTGAGCAGTTTGTGGTTGGAAGGAAAAGTGTGAGCAGTGCTGGTCTGTGAGGTGCTAGCTTTGTTTGGCTCTTGAGGTGCCCTGAAGTGACCCTGCAAGGCCAGGACGACCTACCTGGCCCAGAGAGAGAGCATGGCTGCTACTGGCCTCTAAGAAACCAAGCTTGCTTGTTTGCACTCCTCCTGGGAGCTTGGAACTGTGGCTGGCTCAGTTTTGCTTTGCAAAGAGCCTGTCACAGCTCTGCATCCACAGTGTGGCCAAGCCAGGCTGCAGCCAGGTGATGGGAAGTGAATTCCCTGGCAAGTCTCCCTGGCTTTGTGACAGGAGCTGCTCTGCCTCCCTCCCCTCAACCCTGAGGACTGTGGGGTGAGCTGAAGCACTTCTCTGGACTTGAATGCAGCAAGGATCTGCTTCATGTAGAGGTGACTTGTCCTTCTGGGCAAAATGGCTGAGATTTCCTCTGGCCCAGATAAATCTATTTATAGTAAGTGTTATGCTAATGCCATCCCCTGCTCTGATCCACTTGTACTCACTGGAGCAATAATACCTTCTGCTACCTGTTCTTTTTAAGCACTTTTGTGCAGCCAGCAGCTGTTTTATTCTCACTATAAGGTAGATGTGTACTTCCCCCGGCTTCCCTTGCCCTGCAGACCTCTGGGAGAAAACTAGGTAAAAACAGATTGCATTTTAAAGCCACTCACATTAAAGTCAGTGTAAAAAAGAAATTAATTGCTTTTCTTACCTTATCTGAGGTTTGTGCTATGTTTTGTGAAGAGTAATTCATTTCCTATCACTCTTGTGAACTAAGGAGTGTGGAGGGGATTTTAACTCATCATTAAAATGCATCTGACTTTGGGATAAACTGGACCAATTGCCTAATGGAGAGATGGCAATGGAAGAGCTGTTTTTAGTGTTCTGAGTCTCCTATTTTTGTTTCAGGATAATGGAATAAGCTGTATTTCTAATCTTGACCAAAACCTCTCTACAGATGGCTATGAGCATGATGCAGATGTGGAAGGCAGTGCCAATGCTTTTGGAGCCTGGGAGCAGGAGAGAGTTTTCTGCAGTAAAAAAAAGAGGTAGAAGAGCAGAAGCTTGGATGATATCAGTGACACTGAAATGATTCTGAGACACAGGGTCCTCATCTCTCTCCTCCTTGTTTTGTTCTCTTTTTTTTCCCAAAGGCTCCACTGAAATATTTCTTTTCCCTTTTAGAGCCTAATGATTGCTCAAACACTTGAACTTGTCATCAAATCTATGTGCTTCAGCTCCTTGCCTGCTACAGAACAAGGCCCACTGGAATGTATTAAAGTATTTGAGTTTAGCAAGTGTTTTTCCCATACACTAAATTCTCCACCGCTACTTTCTGATAGCTAGTCTGAGCTCCTGTAGAACAAAGGCACTAAGCAACCTGCTTTGAGAAGGACATTGGATGAGATGACTTCCAGAGGTCTCTTCCAACCTAAATGACTCTAGGATTTAATAGCTTAAAGGTGAAATCCTTCCTCAGCTCTTTTAACACACTCCTTATGTAACTTATCTCCTGCTAACAGGTTTCTCCCAGCTTCTCTTTTAGAACTCACAGCCAAGTGATCACGGAGACAACAGCAACTGGAGCCTCTGAATCCCTCACGATCCAACCCTGACTGATCTGCACATCAGGCAGAGAGGAAATGCTACACAGAAGGCAGTTTACTCTTCACCACTCATCATTACAGCCTAGGGGGGGAAATTCTGACAGAAGTTGTAGCAAATTCTTTCCTACTTCTGCCCACAGTACCTTGAGCAGCTTCTCCAGTTGTGAGAGAAAAGGGAAACAGCCCAGACAATGTCATACTGTTCAACTTCCAACAGTACAAGAAGGAAAACCCCATGAGAAAACTGACCTGGTGAGGACAGGTAGATCAGGTCAGGAAATGCTATTGAACCAGACTGCTTCCCTAGGGTAGTGTCTCTTCCCTACACTGCCTTCTTGGGGGGTTCAGATCAGCCATGAGCAGATGTATGGGCAAACTGTGGTGCAAGCAGTTAGGAACATCAACCCCTTGGGAATTCTACAGCCTGGCTGACAGTAAATCAGTTGACTTCATATAGGCACCATCCTGAGAGCAGTCAAGACTACCCATTAAGAAATGTTGTTCTTGTCCCCTTCAGTTCACTCAAAGTCATTTCTCAGCTAAAATGCTGAGCTGAGCACCTCCAAGTGATGGATTCTCCATGCAGACCATTCCCAGGCCAGCCATGTGCACTACTGCTGATGAACTGGCAGAGCAACTGACAAAGATCATCTGGTAACTACCACACATCACCTTCCATCTTCAGCTCATCAGAGCAGAACACTGAGAGCTATTCATTTCTCTGGTTATCAGGCTGAGTGGACCTCTACCTTCCTTTCTGTTCTGAATATTTCTGTTGCAGAAGAATAACACAGCTACAGGATTCAGCCTCTCGGGTTCAATGTGCAGTAGATCTTAGTACTCCCCTAAGACACATGGGCAGAAACAGGTAAGCTAATGACCAACCATTCTCCCCCCTCATGACTACATCAAGTGGGTCATCTGCAGTCTCCCATGAGTGACACTTTTACTCTCCTACACACTTTAATCCAGCTTGCTAAGGGACTTTAGAGCAGAAGTTACTTATCTGCTCATCAGAAGGCATTTCCCTTCCTGGGTCCCAAAGCCTGAGCTTTTGCAGTGGCCATGTGCCAACTGCCCAGCAAAGGCTGAGGACAGGAATATTCTTTTCTGAGCTGAACAAAGGAACATTATGTGGGCATGCAACTCCTCAGCTGATATTTGTTTGCTTTCTTTCACAAGCAAAATGGATTTATCAAAAACCTCGTCTCAAACACTTGTGTCTCCTCTCCAAGTGAACTGAGTGGCATTCGTTTACCAACAGAGCTGGACAACTTCCAGCAGCTTTTGTGGAGACTTCCCCTAGTCCAGAGCTTAGCTCCATCCACCCTCCTCCAGCAGGGATCTCATCCAGCACTAAATGCTCCTTGTTTCTTTTTTTTCTCCCCCTCCCCTGGGCCTTGGCTAAGAACTGGAGCTCTCCAACCTCTATGCTCCCTTTGTCTGTGTCTGAAAGGCTTTTCCTGTGTCGTGTCCTGCCAAACACAGCAAAGGTCTTGCCCTCCCTGGCAGCAGAAGTGCTGACTGACCTAGGGCACTGAGGGAGGGTCCTTGCCCCTTCTTTTGCCCTGGGACAGTTGGGTGTCACTTGGGTCCTCTCAGAGGTGCCATATGTTTTTTGCTGTGTGCCAGTGCTACAAAACTGATACCAGTAAGCCCCACAACCCTTCCCTACAGGGATGAGAGTTTATGGTTGTGCTGCATGGAAGCCTCCTGAGGGAAACAGGAATAAGTGTCCTAGACACAACTCCTCTCTTGCTTCCATTTATTACTGCTATGGTCCCAGTTTGCTAGCTCTGACTTCCTCTCACACCTCTCCAGAGGGAACAGAACTGTTGGGATGTATCTGGGGTCAGGGAATTCATTCTCATGCACAGGATTAGTGTCTCAGTCATCAAGCTCTAGAAAAGGACATTCTTCTGAGTGCAGCTGGCAGGACTTCTACCAGCCACTGATTGCTTATCTGCTTGCTGGGGCCATATGAGAGACTTGACACATCCCTTCTGAGCTAGTAAATCATCCCTGCAGGATGAACCTCACTGTCCTGCTGCACAGACAACACAAGATGTTGTCTTGGACCCTGTTCTGGAGATAGGATGGTTAGGAGGAAATTCCCAAGCTCACACAACATGCTTGGAGTAGAGAGAAGCACTGGGCAGGAAACAGGGAGCAGTGCTGCTAGGAGTAAAAATGAATCCATTCTCTGCACTGAATGATGTGGCCCTGGCAAGGCAGAACAACATTGGCATTGTAGTAACCAAGCCTCAACAGCAGAGCAAGAACTGAAGCAGAAAGTCAAGGGTCAGAACAACAGGGATCAGCCCTGTAGGATTCACAAATATTCATCCCCACACACTGAAAATTCAGCTAGAAGCCTCCACTTCTCTATTTCTTGGCATCTCACAGATCTCAACCCACACAGTGCAGAACTGCAGGTAAAAGAGAAGCACAAAGTACTCAACTATGACTAATTGTGGTGAACACAAGCAAAGATTCAAGTCCAGGAGGCTACATACTATAGCATTTAGACTCCTGGGAGAAGCTTCTTCCCATCCCACCAACACATAGATCAGCTTGGAGTTTTCCAGTGTCTCAGTCTTGTTTACTAATTTGGCATTATCCCATTGTTTTATGAATTCAGATGAGTCAGTGCTACAGCAGGAGCTTGCCTCATTCCACACTCCTCAACTCAATCTGGCAGAACTGGTTTTATCACACTCTTTGAACACTTAAGGCAGGCATCTTCCTCCAAATGTCAGCCTTCTCTTCCTCCAACCTTCAGGTAGGCTGCTCCCTGCAGAGCTGAGAGCACCAGCTGAAGTGCTAGCCTCCAGAAGGTGCAAGCAAGGAAGGCTGGGAAGTGTGTGGGAAGCGTGTGGGAAGTGTGGAGTGGGAAGGGAAGGGAAGTGGAAGGGAAGAGGGCAAAAAGGGCCTCCTGCTCTGTCAGTGCTATCATAGTGGCTGTTTCCTACATCCTGGGGCGAGGTCCCAGTGAGGGGACAAATCCATACTTCCTGCCAAAACCTGGGTTTATCAGAGAGAACAAAAGGGTAATAGTCTGAAAAGAAACGTGGATTGTGGGAAACAGCATTGTTTCACTGAGCTAGCACAGAGCAGGAACAACTGGCATGCTGCAATAGCTGCTCTCCAAAATAGTCATGGAGATTTCTGCATCACCCCAACAGTGCAAACACTGCAGGGTCATGCTGATGTTGAAGCTGGTGTTCTTCTCAAGTGCATGGGCAAAAAAAATGGCCTCAAAGCAAGCCACAAGTGTGGATCCTTGCCTAACCTAACTTTCCATAGAGTACAGCTAAACCTCCTTTAGCTACTCCATGGAGATACTTTACTGTAGCAATCTCTGCAGCCCACAGCTGTAAAATCCAGGCATGTAGCATACTGTATTTTCAGCCCAATGGTCAAAGATTTAGCAGACAAAACCATATGTCAGGCTTCTGTTAAATAAAGACTGGCACAGCTGCTTGGATGCTGAGTAAGGACCACAAGCTACATGTCTGTATCTCTGTGCATCTCACTGCACACACACACACACAGAGGCCATAACATATCCTCTTACCTTATCATAGAATCCTAGAATGGTTTGGGTTGGAAGGGAGCTCTGGAGCTCATCTAGTCCAACCCCTCTGCAGTGGGCAGGGACATCCCCAACTAGAGCAGCTTGCCCAGAGCCCTGGCAAGCCTCACCTGCAATGCCTCCAGGGATGGCAACTCAACCACCTCCCTGGGCAACCTGGGCCAGTGTTCCACCACCCTCGTGGGGAGAAACTTCTTTCTAATGTCCAGTTTAAATCCTCTGCAGCCTGCTTGGAAGTTCCCTTTAGGTCCTGGAAGGTCACTAGTAGTTCCCCTGAAGCCTTCTCTTCTCCAGGCTGAACAATCCCAGCTCCCTCAGCCTGTCCTCAGAGCAGAGGTGTTCCAGCCCCTGAGCATTCTCGTGGCCTCCTCTGGACCTGCTCCATCAGCTCCATGTCCTTTGTGTGTTGAGGGCTCCAGAACTGGACCCAGTATTCCAGAGGAGGTCTCAGCAGAGCTGAGTAAAGTGACAGCAGGCAGATGCATCCAACCCTTGGAAACACTGCATGTGCACATATGCACTTACACTCATGTTCACACATGGTGTTTCTGTTAGCAGTAGCATTTCATAAAGAGTATGGAAGTTATTAAGGCCTGCTGTAGTGTGATGAAACAGGCTGGGGATGCAGAGAACAGATTATCTCACTCTCTGATATTATATAATCTGTTTAGACTGTGCCACTTGATGCTTATTTAAGGAATGAATGAGCACTTCACCCTGGGATGTGCCACCCATGAGTTCTGACATCATCTCTCTAATCCACTGTAATGAATATGCTGCTCTGCTTTTTAGCCTTCCCCTTGCTATATCCAGTAAATGTACTGTACTAGAACAACTCCTCTCACAGGCCAGGTATGTGTGAGTGTGTGTTATTCCACAGTGAATTAAGGGATGGTTAACTATAACATGCCAGCAGAATGTTCTCCACTTCCCTCAAGAAGGGACCTGGCACCTAAGCAAAGTCAACTTCTCCTGCAGATAAGGTGAAGCAAGACAAGCATGTGAAGTGTGTGTGGGCAGGCTCTGCTGTAAATGTACCACACAGCACTGGGTTCAGTGGATTGCTCTGGGCTCCTGAGAACACACATTCAACCTCCCCACTATTTTTCTTTCTTCTGGTCTTTTCTTCCTTCCTATAAATCAAAGTCTCTGCATTGAATTCCCCTCTTTACAAAATGAGAAGCAAACCAACAAGCAAAACTAAAGAGATCTGCAATGCCTTAAAACAAAGCCTCTCCAGTAAGCCAAGACATGCACCTCACCAAGTGAAAAGAATGGAACATCTTGCCCAGAGCTTTGTGTAGGGGCAATTATCATGCTTCATTTTCTTCTTTTAGGAGCAGTGGCTCAGAGGAGTAATCAGCTCCTGCAGCAACATGTGTAGCTTACTCACTCCTTCTTTGACCTGTGCTGGTATTGTCTCACCTAGTTTGTCAGGACAGATACATGCATGCCTAAGCTCCTGTGGTCTTGAGCACGGGACTGGTGACAAAGGCAATTTCCTCAGCACCAAGCATGTGCACAAGAAACACAGAAAGACTCCACTCTAAGCCCTCTAGAGTCTTCAGCAGTCCTCTTTTGTCAAGTAGAAGCACCTTCCCCTTTCTTCTAGCAGCTCACACAACACTGGGCAGAACAGTGAGCACCAAGCTCTTCCCTTACTGCTACGTGAGCAGAGATGGGTGTTGGGACTACACTTGTGGGCAACTCCTTCTGGGCTGAGGGCCAGTCTGGCTGCAGTTAGGCATGGATGCAGGAAATCAGCCTCCACCCTCCTTGCAGGCCACAGGAATAACTGCTCATGATCCTAGTTCTGCTCCCTATCCTCTGAGATCCTCCAGAGAGGACTAGCAGCTAGCAGTTCATATTCTAGCTGCTCTGGAGCACAGAGTAGACACACAGTTCACCTTCATGCAGCCTGGGAGGTAGACACTTCTCCCTGGAGCTGCACTTAAACCATGTAGTCCATCCCTTTGGCCTGAAATTGAGGCACAGAGCTTCCTAGGGCTCCAAAATACTCCTACAGCTCAAATTCCTTGTCTTGCCCATTCCAAGATCTGAACAGAGCAGGCTCTGAGGTGCCTCAGAGAAAATACAGCAGCAGTTAGAAAGCTACTGGCAGGTAAAAGTCTCAGCCTTCCATCCTGGCCATGATGCCTGCTTCCCCCTCTGCCTCCAAGTCTGCAATTGCTGCTCAAGGAAGGAACAAATTCTGCTCTTTCCTTTCCCCATAGGAAAAGTTAGCACAGCACTGTGTTAGTATCAAGACAAATCTAATTTAGTTTTCACTTCCTTTCCTCCACCCTCATTTTTGAAGCAAGCTTTACATGAGATAGGAACCTCATGAATAATGGGAAGAGCTAACAATCTGTGTGTGTAACAAACACTTGGGAAACAGCAGTCAGGAAGGACTCTAAAGATCTGCAATCAGAATACAGACCTGATGTAGAGGAGAACTGTAAGCAAGCAAGCACACTTGGCTGCAGGAAAACATTTTATCCTGTCCCCAAAAGTCAACCAAACTTGGACTGCAGGTATGTTTCTAGGGCTCTTTTCTTTATCCCAGATAACTGAACTCACAAAGCTAGCAGTAGTCTGTTTTTTTAAGCAAAGCCAGTGCTTAGGAAGCCAGAAAACCTCATGGCTCCTTCTGCAAAAAAACCTAATACTGTGGCTGAAATTTCAGAGTGTTATGAAACCAGTTTTTAAAGAGACCATCACCATTTCAGAAAAGCTTGGGATTCCAAAGCTCTTGCACTCAATTGCATTCCTCCCTTCCTCCCATCCCTGCTCTTCCACTACTTGAGAGCAGAACAGTTTAGAATGCTTCCAGTCAAGGCTTTATGGGGTTAGCAGTTTCAGGAAGCTTTAGGTGCAGGAGGTAACACAAACTTACTTTGCAATGGCCACAGGAAACTGCTAGGTGATGAGGAAACTTGCTCTCACCAGCCATGTGGATCTGAGCAGGGGCTAGGGATGTGTGTTTGACCTAACCAACTATGTGAAAGAGTACAGACAAAGCTCAGAGACAGCTGCAGCCAGACCCAAAGCCACTCTGGTAGCTCTGATTACAGGTCTCAGCCTTCATGCTGTTCCTAACCTCAATCAATCCTGTGCACACACACTTTCCATCCTGAGCTCCTCTGTTACCCTGTCAAGCCCTAACAGCAAACTGAAAGGCTTTGGCCTCCTTATATCCACAAATAAGGTCTCTCGCCTTACTGTACCTGTGCTAGTAACCCCACATTTGTGCCCTACAAGCCAGAAAATACTGTTTAACTGGAGAGAGGGACTTGCAATATCCCCCAGCACGTGTTTGTTGTAGGAATTGCAGTGGAATTCACAATGCCCTGCTCTGTGCATTAGCAGATGAGACAGTGCTTTAGTCCTTATCCAGTGATTATAGGACAAAGCTGAACTGCCCTACTGACAGTGCAAAACTCTGCAAAGGCACCCAGATGAACAGAGGTCACTGATAACACTGATAACGTGCAGCAAGCTGCCATGGGCCTCAGGATGTCTGGCACAGGGCAGCCCAGCCACAGGAAGCTGCTGGACATGCAGGTCAAGCTCCTCCAGGCAATGGATTCTCCATCATGCTCTTGCATCCCTTCTCCTTAACACTCGTGGTACCCAGAAGGAGAGCCATGGAGAGAGCAAAATGCCAGAAGACATCACTGGCACAAGAGATGATTTTCATCTCTGTATAGCCACAGACATCCCAGCCACCAACAGAAAGACATCTGAGAGGAACAGCTCCCAAAAATGAAAGCAAGCAACTTGTAACTCAGAACCTGATCCGTTAGACAACTAGAAACCTTCCCCAACCTGCAGAGTTGTGCAGGGTACACGCTACTACAAAGCAAGCTGTGTCACAGGAGGGTTATTCAGGTAATAAAGTCAATTGTCAAGTGATGAAATATCAACATTTCCCTCCTCCATGTGCTACACCATGAAACTTAGGAGCTACAGCTCCTGTGAGCAGCCTGACAGATTATGTTTCAGAGTTTAATATCACCCACTGCAAACTCACAACTTCTAAGGCTGGGCAGTTTTATCTTGGGGGGAAAAAACTCCTTTTGTGATGTGGAGAGCTGGGGTGTATCAGTGGGGTTTTAGCTGCAGAACCTGGGCCCTTTGGGGTACCCTGCTCACACACTTCACAGTTCAAAGTTATGAAGGAGAGTGCTTGCCAAATATTTGGCATAAAACACCATTTCTGAAGCTAAGCCAGAGATGTCAAGTGAGTTGTCACCCAGTTGCTTCTCTCATACCAGAGGATTTTCCCTGACTACACACTGCATAAATACCTTCAGCTCTGCTCAGAGTAATGCAGGCTGAAGAACTAAGTGCTTCAGGAGTTTGGATGGCAGAAAACCTCAGATCAAGGGACTTGTGCTTCCATATACTTCTGTGTTAGCATCTATGGAGGCAAAAACCCCTGTGCCACGTGCAGTTGGGAATGTGACTGACCTGATGCAAGAGCAGCTGAAATGCAGAACAGCCTCGGCTGCAGAGAAGGTCTCCTTGAGTGATGCTGTCACAATTATGGTCTTGGTATGGCATATCAGGTACAAACTGCCACAAATACCCATGAGGAGGGGAGGAGCCAACCTGATAGACTAGGGATGGACCCCACCATAAACCATGTGCCAGTACAAGCCTGGTAAAAATCAGATTTGCTTCTGTATCACTGACCTGGGGTCACTTTAAAGGGATGCCAAAAAAAAAAAGGAGGCTGGAAGCCAGGTGAGGAAAGAAAGCCTCACTGTATTTGGAAAGCACCATGCTGACGTATAGATATTTAGGGGCTGGATGGACAGGATGGACTGCTGTAACTGGGAGAGCATCTCATGGCTGGTGCTGTGACAGGAAGTAACTCTATGGTAACATCTTTGCTTTGGACTTCTCCCTTTACATACCTCAGACTCTTCAACTTTAGAAGCGCAAGGATAAAGAGATAGGATAAATAGATAAAGACAGGTATTATGATTGATACAGATAACACCATGCTGCTTTAGTGATAATATCTCCTCTCTCATGTAACTAAACCAGCAAGTAGTGGCAGTGACTCCAGCAGAAGCTCTGTCTGTAGGCGTAGCCTCACACAGCTGCAATCACTACTGGGGATCTTGCTTACATAAGAAGCCTTGTGTAACAAAAACCAATTGCAAATCAATGCATCTGCTCTTTTGGTTCAACTGAATTAGTTAAACAGATCAGGATTCTTCCTTTGGTCATCCTGGCTGTAATTTAGATTTGCTTTAAGGTAACTTCAGCTACTAAGTGTGGCTTCCTTCCAACTGCACGTCGGTAGTGTTTGGGTGTCAATGGACACAAATCACACAGAAGCCACTGCAAGTTTTTTGCCTGCCCTTCACTGCCACACATTCTCACAGCATGGATGCATTAAAACTGGTTATGCTAGCTTTAAACTTGTCTAATTCAATCTGTTATCAGACTTAGCAAGATCAGTTTGAGTAAGGGTTTTAATTATTCCCATTCCGTTTGAAACACCCTAGTAAGAGCTAGAAAATCTTTGCTCAGTGTACTTGTTTTTCCACTTTCTTTTCCTCTGGCAAAGGACAATTTTTTTCCCCCCCTTGCATCTTTCATAGAGCTGGAAGACATGCCTGCCTTTTTCTCTGCCTAATGAGAGCCACAACAAGGTGCAGACAGTGCTGCACATTGCTGGAACAAACATCCCTGGGTCACTGCCTGATGACAGGGCTGCTCCAGGGAGTACTGTCAAACTATTGCCTCACAGCCAGCCAAGAGGCTGCAAGGCATGGGGGAGGTGAAGCCTGGCACCCCCCAAATCTGAACATCTTGTGTAGCCTTCTGCCTCAATTGCAGGGCTCTCTTCCCTGCTAAGCAGCACACAGGTGGCCTGAGGCTTGGATGTGCATGGAGGGGATGCTGTGAGCTGTCTGCTCCCTTAGGTCCTGGTAGCTGTAAGGGCTTCTGCTGAGAAGATTCCAGCACCTGAGTCATTGTGCTACAGGCAGAGCACAGCACCTCCTGGCTCACCCCACTGACATGCAGTGGGGAATCCTGTCCTCACAACAAGGCTGATTAAGAAGGTTGGTTAAGAGCAACAACAACTACAATAGGAATGTTAGTTAAGGAACTGCTTATTTCCCTCCCTCCTGGGAATTACCGCAGAGACATTTGGGGTTTTCTGTGCCCCACAGAGTGCTACAGCCAGGTCCAACCTCTGCAATTTGTTCCTATCCTCCTCTTGCCCTCCTGATAGTTCCTGGAGTGCATTTACACCCAGAACAAGTAACAATGTCCCTACTCAGCCCTTAGTATCAGGTGAGTCTTCCCTGAGTAAGGAGGGAATAAAGGTAGGGGGTAAGGCTTGGAAGCTGGCTGTTAGTCCAAGGACTTCCATTCTGCCAGAAAAAGCCAAATTTAACTCATCTAGCACTGATGCTTAACAGATCTGCAAGGACAAGAGCAGTAATAGGTTCTTCTTTGCATCACCCCAGACCACTGGCTTCCCTGACTCAGTGGAACCAGGCAGAAATGTGTTCCTAGATTTCCCAGGCCACTGCTAGTCAATCAGAAGGCTGTGCATGGCAGGAAAGATGAAAGCCACAGTATCTATTGGGGTTGCATTCAAATGAGCTAGAACTGGTCTTTCAAGGTAATTATAGTTGTTTACTGGAGTTGGATATACACGTCTCTACAAGATACCTCACAGAAATAAGGCTTATCTACCAATCTGGAGATCTAGACATGCTTAAGGAACAAATCTTGCTCTTGAAAAACTTTTCTTTATAGCAACTGATCCCTCTAAAAGCAGGAAGCAAGGATGGCTTGAGTATGGATTGAGTATTGATCTGGAGTGCTTTGACATGTAATTGGATTGGATTGCTAAAGTAGACTAGTTTGGTAGCCTTATTATAGGATGCTCCTGTTTGTTTATTCCTGTGCAGTAGTTTTGGGAGGTGTTTTTTTTTCCTCTCTGTATCTAACAAAGAAAAAACAATTTGATTACCTCAAAGGCTCACTGCAAAGGAGAATAAGCCATTTGTAAAACATGGCACAACCCTTTGCTGGGAAGTGCAAAGGGGCTCAGGGCAGCAGTGGGTGTCAGTGGGAAAGGGAGGATGATTCCTAACTAAGGGAATGCTATGGATTCAATTTTTGCCTCTTCCCCAGAGGTTTCCTATGGCAAGGACCTTTACCTATTGCTGTCTCAGTCCCTGTTGAGAAAGTGGATTATATGCTACCTTCTTCCTCATTCTTCTCTCTATTTTTGTATATAGTTTAGCTTATCTGGTATTTTCCCTTTGTTAGAGCTGTAAGATTTTAGGGACATGTTAGTGAGCATCTCTGCCATGCACTCTGGAAGAAGCCTGTCCCTTACAGGCATCTAAGGATTCTCTTGTATTACAAACAAATAATTGTAAGGGGAAAACTAATTAAAGAGTTGGGAGGAAGAAAAGTATACAACCAGGCTAAAATCTGTACCCGTTGAGAAAGTCTAAAGAATTCTGTTTTGTTCTTTGTTTTTTCCACAGCTCTAATGTCAGTGTTTTCGCACTCTTTGAGGTGTTTGTGGTTTACATGTTCCCCTGCTACATATATTTCAGCCTTCCTGAAATCAGCAGTCTCATTTCTCTAGTCCAACCTCTTGTTCTCCCTGTAACAGGCAGACTGTGTCTGGCCCTTTGGGAAATAGTTCATAATTCCATGCTTAAATAACTGGCTTTTGATAAAGGTCCAACAAGAGTGCTCTGAGAGCTGTTTTGTTTGTATGGATGGAGCAGACAGAGCAGAATGATGTTGCCTGCATACTAAGAAACTTGGCCTGAAGCCCACACACACACACACACACACACCAAAGGCAAAATAAATAAATAAACATATCAATCAATCTTGACGTCACCAGGAAAAGGGTCACTGCCATGTGGAAGGAGACATCTGGACAGTGAAGTCACTGCTCTGGAAGGATGCCACTGAACAGTTCACATGCTCTGCAGCACAATAGGATAAAATGACAGTCAAAAAAAGAGGAGGAGGGTGGCTAAATTCTAATTGATGCTAATGGAGCAGAGGTTTCAAGAAGAAGCTTCATACCTTCTGCAAACCTATCCATGCATCTAACTTTTCTCCTGCTGATAAACTCCCACAATTCCAATGGCCACAAATAAGATCAGCCTGCCATCTCACATGGCACTGTCCACTATTATACCTTTGCAACCAGTTTTGGAGCCAGAAGGAGGAGGCTCTTACCACACAACTTGAATTGTGTGGAGGAGGACCCTTCCCACACCTCTACATATCCCCAAAGGCAGGGATACAGGAGATGCACTTGCCCACGTACTTGCCTTACCTGCAACAATTCACAACCACACACAGAGATGCACAATATGATAGTTTTTCAGAGTAGCCACAGCATAGACCACTGCAGCCTCACATATCAACCTTGCCTTCCAAGAAATTCTTTTTAAAGGCACTTAAAGGAAAAATGTTCTGTTTAATGAACAAAAAGGGTTGGGGAAGGAGCAACAAGAAATGTCTTCAGGGAAGGAAAGACCCTTTGGTAACTCCTTCCCCTGTACACACAGCCAACCAACTTGCTTCTGCAGGCTATTGTCTTTCTTTCCCTCTGTCCCCATCCAGGCACAGTATTGAAAGCAGCAGGAGATTGTTAGCTATGGAAGCTCTGATCTTCTCTTTATAGCATCAGGCCATCCTAACCCATCCGGACACCTAACCAGGATGCTCCTGGCACAATGGAGCATCTGTGCCCATAACGTGGAGCCTCTTCTCCAGCCCTGGGCATTCCTGAAACGGTTTGATTTAAATGCAGCCCAGCCAAGACGGAGTCTTTGTTGTCATAGCCCAGATTCCTTCAAGACCGCTAAAAAAATCCACCCTCCAAGAGATGGGAATGTGAGTGCATGGAAAATGCCTGTATTCCTGAGCACTGGCTCCTGGGGCGGTTTACATTAAGCACTGTCCAGCTGATCCTCACAGGATGATGCCACTTTTACCCTGACACCAAAGATCCTGGGCTGCTACCATGAGCAATTTCTCAGCTGCAAAGCATCCGAACGGGGCAAGGGAGGATAAGGATGCGATACCGGGGAGAGGGCAACGCCTCTAGCCCGGTAGCATCCTCGAACCCAGCCCGGCAGCTCCAGCGGGGCCAGGGGGCTCACGGGGGCCGGGGACTCACTGGGGCCGCCTCCCCGCTTCCCTGGCCCACCGCTGCCCGGTTGACGGCCCGGCGGAGCCGGTAGGGCTCGTCTCGTCCATCCCTGGTGTGTCTGTGTCTCCCCCCCCCGCCACTCCTCACGGCTTACCGCGACCCCCCGCCGCCTAAAGCGATTAGCAGAGCCCCTCGCCCCGCTGCTCCGCCGCAGGGGAGACTTGAGGAGAGAGGGGTGGATCGCGTGTCGGCGGGGCGCTTACCGGAACCGGGGCGAGTCCTTAATACACTCCTCGAACTCCACCGTCATCCTGCCGGTTCAGCCCGCGGCGCGATCAGCGGAGGAAGCGCATCGCCCGCCGGCAGCCAAGGACGCGCGGGAGG
>VWZO01005704.1:964-39671 GCA_013396975.1 Bucco capensis | reverse complement strand
ACCTGTCTCCATTCCTCCCCATTCCTTATGTTTCCTCCTGGTGAAAGGAAGGAAGGGGATCCTCGACAACTTGTAGAGCCTCTGCCTGTTGCTTTTGCTGCAGGGTGGAACTCCACCAATCAATTTCATTCTCACATTCCCTGATGTTTCTTAAAACCTATGTACTTCCTCCCTCAGTTCAGCTACCTGCCTGAGCAGGTCATTGATCTGATCACACCTCACAAGGAGGGGTCTCCAGCTCCCCCCAGTAGGGCCAGGCTCAAGCACTCTCTGCAGCCTGAGACCTGCACAGCAACATGATTGTGTGGGAGCGCTCAGTCTGAGTTCCCATGCTCTTTCTTGCCATGCTTTTGGTCCGTGTAGTAACCATAGCTCCTAAATGTTAACTGCCCTGAAGTTACTCCTTGCTGGAGAAAAGGAAAAAAAAGAAAAAAAAGTATTTTATTTTTCTCTCTGCACTGCACGAAGGCCACACGGCTTTTGAACCGCTGTGGCTCTCCCCACTCCGCCTACTCCTTGCCTTGATTGGCTGGCGTGACTTCCTGGTTCCACCGCAACTCAGGCTGCTCAGGAAGTGCTGCTGTCGGCAACCTCCTTGTACAGCAGGTCTAAAACTGTCCCCTCAGCTCTCCTCAGTCAGGGTGAATGCTCTCTCAGCGCAGCTCGCTGCTCTGTCTCACAGACTAGCTGCCTGAATTAGGTGAATGTTGGCACTCAATTACAAAAAATAAAACTTTCTGGTAACGCAGATGATTCCAACCAACCAAAATTTCTCCTTTGGGGATAGGACATGTCTTTTTATGTGGTAGATCTAGCATGGTTGTCAATCTGGATGTTTTCTTTTGTTGTTGCAGTGATAGGGCTAGTGACTTTGGATAGTGTTTATGGTAAATGTAGTTTGTCAAGATTTAGCTACAAATTTTGTTTAGAGATACTGTTAGACCAAAACTACCTCTTGAGACAGGAGTACCTAGTTAACTGTTTGATTGTAAAGAAATTAAAGGGCATGACTTCAGCATGGGCAGTGGCTTATGATAAGATTATCAACTCTCTCAGCCATCTGTAGAAGAAATTCTGTTTCCAGAAATTGTAATATCCAAATTCAGAATTCTTCAAAATTAAAATTTCTGATTTTTCTTTATAAATAATTCCCCTCCTACAGTTTTTTCCTGTGTGCATGCACAAAGATTTAATTGTCCCTTAAAGCAGATGAAAAAAGCTTCACTCATGTAAAAACAAATTATAAATAATCTGTTGTTTAATTAGAAAAAAAAGTCTTTAGATATTTTGAGATACTTGAAATCTGCTTTTGAGTTTTAAAAAAAATCAACCTAATTGACTTAAATGTCAGCATCACTGCAAAAAAGTCAAGGTGCTGATTTACACACACACACCCCTTCCCACCCCCCAATTCAATATGAAACTAAATTTACCCTTTAGTAGCTTGCTGAAATTGTTGGCAATTGATTTCAGAATTTATACTCATTATGATGATGTTCTTTTTGAGGGAATATTTCTATGAGCTGTGAAACTCCTTCCTCAAAAATACAGAGATGTTGAACCTCGGAAGTGAATGGCTTGGTCATTGTTTCTGTAGTGAGTGATAGCCATCTGGATATATGAAAATTGACATTTTTAAGTCTCTCAGAATTTCTTGCATGTTATTATATTAGTGTGGTTCATTAAATCGGTCACTAATGGTATCTGGTCATGAAATCTAAAGTCATGTTCAGCCTAGACTGAGTAGCAAATACTGTGTGTGCTTTCAATTGTCAGAAATCTTGTGAAGTGTAACAAACTCAACTTTTGAAAATGTGTTTGACTAATGGATCACTCTTCTGTTTTTCCCCCACAGGTTCGATCTGTGGATGAGATGAATCATGAGTTTCAAGCTCTTGCCCTAGAATCTCGGGGAATGGGAGAGGTAATTATTCTGGGCTGAAAATTCAATTGGTGGTTTGGAAATGTTGATGCAATTTAAGAAGTTTTAAATTACGTGTCATGAAGCAAAGAGCTTCTTTTAAGACCAGATTGATTTTTCGGGTAACTGAAGACATCTGTCGCAGCTGAGGATAAACTTAAGTACTATGCAAGAACACTGGGATGGTTGTTGACTGGATCTGCTATGTTACTGTGTCAGTCTTATCAGATGACTGATACTCTTGGGGAAGTGACAGCATAATTTCAAAGTTTGTGCAGCTCTATGAAATGAGGCATGTTTTGAGTTTCACAGTACCTGAGCTAGTGAAACAATTGCTTACTACCTCTGAGAAACCAATGAAACTGGTGTCTGAAAAAGATATGGCTCTAGAAGAAAAACTGGCATACCCTATCAGAAATGTGTGGTAATTTACTATTATTTTACTGGTAATTACTCCTTTAAAAGAAAATTTTAGCCAGGATGAAGAGGGCTATTGTATAATTTCACTAGAGAGAAGGAATTTTTTTTTATTGGTTTGGTTAGGTTTTTTAAATCAGTGTACTTTTGAGTGGGGTGAAAAAAAAAAAGATCATGGAGGATGACTTAGCTCCTTTAAAAGCAGTTCCCTGACCTGTTTAGAAAGTAAGCAGCACACATTAGGGTTACTTGCCCTGACAGAATATGGTAATGAAATAAATTGACACTGAACTAACTTTTCAAATACTGGTCCTTTTATCTTGCTGGATATTTACCTAATTCAGTTGATAATTGAACCAGTGACAAGATTTCAGCTTAACTTTCTTAAAATCATGATAGGACTGTGAACTCTACAGAAACCATAACTTACTGATGGAAAACAAATGCCATGTTCTAGTTGCTGAACATTTCTGGGCTGAGACATGGCTGTTCTTAGGGGTTTTTTGTTGGGTTTTTTTTGTATGTGTGTTTGGGTTTTTTTGTTTAATTTAATGAAGCATGTAACTGGTCACTTGGCTTTTCAGCAGTTTTACTTTATCCAGTGTTTCATGTTGACTTTCTTGAACAATCTCCCATTTGAAAAGCAATAATAGATGAAGCTCTGTTATCTAGAAAGCTGAGTAGCTGCATTGGATAAGCTTGATTTCCCCCCACTAACTTCCCCAAGTTCTTCAAACTCCTTTCAAAAGGTAAAGGTGTTAGTATGGTATCTGTGATAGTACTAGCAATGTGATAGAGGGGATGGGTAAAATTCATATTGATATTTGTTCTTTTACCACCCAGTAAGTACTCTGAAAGGTTGGAAGCAGTGAAAATAAAGAATGGAACAAATGCCTGGAAATTAAATTGAAATATATTTGACTTCTACAGATCTTTATTTTAGGTTATCTCAGATTGAGGGGGCTATTCTGCATGGTTTATGATATTGTTTGTTTGTTTTCATGGTACTCTATGGATCTGTGAAGGTGTTTTAAAAAAAAGGGCCCAACAAACTCCTCCCTATGCACAAAAAGCCAGTGTTCTGGTACAGTAATATAACATCAGAAATTGATACTATATTGTGAGGCTGCACTTAGGAGGTGGTTATGACATTCATTTCAATAGTGTCTTCCAGTTACCTGGCAGTAATACAGGCTCACATAGCTAGGCTGAATTATTTTTCTTAATGTATTCCCCCAACAATAAAGTAGTTTTGGAATATATTCCATGGCTGTTGTAACTTTCTTTTTGATTATAACCTTCCAAAATATTTAAGGAAATGCCCTTATTGTTTTGTATGTCAATACCCCTGACCCTTGTAAGTTTTAATAGGTAGTTGTGCATTATTACATGCTATCCTCTGTCTACTGTGAAAGTCAGGTCATGTCAAGTGATCTGCATTTAGCTATTGGGAAGTTGTTCTATCCAGACAGAAAAAAGAGATTTTTTCTTCTCTGAACGGAAGTTAATTTTATTTTCATAACTCTAATCCTTGGTCTTTCCTTCACCTCCTACCCGCCACCCCCAGGCTGGGAATCAATACTTGGCATTGAGAGGCTGTTAAGCCTTAGTTTTTGCATCATTACTAAAATCAAGACTGTCTGTGAATCTTCAAGCAAGTATTTCTTCCATATGCTAATAAAAATGAATATAGTATGAAATCTGTTTTCTTTGTACCATAACATATTTTGGAAATCCATACTGGATATCCCTCTGAGCTGCGTTCAGATGGACCCTGGCATCAATTGGTATTGGGAATAGGACAGCATAACATGAGCCAGATGTACATTTCCTTGATTTGTTCCTCCCTTGTAATTCCTGGAAAATTTATTCTGTGAAGTAACAGACTAAGTTTTACTAACAAGAGATGTGCTGTATTGCAGACATCTTTCTCTAAATATCTCTGAAAATTTTAGCTGTTTTGGTTGAATACAGATATTTTTTGCTCCAGCTCCCAGAAGCTATCATGACCCTTAAGGTCATGATAATATTCTGAAGAAATACTGATACATAGTGCTATCTCTCTTCTCTAGACATTTGTTGTTTGCTATTTCACGGCCAGCATAGTGGGCTTTGGGACCTGTACTGTAACCTAATACAGGCATACATAAAATTAATTGTCAATCAGAATGTAAAACTAAAACTGTTTTTGATAATGTCTATTCCTGTAGAAACTTACAAGGTCAAAGTACACACAAATTTCATTTTAGGGACAATGTACGCATTTCTGGGGTAAAAACTTCATTTAGACAAGTTGTAGAAGGCTCTATAAGAATAACTTCTGCTCTTAAAAAATAGCAATCAAAAAAAATCAGAGTCCTTAATTCAAGAGTCTGTAATAAAGATTGTGCAGTTACTTATCGGAGAGCTAGTTAAGAGGCAGCTTTAGCATAACTGGTTATTTTTGCATAGAAAAGGGCTTTGTTCATCTGGCAGAGACATAACAGAGATCAGTGCTGATGCTGAAAAAGACACTTTTAGCTTTCTACTGGAAGAGCTTAGTAAGAAATATAGCAATCTTGTCCATTATTTTGAATTGCGATCACATGCATCTTTGTAAGGTTTCTTTTTTTATTGGATTAAATGCAAAAAATACTGAGCAAGACACATGTTATCAAAGGGCAATGCATGATGATGTTAGGTACTTCTATTAAGTTTGTGATGGCTTCTTGATTAATTCTTTTTCAGTAGAACAGATCAAGTGGCTTTGGTTTTATTTCTTGTCTGTTGAAGAGAAACACATTTATTTGATTTTTCTTAAAAGTACTCTTTTGAGTTACACAATGAAATAGTTGACAGCTGCTAGGACTGCTCCTGTATGTGATGATAATCCAGTAGCTAAACCATGCCTTTAAAAAAAGCATAGTGTATGTCAGATCCATCATCTGTCAAAAAAGAAAGTAATAAATGTAAGTTATTGACCCTCAGGGAGGTACAAAATTGTAAACTTAAAGAAATTCATTTATTTAAATATTTGATGGGCTTCTTTGTTGTGTAGAAATGTTAATGAAAACTTTTCCTGTAAATCTGTTTTTTCTTCAGTAAGATACAGTTCAAATTTATCCTGTTGAGGTATAGATGATACATTATGTTTTGTGTTAAAGATGCTCTATATTCGTTGTGTACCAGAGTACATGAAGACCACAAGCAGTTGAATATCTCTGTTCAGAATTTGAGAGTATATAATTAAAACCAACAATCCAACACATACCTAAAAAAACCCCAGAACAACAAACACCCCCACACACCCCCCTCAAACAACAATAATAAAATCACCCCTAAACAACCTGTACTTTTGCAGTGAGGATTATTGCTACTTTCTTCCAGGGTGTTTTTTGTTCTGATAGAAACCCTGCAAAGGAGTTTTGAAGTCAAACGAGGTATTGCAGTGTGTTCTGCTCTGAATTTGCATATTGTTCTTAACAGTGTTGTCTGAACACCTGCCTAATAATGAAATTTACTAATTTCTGGCTAAGCATACATTAAGGTGATGTTCATTTAATGACATTCAAGATATTACTTGACCTGTTTTATTCTGACAAAATTGTGTTAGGTTGTGACACCTTCAGTTGTTTTTCTCATAGCTCTCATCTCAGCTGGACACTAAAACTTGTTTTAAAATAAAATTTAAAATAAAATGTCTCTTGCAAAACCAAGGTTTCACAGGTATCATTAAGTGCTCGCTTTCTGTTCTACCACTATCCTACAAAATTAAGTAATATTGCAAACATGTTACAGTATAAAGCTAAAAAGGGATGAATAGCTTGAATAAGCTGATCTGAAATCTATAATCTTTTGCTTTTTATGGTTTTATCACAGTTGTAAGATTCCATTAATCTGGTCCTATGTCCTCTGATGGCTAGCTTCATCCTTAAATTCAGGGTAAGCTTAGTATCTTGGTGCTTCCAAGCTATGTTTGCTCAACGCCTGGTGATGATTCTCCCTTTCATAGAGAGAATGGGCACCTCTGCCAGGGTAGGTCATAAAATTCTAACTCTTGCAGGCAAAATACTCTCCTATAGTATCAGCAATCCTTAAGTTTCTCCAGAGGAGCTCTTGTCACCTCTATTTAAGTGCTAACATTGTGGCCTGTTAATTGCAATCTTACACTTTCTTTGAGCTATTTTCACAAGCTCTTTCAGTGCAACATTAAGAAATAATTAAAAAAATGTTTGTTAGTTATCTAGGCTCATACTAAGTAGTTGTGAAGTTCAGGAGGGTTTTTTAGCCCCTTAAGTAACAGGAGAATTAAAACTTCAAGACATACTTTTTATTGCAAACAAAGCTTTATCAGATTACTTTTTTCTAAATTTGCAAAATTTAAAATTTTAAATTAAACATTACATTTTGCAAACTTTATTGGAGTATGATGCTGTCTTCAGAGCTCTTCCCTTTGTTTTTTGCAAGTTTTTTTCTTTATAGTTTCAATTGATGGATTTTTAAGTATGTAATATATAATCTGAGAATACAGGAGTTTAATTACATATTCAAGAGAAAAAGTGGCATGCAGAGTTTGACAGTTGTACTGCTATTGATGGGAAAGGTTAGAGGAATAAAATAAATTTAGTAAAATAAAGGTAAAATGAATGCTGACATTTGAGGCAAGAAATGACACTGATCTAACTTGATATTTTTTTTCTTTAGAAGTAGTAATGAAAAAAATCATTCAGCTAAATGAAATTGTTGGTATATGGAACTTCAAACTTGAATGTCATGGATTTGTAACCAGCAAATCCCTATGGTCTAGAGGAGCTGACTTGCCACCATGTGTGTTAGTCACTTTCTAAAATTTGGAACATGATGCATTTCTAAGTGAACAGAAGTTTACAATGAATGCTGCTGTTTCTGGTCATCATGACCGTATTAGTTAAATGCCAAGCTTTTGAGCCAACATGGAAAGAAGACAACTTTTGAGAGAATTGACTTGGTTTAACACAGGAGTTCATCTGATTAGCTTTTTTTCACAGCTGCTTCTATGCTCTGTATCTCTCCCTCATAACTTTAGAATCTCAGTCTCGTTAGGGTCATTTGAGCATTTTTTTTTATACACCATCAGCTTCAGAAAAAAAACGTAACTTTTAAGTGTTTATAGTAATTCATTGGCAACATGTACTTCCTTAGGTAAAGCTGACTGTGGTATCTAAAATGAAATACTTGCATATCCTCCTAATAATTTTGCTGATTTTTTTCCCCATTTGTAAGCATATTTTAAATAGAACTGTGTTTTTCTTTTGGAACAGCTTTTACCTGCCAAAAAGTTTTGGGAACCTGATGATTCAGCAAAAGATGGACAAAAAGGGATATTCCTTGGTGATGAGTGGAGAGAGACTGCATGGGGAACTCCTCGTAAGTGATTGAAAAATCAGTCATGTTTACTAGATGTTATTTCAAATTAAATTTGTACCACAAATTTTATTATTTTTATTTTCCTTTAATTTTAATTGTGAAAATGTATCCTGCACTGGTGATTGTGTGTCAATAACACTTTTTGAAACTGAGATTTGGAATTTTTTATTTAATTTAATTTTGGTCTTGTTTAATATTGCCTCTGTAAGGAAATGCAAAAACATTACAAGTTGTATTTAAAAATTAAATAAAAAAAACACAAAAAAAACAGCAAACCAATAGTTTTATTTATTTGTTTTTAACAGACCATTCTATGTCCCAGCCTATTATGGTACAGAGAAAGCCTGGACAGGGTTTTCATGGAAACAGTGAAGTAAATGCTGTATTGTCTCCACGATCAGAAAGTGGTGGCCTTGGAGTGAGCATGGTAGAATATGTGTTAAGTTCCTCTCCAGCTGATAAATTGGATTCCCGGTTTAGGAAAGGAGCTTTTGTAAGTAATGCAGTGTGTTAAGCTTGCCTAGTGTGTACTATGGTCTTACTATCTTATATGGCTGTGTTTTCTACTCTGTCCATTTTCCTTTTTTAATGCTTTTCTTTAGAAGGAAGTGTGTAGCTGCTATCTGTGTCTTCCTTGGTTGGAGGGGGCAAAAGAGGAAAGTGGTTTGGGAATCTTGACTAAATAGCTGTCTTCAAGTCCTTTTCTAACACCTTTAAATAAAGACAGGGAAAAAATTGCAAATAGCTCAATTTAAAATGTGTGATGGGCTTTATTCTAGTTCTTCCTATTCTGTGTTTCCATTTGGATTTGTTTTGTGCTAGATATTTTAAGTGTAAAAAATAAACTTCATCTAATTTGATGTGTTACTGCTTTAACAGCATGGCTATAGTTAAGGTTGAGTTAGCTCTTCCATTATAAATCTTGGCATTCCTTTTCACATTTTGGCAGTTATTAATTGCATGTGGTTGAAACTTGATGACCAAGTTACCCACCAAATGCAATTTCATTGAAAACAAACTGTTTGTATTGTTTACGTGCACTGTAGTGTAGAATTAGGTCACCTTGCGGTGCTCCTATTGTGTTCTGTTCAATATTCAGAATCAAACAGATTCTTTTTCCTCAGGGCACTAGAGATGCTGAAACAGATGGACCTGAGAAAGGAGATCAGAAAGGCAAGGCTTCTCCATTTGAGGAGGACAAAAACAGAGATCTTAAACAAGGAGATGATGAGGATGTTACTAAAATAAATGGCAGAGGTTTGCCAAATGGAATGGATGCCGATTGCAAAGATTTTAAGTAAGCTTTTAACTGTTTCTCAAGAAGACAAGCATGTCTCTTAAGGGCATTTTCACAGTTCTGGTTTGTGTGTCAGCTTTAAACATTACCCAGCTACAGACTGATTCTTCCTACCTCACGTCCTCCCTTTCCCACTGTGCAACATGTTTCTCAGGATGTCATTAATGTGTGTGTCACTTCTCATGAGACAAACTCATGTTAATAAAGTGATTACTCAGAGTAAATGGGTGCCTTCAAAACACGGTGAATTAGAGGGATGAAAACTAACCTTTTTATTGTCAAACTAAATTCTTTTCTCTCTCTGCTTCTTTTTAATACTCTATCTTTTGCATCTATTGTAGAGTGTAAGCCCTACAGAATTTTAGTTTTCTTTCTAATTTTGCTGATGGATACCACAACCTAACACAATTACTTCCCCACAAAAGTCTTAATAGAAACCGTTTATTTGTCTAAGGAGAAACAATGTATTTCCCTACTCACATAGTTAAATGTCATTTCTTCATGGTATACAATGATGTTTGTGGTTTGGTTGTTTTCTTAGGGGGGGAAAAAATTGGATCAGGCTTGAGCTTTTGAACTGTGAACTCTATATGACAGGACAGCCAGCCTACTTTTTCCTAATACTAAACTGCATTTTAAATTGGATATTTTTTAAGGACTAATCTTTGTTTTTTGAATGACTGTGGTTCATTTGTAACTGTCATACAGAAGAGTTAACAAGATCAGGAAACCAGAGTGCTGCTCATCAATTTGTATTAATGTGATGAACATGACCAGATAGTTGTGGTTTTGTTAATTCATAATTGAGCAAGAATATTAAAAAGCATGTTTGAATCCTGTACATATGTATTTCCTACCCTTTAAAAAAAATTATTTACCTAAGGCTAAGAAGAGATTCTTCAAGTCTATTTTTCAAGACGTATTATTGAAAAGAATATAACATCAAGCATATTAGCAAGCTCCAGTTAGCTCTTTTCAGATGCATGCATTATGCACAATAAGCAAAGTTACCTACAACATGTATAAAATGCTGAAAAATTTTTGTCTTGCTTTGCTTTAGCAGTATCTCTTCCCATTTTGAAATAGTTGCTTCCAAAGTACCTTTTGTATTATTTAAAGAGAGAAATTATTTCAAAATGCACAAGTGCAAAAGAGCATCCAAAGCCAGTAAACCTCTCAAAAAAATAAAGCTGACTAATTTAAATGGGCTTTATAAAGTGGTGGTATAAAGTCCTCCAAACAGATGTTTATAATTGAAGTTTTGACACAACTTTAACTATAGCAACAGAACAGCACCAATGTAAGGAGCAACCTATATTAGGTAAACATAAATATTAATAAAAAACCCCTTTGTCCTATCCTCCTTCTTGTATTTTTATTTTACTTACAGCTTCTTTGAAAGTGAAATATGTACTGAAATAACTGCCTTTTTTCCTTTTGGTCTTCACTTCGTTGGTACTCTGTCACTTGGGAAGAATAAGGAATATTAAACAGCTTCAAACTCAAGTTTTGTATGTTGAATGAGACATCGTGGCTAGTTAGTATACTTAGATGGTAGTCAGTATGTTAGAGATGATCCTCATGAGATTGATTGTTGAATAAACTCGCTAAAAGACTGTTTTCTAGTTATACAGTCTTCAGAGTGGCTATCGTATATAAGTACTAGCAGATTTCTTTGCATTAATCTTGTGCTTCAGTGAGGAACAGATACTTCAACTTTGATAAGGGAGAACAGGTGGCGCTAAGGCTGTGTCTCTGTCCTAGAATTAGCAGCGTACCATACTGGTCTGGCAGTGCACTGCTGCTGTAAATGTAGTTTCATCCTGCAAAATTGCATTTGGTCTTTGAGCCAAGTTTTCACAAATAAAGGAAACTTCACTGGAAGGTCTATGTTTCCTGAGAAACAGTATATAATTACTGAGTTCCGCCAACAGAATAATGCTGTTGAGTGATCATAGATACTCTCACACAAGTTCATCCTAGTAGCTGTCTTAGGTTGCTGGTAAAAGCTGGTAGTCTAAACAATGTGGCCTGACAACTCCAGATTAAGATACTCTGAATCTAACCAAATACAGGATTAGGAATCTGTTTAGGATGTGTATCTGTCAAAATCTCACTTCAGGAGTTTGCCTGTAGGTGTTTATAGGTGCACAAAGATTCCACTGTAATCGGTGGGCATGTAGTCAATACAGCTGGTTGAGATGGAGATGATTTGGCTTTTACCCTGAAGTAAACACCTAGTGACTAGCCGTTTGAGTTGCTGTCTAGACTCTGTCAATGGTACTGACAAGTTTTTTATCCCCTCTCATGGGAATTTAAACACTAGTGCACCTAGAGATGTGTAAGTGGAGTTGTCTACATCTCAGTTGCCATCAGCCCTTCATATTTGGTAATTGAACTTTCAGAGGTTTAGTGTAGTAAATGATTTCCAGCTCCCTATCTCTGTTTCACCATCAACAGAAATCAAGCACCCATATTTTGCTTCATCCTAAAGATTTTCTTCTGGAACAACAGGCTAAGTTTATTCTTAAGGAAACTGAGATGGAATCAATGGGGTTATATTGGGAACATTTTTATTCCCCTATCCAGTCATCTGGTGCAGTGTAGTCTATTAAATGAGTTGTGTAGGAAGTGAAATGTTATAGTCAAATTCTAAATGAGGCAATTACTAGTCCATTTTACTTAAGGTAAAAAGTGTGTTGTTTGCTTTTGAGATGTGAAAGATCCTTGCTATTTTATGTTCGTCTTTTCCAGTTGAAGTTTTTATTGTCTATTTCTCTCCTTTGGCATGAGATGCACTTAGCCATTTCCTCATTTCTTTTCCTTTTTTTAAACGTTATTATTCAGTACGTTTTCTAGTAATTCCTGTTGCTTCTGAAATACAATGAAGAGCCATCCCAAAAGTTACAGGTGACCACAGTTCACTCTCTTCCACTCAAAACAGCCTCTAGGAATAGTTCTGGTTTTCTCAAACTGATGTGAAGAGCTGTATGCTCCTGATTTAAAGGAAAAAACCAAAACACTCCTGAAATGAAACGTGTTCTTTATATTGAGCCATCAGTGCATGCTGGTTAAAATTGTTAAATTCAGTCCGTTACTTTCCTTTGTAAAATTTCTGAGCTCGGAGATCCTTTTAAAATAGAAACGCTATACTGTTCAGGGACAGCTTTATTTAAGCCTGAAGTGTCTTATCTTGAATGTCTTCTAAACAGTCGTACCCCTGGAAGTCGACAAGCCTCCCCAACAGAAGTAGCTGAGCGTTTGGGTCCCAATCCCAGCACCACAGAAGGATTAGGTCCACTTCCCAATCCTACAGCCCACAAGCCTCTGGTAGAAGAATTTTCAAATCCAGAAAATCAGAATCTAGATGCCATGGAACAAGTTGGTCTTGATTCTCTGCAGTTTGACTATCCTGGTAATCAGGTACAAATGGACTCTTCAGGAGCTACTGTAGGACTTTTTGACTACAATTCTCAGCAGCAGGTTAGTACTGGACTTGAAAACATGCCATATTGGTCCTTTAGGTTGTGCGTTATCCTCTTTGATAATCAGTCATTATGTGTTTAATGCATTTAATTTTGTCTGTGACTTAGTCAAAGTCAAATAAATGTACATTTAATTTGAAGGAATATCGGTGCAAAGTTTTCTGGTTTAATAACTGATTAGGATAGAAGCTTGGTGTAAAATCTTTTTATGTAAGTAAATCCCAATATATTATATTCCTGACTTACAAAATGCATCATTTTATCTTTTCCAATAGCTTTTCCAGAGGACTAATGCTCTGACTGTTCAGCAGTTAACAGCAGCCCAGCAGCAGCAATACGCACTGGCTGCAGCTCAGCAGCCACACATAGGTGAGTTTTTTGTTAAGTACAGCAGGCATCCCTGGCAAAAGTGGCTTTATAGTGGGTTATAGTTTGCTATAATCCTTTCAGTTTTACCC
Organism: Bucco capensis; assembly: GCA_013396975.1. Classification (NCBI taxonomy): domain Eukaryota; kingdom Metazoa; phylum Chordata; class Aves; order Piciformes; family Bucconidae; genus Bucco; species Bucco capensis. Next base: position 26,708 of record VWZO01005704.1, on the reverse strand, counting down.
AGTATTCTAAATCAGGTACTGATCATTTCACCCATTTCAATTGAACAGTTACTGTCCTGCTGTTAGAGAAAGTTTTCTGTTGTCTAAAGCTTTGTCTACTTAAAACCATTGTGTACAAATAAATAAATATTATATTTGCTTATGTAGCACAGTAGTTGTATTCTGATGGGAGAAGTAGTCAAAAAGATTTTCTGTTCTAAGCAGTGATAGAAACACCAGCTTTATTTACTAAAATAACAAGAATATGCTGTTATTTATTCTATTGCAGTTTAGTATTTTTGATAATCCAGTTAAAAACAGTTGTATAGTAGGAGTTTGAAATCAGTATTCTGTGCTGATTAATTTATTCTTCCTTGTTAATGGTAGCTTTTAAACAAATAGCTCTTTATGTGGTTACTTTTCTCTGTGATAGAATTAATTCTTTAGCAGGCATTTTTTTCTGTCCCTTTAAAGTAATTCTATGAGTTAATTAAAACCATAAAGTTCTTAGTGTGCTGGCAACTCAACAGGGAGGCTATATCTCAGTGAAAACACTTCTGTCTGCTGCTGTGGGGAAGCTGTGGGTTTAGGGTGAGAGAGGTTAGCATGCACATGGAAAAAGTTTGATATTTAAGGAAGGAAGCTCCTCAGATTCTGGCACTGTAGTTCCCGCTCTCCACCACTAGGCTATTGAGGTGTGTGCACTTATCTCCTTCCCCTGCAATGGAAAAAGAGTTCTCAGAATCAGGAGAACAGGCAGAAATAGGAAACAGCATCTCCAAAGGGATGTGTATCTTCTCCTGCTATACAGTGACAGTTAAGTTTTCTCATTGGCTTGTTTAGGTAGATTGTGAGATCTCTACAGACAGCGATCAACAACCTATAGCTGGGGTTTAAAAGTCACAGTTCTTTGTGTTAAACAGCTGACTAATACAGTCTTAGAGCTGGGACCATGGCAAATTGGATGTTTGTGGGAGTCTGTAAGTCCTGTCTTCTGTCTGTCTTCGACTTCTAAACTGCAGCGTGCGGAGCAGTCAGGTGTATCTCACTTCTTTGATATGCAGCCTCTTCTGATACACATAGAAATGTAGCAAGAAGCCTCCTATTGGGAAGGAGGAACATAATTTGTGTGCTTGCTGGACTAGCTACTGCCTCAGTGTTGGAGAAAGTATGTGAACATGACTGAGAGGGGGAACTCTGAGTTGTGATGTTTTGGTTGTTGACTTGAGTTTCTTCAGTTGTCTCTTCATTACAATTCCTAATGTCAGTGAAAAGAGATTTTGTATCTCTAGCAGGTGCTTCATTCTGTCTGTCCGATTCACATAAGACAATAGATTCTAATTTATCAGATAACAGATTTAGTTATAAGACTAGTGTAACTTTAAGATAGTTAAATTTGGGCAAGGTAAATTCCACTATGAATAATCCCTTCCATATAAGGATGGGCAGATGCATATGAGATAAATTTCATTGGAGCCTGCAGATCCAGCAAAACAAAACTGTTAGGCCTTGGGATTATGCTGATTTCTGTAATGGTGTCCCTGCTCTTAGAAACTTCCAAAGTACAAGCAGTTCTGATTTTAACAGATATGCTTTGTGATTTGATTGGTTTGAATATGATGATGCTTGCTAAGTATGTTAGCTGTGATTAAACTCTGTTTATTACTGTAGCAGGCGTATTCTCAGCAGGCTTGGCTCCAGCTGCTTTTGTGCCAAACCCATACATAATCAGTGCTGCTCCTCCAGGTACTGACCCATACACTGCAGCTGGATTAGCTGCAGCAGCTACCCTAGCAGGTAACTAAACACTTTCTAGTGTCTATGTCTTGATAACTTTACTGAATGAAATTAGAAAAAACTGAAATCCATCCTATTTATTCTCTTGAAATATTTTTAGGAAGGAAGGACTTGTAGGAAAATTAATATAGTGGTTTAGAAAGTCTTCACTAAAATGTAAATGGATTCAGTTTCTGTTATTTGTGGATTGAGTATTTCTTTACACTAGACTTTTATATGCAACAGTTATGTTTCTTCCATTCTAAAAACGTTTATCTTTGGTAAGAGTTCATCTGACATTAGTAGTATTATTTTCAGAAGACAAGACAGCTAGCCTTTTCTGGTATGCTTTCACTCAGTACATTGATTTTTCTAATTCCAGGTTTTCTCATTTCCAGTGGGCGTGAGAATAAAGATGGTCTCCAGCACGCTAAAAGGCCCAGACAAATAGATGTCACTGTGAAACAGCACTATTGAGCATTCAAGTCCCAGCTAGTGCTCACACCTGAGCATAACATTTTGAAATAAATCCTGTATCTCCAGTTGGTGGTTTCACAGGAAAGGCAGTAGAAAGGACTAAAAAAAAAAAAAAGTATACACATAATGCATTGTGTACAATAGAATGATAAAGAAAGCTCATTCTTCTACAGTTCTTTTTATCAGTAGACTGGAAGAGGTAAACAGGCCCACTTTTAATGGTGTGATGTAGCAGATAGGGGAGGCAGAGGCAAGAATGTTTGGAAGCAAAGGAAACATACAGAAAGGAGGAATAATAGATAAAGTCTCACTGTGAGAGATATATCACTGTGAGGAGGATGAATTTGGTTCATTCTGTGATGTTTTGAAATCTTTTCTTTCAACCATGGAAACTGATTTTGAGTGTTCTTTGGTATACAAACGTAGATTGCTTCAAGTTTTTTGTCACTTGAACCTCACAAGGATATTTATTCTTTCATAGAGAAGGTCTGGTTTGATGTGAATCCTTTAACTCGTTTGCGTTCACATAGTTTTGGCTCATGTAGGAATTCATTTGTTTTTAATACTAATTTCTGTTTTGACATTTAGAAGATAAATCAATGAGGAACACTCATATAAACAATTATTTTAACTATAGATAGACTAATTATGGTTCCCTGTTTTAGGTCCTGCTGTGGTTCCACCTCAATATTATGGTGTTCCATGGGGGGTGTATCCAGCCAATTTATTTCAGCAGCAAGCTGCAGCAGCAAATACTACAGCAAATCAGCAAGCAGCTTCACAGGCTCAACAGGGACAGCAACCGGTATGTTCTTCATAAAAAGGAGATATGCATTTAAAGCCTTACCTTAACATTGTCAGTATATAAGGATCAGTGTCTAAACACTTCTACATAATTCACATGTTGTGTTGTATCAAATAATAAATGAATGCTAAAAATTCTCAATTTCCTTACACTGTTGATTACCATTGTCTTTAAAAATGTACTTACTGCATACTAAATATTCAGCTTACTTTGCAGTCCCAGTTTTTAAAATATAAAACATTAGAAATAGTTCAGGTTAATCCAGGTTACTGTGGTGTAACGGTTATGTCTAGATAATACTGCCTATATAGTTATTCAAAATATAATATAAACTAACCTAGAAGGTTAACATAAGATGATAAAAGGAGTTTTAGTAATTTTAGAAGAATATTTTTGTTTTAATCTGGGAAAAAAGGATTTGCATGTTTACTAGCTGGAAAATTGAATGTCATACCTTTATCTCTTTAAAAAAAAAGGAAATATTATCAGTTTTGTTTCAGGTGGAGGAAGGATTGGCTTGCATGTTTTTCTGTGACATAATAATTGTATTACAACATCACCATGTGCCATGTGTTAGTTTTGCCGTGGTAAATCAAAAGTAAGCAATTGTTACAGGAACTTGTTGAAATTTCCATTTCATTGACTTAAAAAGAGATGCTGATTTTCTATTGTTACTCTGGATGCATTTTTAAAACCATTATGTGATCCTTCAGTATTAAAAAAAAGGCCTTTTTCCAAATAGAAAAAAACCCCAACCTTATAATGATCTGATGCTTGAATGAATGAAAATATTCTCCTGAGGAGAAGGATTTGGTAGTGGTGATGAACCAGAAGTTTAATATGAGCCGTCAGTTTGCGCTTGCAGCCCAGAAAGCCAACCGTGTCCTGGGCTGTATCAAAAGAAGTATAGGCAGTTGATCAAGGGATGTGATTCTCCCCCTCTACTCTGCACTTGTGAGGCCTCACCTGTACTGTGTCCAGTTCTGGAGTCCCCAGCATGAGAAGGAGATAGAGCTCCTAGAACTCTATGTCGGGGTTGTTCGGCCTAGAGAAGAGGAGGCTCCGAGGTGACCTTATAGCAGCTTTCCAATATCTAAAGGGGGCCTACAAGAAAGCTGGGGTGGGGCTTTTTACATAGGTGCATAGCAAGAGGACGGCAAGGGGAAATGGTTATAAACTTGAAGAGGGAAGATCTAGGTTAGAGATTAGGAAAAAATTCTTTCCTGTGAGGGTGGTGAGATGCTGGAACAGGTTGCCCAGGGAAGTTGTGGCTGCCTCATCCCTGGAAGTGTTCAAGGCCAGATTGGATGGGGCCCTGAGTACCCTGATCTAGTAGAATGTGTCCCTTCCTGTGCAGGGGGGTTGGAACTAGATCTTAAAAGTCCCTTCCAATCCTAACCATTCTATGATTCTTTTTTTTTTTTTTTGTTACTAGCAATATGGCTAATTTCAGTGCCATTCTTATAAATTTGAGAAGTGACTTTGAGTTAACATGAAGTTCCAGAGTAGCTTCATCACAGTTTTAATATTTAGGTGGATCTTTCCTCCTACTGATTGTTGATTATCAGTGCATTGATAACTGAATGTTTAGAATCTCTCCAGTTTTTTTGCTTTCTCTGTAAAATGAATATCCAGTTTATGGAAATCACATATAAAATATTTTGTGGGAATATATTGTAAATTGTATTTCTCTCATTTTAGACCTGGAAAATATTATTTTAACCAAGTGGAATAGAGTAGTTGCAGTAATTTAGATTGCTTTTCAATCAGATTCCCTGATATGTGCTATAAGAATGTGATACAATAAGCTTGCGTTGGATAGCGATGGAGTGTTATGTAAATTTTGAAAACTTAGTGGGTCCATTTTTTACAGTGTAGTGTTAATTATTTAGATGAATTACTACAAGCTCTGAAGAATTGAGAGTTGCATGATATAATTGCCTTAAAAGAATGTAAACAAATGCATTTATCAGGTAAGGACAAGTGTTCGGTTAATAATGCAGATTATAAATTTAGCACTCTGACGGATTTTTCTTCCTTACTTTATATTACCATTGATGGAACATACATGAGTTCTTCTGTCCAGAGCGGGGCAGATACTTTAATATAACATTTGTCATCAAAATAGTTTATACCTTTTACTCTTTCTGTGTGTATTTCCTTGAAACCAAGAAGGTCAAGTATTCCCAAAGTGAAATTCAGAGCTAAGTGGCCTCAAATATGCAAAGCAACTGCTTTAGACCTTTTTTAGCATATAATGGACTTGCTTCTTTACCTTGTAAGGAAAGGGTGTTGTATTGGTCTTTTCCAGGTTCTGCGTGCTGGGGCAACTCAGCGCCCACTTACTCCTAATCAGGGTCAGCAAGGGCAGCAGGCAGAGTCACTTGCGGCAGCTGCAGCAGCAAATCCAGCTTTGGCTTTTGGTCAGGGTCTTGCTACAGGCATGCCAGGTATGTATGTTATTAATGGATTAAAAGAGTCACTGAAAGTTAAAATGTTGGTGTTGATAACAGATTAACTATCAAAGTCCTGCTTATCATAAGATGCTTAAAATTGAGTTTTATATAGTTTGATCTTTTTCATTTGGATTGAAATACTGGCACAGGATTCTTGGAGCACAAGAAATTTCTCATTTTTTTATTTGGAGCATTTTTTCTGTATTTTTTGTTACAAATGTATTCACAAGGATTATCATAGATTTTTGCAGGATAATTTAATGTATAGTAAGGCAACTGCCTTGTTACAAGTTGTCTGGTTACTCTGATGCAACAGGAATTATTAATTTGTTATTTTGAAGTAATTTTTTTACTTGTAGCTTGTAATAAAATATAAAATTCAGAATTTAAAATTAGGAAATTTAAAAGAAAATTGCTGCTTAATTATCTGTTAAGATCACAACGTGCTTTAAGTAGGAGCACTCCAAAGCTTGGAGCCTCATATCCTTCTAGCATGTGTGGCTTCTGACTTAACCGGGAAATAGTTGTTCTGTTCATAAATGCATTACATTAGCTTGAAGTTCAGAACTGCTTTTAAGTGTTTGATACAATTATCTGAGCAAGTACAATTTAAGTGTACTTGGCCATTCTTCAGTGTGAAATCTAAGATTCTACAGAGTTAAGATAGATAATGTTGATGGCAGCTGCAAATGCATTTGTCTTGTACAGGTTCTCTCTGTCAGCACTGCTGTGAAATGCCTCACAACCTGTAGGAGTCAGAGTTAATTGCTGGATGCTACAGGTCTGCATTGTGAATTTTGCCTCACACAATCACCTGTCACACCTCTAGCTGGGGAACAGACTGGCTTTTGTGTTTTCCTAGTCTGTTTTGGTTTTTAAGTGCTGTTTGTATTCCTTATGCAGTAGTACCTTCAGCATTTAGCATCTTCAAAATAAAATGAGGAATCAGTAAAGTATACTGTCACAGCACCTGTCAAGCGGTATCGCTGCACCTCACCAGAGAAGCAGAATGGTCTGCAAACAGGCATATCAGAGATGCTATACACATCTTTGCAAAAGTCTCAAAAGCTTAGCTATACCTTTTGTGTGTGTGTTTTGGTGTAGATTGGTACATTTGTATATACATTTGTATATAGCGGTCAGACTGTGATAGGACAAGGGGGAATGGATATAAACTGAAGGAGGGGAAATTTAGATTGGAGATTAGAAGGAAGTTCTTTACCCGGAGAGTGGTTAGGCACTGGAACAGGTTGCCCAGGGAGGTTGTGGATGCCCCATCCCTGGCAGTGTTCAAGGCCAGGCTGGATGCAGCCCTGGGTGACCTGGTCTAGTGATTGGCATCCCTGCTCAGTGCGGGGAGGTTGGAACTAGATGATCTTTAGGGTCCCTTCCAACCTGCCCATTCTATGATTCTATATAGTCATTTATTAGTTCTTGCCTTGAACATGGAGCTCTAAGCCTGTGGAGTGGTCCATGCCTTGTAAAAAAGCCTGTGACATTAACATGTCAGATCAACATCTGAGACCTTGACCCAGCCTGAATTTGTGACTTCATTCTAGGAAGATGCAAAAAAAAGCATTAATTTCAAGAAGAGAAGTATGTATTTTAAATAAAACCCACAAAAATTGCTTCCTCTCCAAACAGATGATTGGAAAGTACTACTGAGTGGTCACATATGTAAACTCAGTAATGCAAGAGCATATCCTGTGAAGATTGTACTTGAAGCCTTTTTTCCACCTCCAGACGCCTCAAGAGATTTTTTGTGAGGACTGGAACTTTTTTATTCAATTTCCACTGCAGGTTGCTTCTTTATCTTATCTGCTGCTTGCCTTGGATGACCACAGAACAACTTCATTCATGTGAACATATTTCAGAGGGTTCTGTAATAGTAGTTGTGTGCAACTGGCTTTCGACCTTGCTGACCACTCCTACAGGGAATGGAGTCCAAAATGTAAATAAAAGGGATATTTTATTTTCTCAGTCATCATAAGCTGGTGTCATAGTGAGTCACAGGGAGCACTGGAGATTCCTCTTTTTAGGTGAAGCAAAAGGATGTAGGATGATGAAATAAATGTAATTCATTTTTTATGGGAATCAATATACTGGTTTAGATGTCTAGTGAAGAGCTAGATAGCTAGTGAAGAGAAATAGGAACTTTTAGTCTTGATTCTCATCTATTTTTGTTACCTGATTTAGCATAAAGTTGATTTTATCCCAGAGGTGCCTTTTTCTATTCACTTCCTATAAAAATGAGTCAGAATCACTAAATTACATCTATATACCAAAATGTGATTAAATGAATCTCAGGTAGTAACTACTGAACAACACATGTAATGTAATAATAAACAGGCAGAAAATGTGTGGAAGTCTTGTTTCAACGGACTTAGATGTTTTACAAGAAAGTGTAGATACAAACTGAGTTTCAAACTTTTGAATATTCTTTACAGATAAAATATCTGTAATTTGGCTTCACTGCTAGGTAATACATGAGAGTATTTGAGCCAGCTCATAAGAACTGCTATGTAAACAGTTGTTTAAACTGCTTTCTCCTTGCCACAACCTTCATGTTGGTTTAAATTAGTGAGATATCCCAACTATGGAATTGTTTTATTTTTCAGATTTGATACTTTAAGACACATAGATACTTTCTCTTTGCACTTAGAATAAGCTAAAATCCAGGTCCCTTTTTACAAAACGGGGGTTTTTTCTCTTCTCAGAAAAATTCAGGTTCTTTTTAAAAAATTAGAGTTGTGTAATTAAAATTTTGCAGTCCTAATTTAGAAAGTTCTTCAGTAAGAAGGATTCTTAAAAAACAGATAGGTTTTGATTGAATAAATGTGAAAGACAAAGTCAGAGGGGGCTACCAATTGTATCTTAATATGATCAGTATACATTCTTTTCTACAAATAAACCCAGTCCTCATCCTTGACCAGGGCTGGACTCAGCTTAGTCATGCTAATTCAGGAATTTGCATGTGACCTCAGTTGTCTTAGGAGCTGCTCTGTTCAGTGGAGGGTCTCCCTGTTGCAGTTGCTGTACAGAGGCTACTGAGCTGCTTAGCTTAGCCTAAAATAGGGTACTAGCAGCACATCAGCTGAATCCATCTGGAGGCTTCATTGACTTCCTTAACTAGATCAAATTAAACTTAATATTTTATTGAATTTTTGCAAGTGAAGCTGTTAGCATTGACTGCAATGGTGTGTCTAGCATGCAGGTGGGCACGTAAATTGAGTTGTCTGAAAACCATGTACAAAATATAAAAACCAAAAATTTAGTGGCATTGCATTTTTTTATTACCTAGAGGAATTTGAATTGTGACGCTGCAATGGTTCCTGCATTCTGTGNCCAGTCTTCGTGATTCTGTGTGATTCTGTGAAAGTATATTGTCACAGCACCTGTCAAGTGGTGTCGCTGCACCTCACCAGAGAAGCGGAATGGTCTGCAAACAGGCATATGAGAGATGCTGTACACATCTTTGCAAAAGTCTCAAAAGCTTAGCTATACCTTTTGTGTGTGTGTTTTGGTGTAGATTGGTGCATTTGTATGTAGTGATTTNTGTGTGTGTTTTGGTGTAGATTGGTGCATTTGTATGTAGTCATTTATTAGTTCTTGCTTTGAACATGGAGCTCTAAGCCTGTGGAGTGGCCCATGCCTTGTAAAAAATCCCGTGACATTAACATGTCAGATCAACATCTGAGACCTTGACCCAGCCTGAATTTGTGACTTCATTCTAGGAAGATGCAAAAAAAGCATTAATTTCAAAAAGAGAAGTATGTATTTTAAATCAAGTGTAGGTTTTAAAACCCACNGTACTGGAAAGTCACTGGAAAGTCTTCAGGTAGTATGAAATAGAAGTCAAATTTAATTGTAGCATACATACAGGGAGTTACAGCACTGGCAAAGTTAAAATGATTATAGAAAGTATAAATAATATACTGGTAGTATAGTAAGTTCTGAATTTGATTTGTGAGAGGACAAGTACAGAGATAAAGGTGTGCATCTCTTCCTCAGAACTAACAGAAAGGTTATAGTGGTTCATGCTTTGTGCTTGGGAAACTGAAGACTTAAGGAAACATGGAAAATGAAGAGATTAATAAATTTTCAAATCTGTATGCAGAGGAAAAAAATGGGCTCTTCAGAATGTTGAGAAAAGAGCAGCTGTAAACTTGCTTCATAGGGAGAGAGGGCTCTACAATGACTTGTAGGTTATGCTCCTGAGCAGAGAGAGAGGTGTCAGAATGGTAGTGTTAAAAGGGGCAGATAATTAAGTTGGCAGTAAGAAGTGTCACATCTGTTAACTTAGAGGTGACAAACTGACATACATTTGGGTGTCATCAGCATCAGTGAGGGAAGTTGCATATAAGGAAGAGAGTAGGAGATCTGGGCAGAGCTTTTAGCTATTACATACAAAAATGGGAGAAGAGATTGTGAAGTATCTAATGAAAGACACTGATGGATTAGAGCAATACTAAGAATGGGCTGCTTGAGCCAAGAGAACAGATTTCCTCTCATTCTTTAAGAACATTTAAGGTTTGTGTGAAAAGAATCCAGAAAGACTTAAGAATCTGTGGTTTTGGAGACATTTAGAAATCATTTGAAATATGGCCGTACCACCCTGAGAAGGCCCGATCTCGAAAGTCAAGCAAAGTTGGGCCCAGTTAGTACTTGGATGGGAGACCACCTGGGAATACCGGGTTGCCGTAGGGTTTAGTTGGGCATGTCGCTGCCCACTGCAGGGGGGGTTGGACTAGATGACCTCCAGAGGTCCCTTCCAACCCAAAACCATTCTGTGATTCTGTGATTTCAGCAAAGCACAGTACTGGTTAACCAGATTGTTTACTTTAATATTCCCTACTGGTCTGGAGACTGTAGGTGTAGATAGAGCAGTTGAATTCTAAAATAAAAGGTGTGATTAGGAACTGTTCAGGAAGCAAGAGTATGTTTTATTTTTTGGTTGCAGTGGAAGATCACAGTAGGCTTGCATGTGAAGGCACTGAGTTTGATCATTGATTTGGAGCGGAAATTGCACAGCCACAGGGAAATGATGATGTGATGGAGAGGTAATAAAGGCTGAAACAGGAGAGAGGGAATTACAGAGGAGAAGGTCTCAAACTCACTATCTTATCTTTGATATGAGAGAAGACTGGAAGATACTTTGTTTCTTTGAGCTCACCTTTCTGGAGTGGGGTGCGAAATTGCCATAATACTGTGGAGGATGGGAAAGCAGAAGACAAGTTTTGCTGTGAGAGCTGTTCTTAAATTATTTAATCTGATCAGAGGTGGTCTCTCTGAAATCGTGGGGGGTTTATATAAAAGCAAATAATTTCACGAATAGTCCTACATTGCTCTGTTGTAGTAGATCTAAGTAGAAAGACAAGAGCCTTCCTGTTCCAGGTCAGAATGTGTTCATTTAAGAAATTAGGAACTTAGAAGCACTGGTCAGCTCTCATGCATGGCTTGAAACTTCTGTGACGGACTGTATCTTGATGCCAGTGATGTATCTTATTATTACTAATTTTAAATGGCCTGTTTGTGGGTAGCATTACAGATGAGATCGTGGCAAGGAAGTATCAAGAGAAATTGGGCGTTTTGTAATGCGAAGAGTAAGGGCAAGTTGCTTCCATTTTTTTTTTATTAGCAGTCATACTAGCAGTCAATTGCTTTAGAAAATATTTACATTAAACTACATTATTATTAACCCCATTATATTTAATTTATGCAATACTGTAAGTTTTCTTTGGGGGGATTTTTTCCCCAAATATTTTACATTGGAAAATAGGCTTGGTTGCATTGTGGGCCTGAAGTCACGTAATGTGCTTTGTATTAGTTTCAGATGACCACAAAAGTATAAATATATAATCGGTCTTTTTTTATATAGCTATAGCTTCATCCATGAGTTTGAACGTTTTAAGAGGGTAGATGGGCAGAGTAAATACTAGTAAGTATTAGCTAATTCTGAATTCTGGAAAAGCAGTTTTATACAGAAGTAGCAAATGGCAGGACCAATGTGGTATAATGAATTGAATGTGCTATGAGTAAAAGTAGAAATTACTTAGGTACTAGTAATTAACCATTGCTAATGTATGCAGGAACATATGTGGTGTTATAAAAAGCTTTCCTACTGTGTCACTAATCTTCTAATGGTCTATGCTGTGTTCTCTACAGAACTACAGTAAAACAGACAGTAATCACTCTTACATTTCCCTACCTTGGGAATGTAGCAGTCTTTCTTAGTAGTGAAGGTGGTAGAGCAGGACAGGTAGGTAGAAAAGGCAGTGGCATCTATAGCAGAAGTTTCCTAACCAATTCAGTTGTTAGAACCTGATGTGGTTGTTTTTAACTAGTCAAACTTTCAGACAAACTCTGTGGAGGACAACTCTCTTTCTGTGTTGTTGATGGAAAAGAGAAGGTAGATGCACCAGGAAAGCAAAATGAGTAGCAACCAGTGAGAATAAACAGTTTCAGAGTGCTAGTAATGCCAGTTTTTCATAACCAGTGTAGTGCATTCATCTCCAGAAGCATAAATTGAACCTAAGACATGGATTTTTATCACTCCTATCCTGTTTGTTACTATCTGAGTTTCCTTCATATCTTCACATTTTCTTAGTGTCGGAGAATTTGGACCTTGTCTCCAGCTTCCCTGCAGAGCACCATAACCACTAGGCCAGTAAGCAGATGGTGTTTCCAGCTCTGGTTTTGGAGCAAGGCATCTAGGCAGAAGAGATTACACAGATGTTTTTGAAATTGAGGAGTAGAAAATATGACTTGGAAGCATGGTAATTGAGATAGTCACCAGAAATTAGAAGCCCAGCTCTTGGAGAATTCTGCTAGACCTAGTTCATAGAAACTGACTTAAAATAGCATGACAAATCTTGGTTCTTACACCTATAAAAATAGATGTGTGATTTTTGCAATCTTGACTTTTCCTGTAATAGCGTTAGTATATTCTTTAACAGGGGAGAAATATGAAATTCTCTTGGGTTTTTTAATCGCTTTTTAAGAATAGTCAACGTAAAAATCAGATGCTGTTATCTCTTCATTGTCAGTACCCTTTTAGATTATCATACCTAGTCTTCGTTTTCTTAGGGATTCTTAACTCCAGTTCTTCTAGATCATTATAAAGTATCAGAGCTCTAAAATTAGTTCTCTTGATTTTGTCCTAAAGTTTTCTTGTTTTGCCTTTTTATTTCTTTCCTTCATTCATGTCCTCTATCTTGTTTTCTTCGCTGCTACTCTGCTCAAGTTCCAACTTTTTAACTGTCAACTGAATGAAATTACACTTGGACTACAGTTTCTTTTTCTGTGAACCTGACTGGTCCAAGGTATTCCTACACATACAACATTTCTTCTGTAATATGTTTTTGTAGATGGACTTTTAGGCTCAGCCTTCTAGTTCAGCTTTTGATTGTACAGATTTCAATACCTTTTCCATGTATAAAAAGAGTACAAGGGTAGAATATTATAGATTGCTGGAAGAAGTTCATTTGGTAATGATCCAAATAAGGCCAGTTGTACTTTTCCGGTACGTTTTCACTATGGTGTTATAAACTTACTTTGTTAACCTTGAAAATAAAATTAAAATTTAGATTACTAAATTTAGATGTTATTGTAGTTTTTAAAATTATGTAGAGCATTCCTAAGTTAGATTTTATCACACTGTTTTACAATGTTCAGTGTTTCTTCTGTTGATGTCCGGTTGCCATTCTATAGGCAATATGGCAGAAATGCTGTTTTCTGTCTTGTAGTTTTGTCAGACTATTTCTGACTATTTCAGGAGAGAAATGCTGGGTGTATGAGACTCTCTGTACTACTAACTCTCCTATTCTGTGTTGCATAGGCTATCAAGTGCTAGCTCCCACTGCCTATTATGATCAGACTGGTGCCTTAGTAGTAGGCCCTGGAGCAAGAACTGGCCTTGGAGCACCAGTCAGATTGGTGGCCTCAACTCCTGTTATAATCAGTTCTGCAGCAGCACAAGCAGGTAAATATTTGATTATGCATGGAGGCTTTTTCCACTTTTGTACTGAATCTTAATAATGTTTTTTGATTAGTATTTGATATTGTTGTGCTTTGTATGATTCTGTGAATTCTTCTAGTTTGGAAGGATGTAACATACATGCTCTCTTTCATATCCCGTTGCCCTCCTTTCTCTGAGACTGCTGCTTCTCAGAGGTGTAGGGTTTTTTTTAATAAAAATTTACAATCCTCTTCCCATACCTATACAGGCATATTTCTGCAAATATTGTTGCTTGTCAGGTAGGAACATTTTCCCCTCTCCTCTCCCTATACATATAACATGCACTTCTCATCAATCCCCTAAATGGTGTCCTCTAGGAAGCATCATTTCATTGCTTCGGCCTGGCAGAAGATGATGAAGTGCTCTGGGGCCTTGCTAGGCTTTTCTCCTGAAAGTATTTTCTCCTGAAAAGTGTGGCAAGGAAAAAAAAACAAACAACAAACAACAAAACCAAAAAACCCAACTATAGAACGGAGAGCAGAAGAGAAGTAGTTATATCAAAAATACAGTTTTCTTTTTGAGTGATAAGGTCTGATATTTCTTTACTGAGCCATTGTATTAATTGCATTTGTTAATTAAAGTACTAAGACCAGATTAATCTGTTCAGAAAATCAGATAAGCTGATTTTACAGATTTTATAAAATCTATAAGCTTCTTTCTCTGTGCAGAACTTGCTTCTGACATTAGTAGCTAAAGATGTCTTTGAATCTTTGCTGCAAATCTGCTATTACAATTCTGGATATAAAAGTACAGTTCAGTAAACAGTAATGTCTTAGATGTTTACACTGAAAATTCCCTCTATTACATTAACTATTCTACAGCCCTGATTAGACTACAACATATGCTGTCTTCATACTTTTTTCCTTGGGTAATTAAGAATGTATAATACTATAAAGTCTCTTTTAGTCCTTTAAGATGTGAATTTCTGCTTGTTTAAGAGGGCTTCAAGAAAATACAATTTAGATCTGAGTAGTCCATTTTCAGTTAGAAATGTATGAGAGAGTAATTATGATTGAAAACGTGTTTTACAGCTGCAGCTGCTTCAGCTGGAGGAACAGCAAACAATCTCACAGGAGCCACGAACGGTCTATTTCGGCCACTTGGTGCCCAGCCACAGCAACAGCAACAGCAAACAAATAGTAGCCTACAATCCAATTCATTTTATGGCAGTAACTCTTTGACCAATAACTCCCAGAGCAGTTCCCTTTTTTCACATGGTCCTGGCCAACCAGGAAGCACCTCTCTTGGCTTTGGAAGTAGCAGCTCTTTAGGGGCAGCTATCGGCTCTGCACTTGGTGGATTTGGCTCATCAGGTAGGTTGCTAATATAGTGAGGAAATTCTGTGAGACTTTGTTTTAAGCAAAGAAATGTACTTGTACCCAGACCTTTTATACACAGACATTTTTAAAAAGAATTCAAAAACAGATTATTCAAGTTTAAAACAAATTATAAGGCAAGAAAAAAGTGTTTTAAATTCACTTGGACTCTGTATACAAGATGCATTTTTTAAGAATATCCTGTAGTTATGTACAAAATACTTTTTTCCATGTTGAGCACTGTACTCTGCCCCAGGAGGGTTTTACTGGTTCTAGTAAGCTTATTTTCAGGGAAATCTTCATTCTGTGTTTAAAACAATAATTGATGGCATTTGAGATATTCATTCTTTTGTTGCAATTTTCATGTCAGGAAAATCCCTAATTTTAAAAAAATTAAAAAGCATATGAACTTTTAAATTTGATTTTAATATTAAATTCTTGTTTCCATAAGATTTTTAATAGAATTTGTAAAACAGAAAGACATAATACTCATTAGTCCTGTTAACTCAATAGGCTTAATCTTAGATACAGTTAAGACTAAATAGTTCTGTGCAAGTTTGACGCCTTAGATTATTTCAACAGGTGCTCCTAAATATTACCAACCTGATTGTATTAAAAAAAAGAATCCCCTCAAAATAAAACAAAACCAAACAAACAAAAAAATAAACCCCCAAACCAACCAACCAAAAATCAGTTTTGTTGTCATGTTTCTGCTCTACAGCAGAAATTCCTCAATTGCACAGTTTAAAAAATGTGAGGTAGGTTTTCTTCTATTTCAGGTTCCGTATTAGTAAGGCAAGCTAAATAGCTTTTCTAAAGAATATTTCCTTTGGCTGTTAATCTCCTTAGTTACAGCACCTGAATTGCTTATTAGTATTTTAATTAAATCAGTGGAGCATATTTATAATATTACGTATCTTGCAGATTAGTAGAAATCTGGGGACAATTATGTATTGTAACAGTATTCTTTTCAAAAATAAATGCCCTAGGGGAAACAATTGAAGAAAAATAAAGTATTGAAAGAAATTTAAAAAGTGAAGATTATTAATACATAGCTTAATAAATGGAACAAGAGAAGGAAAAACACACTCTTCAATGTTAAAACATGCTATCTGTCACGTGGTAACCAAGTGGAGGTGAATAGTGACATCAAATATACTGCATACCAAGACAGAGATTTTCTCAATGCTGTTTTTCAAAAAAATAATCTGAAGAATTATTTACTTACACAAAACTAATGCTAGGAAGCTTTATGCTGATCCTCTCTAATATCTGATTTTAAAGACTGTAGTAAAAGACTCTAAATAGACCATTTTAATTGAAGAAAAAGTAGATGCTACTCAGTTGTGTAGGGTTTCTTAATTGTCCATTATACCACAACAGGCAAATTTTACAAAGTAATTGTGCCATATTTTGTGATATAATTTATCTACTTGTAGGATTTCAGTGAATTATTAGCAGTTGTGTTTTGCTCGAGGTAGTTTTATTTCATTGATAGATAGTGATAAGTATATCTGCATATTTAATACAGTGCACCCATTTTAAGTCTCTAGATAGAGTAGTTTTAAGTCTTGAAAGTCTTTATCTAGCATTATCACGAGGACCTCCATACAATACAAATTTTAGTTATGTATCTACCCATGAAGAATCGGCATAGATAGTTCTTTCTCACACAGGAGGTTAAGCTGCCTTCTTGTGGCAAAGGTCAGGTTGAGCTTTCTACAAAGCCTTCAGCATAGACATCATATGCTGAAATCTTAGAGCAGTATTGTAGGCCATTTAATTAGCACAGTAGTTTCCACAGGGAAACAGGAAGCCTGTGCTTTTGCAGTTTGAGAAATGCTGATGAAAGGTGCTTACTGAAATAAAAGTATATTGAAAGTGCCCTTCTGCCAAGTATAAATTGTACTTGCCACAGCAGCCACTTAAAAAATGCTTCCCCATTATTTTTTTAAAAGAGAGTTCCTAAGCCATATGCATATATGAATTGAATTACACAGATGAGTACTTACAATGGTTTTAATGAATGTTGAGACAAATTAAAAACAAGTTTAATTTTTTTACCTGCCAGAATTTCAGTTTCTTTTCAACTCCCCTCAGTGTGTTGTAAGGGTTGAATTTCAGTTAAAAGATAGCCATGAAGACTGACAGATGGCAGTACAGATCTTGCCCTTATGTTTTTAGTTGTTGCAGGGGAAAAAAAAATAGTTCTGCAAAAAAATACAAAGGTGAGCATGTTCTACTTGAATGACTGAACAAAAAAGTAAAAACAGAAATAGGCAAGCATACCCTATAAATGGCTTTATGTACTTTATAATCACTGCTCTTTCATGATAAAGTTGTTTATACTCGTTTTTAAAGGTTTAGGTACATAAGTTACTGCAGCTTAACAAGTAGCTGAGAATTAGATCAACTACAGCAACTTTCCAGGTGCCTACTTGTGGCATGTAACAAGTATAATTGCATTAGCTTAGACAGTGATGAAGAGGGGTGAGCTAATTCACCTTATCTTCTGGTTTTTGTGTGTGTGTGAGAACACTTATCAGCTGGCTCATGGTGACTTGGTAAGCTGCAGTAATTCAGCAGAGTAAGAAACCCTGAAAGAAAGCTAAAGTTTGCTTAGCTTTTTTCATGGTTGAAAAATAACAATCCATCATGTAGCATTGTATTAACATTCCCATGGTTCACTAGCTGAGCCAGAAAGTGTAGAGCTAGTCTCAAATCCCAAGATTTCTTTCAGCCATTGTCTTTCTTATCTGATTTCTTATTCTTAGTCTCCTTGCCTAGTTAGTTCAGTACCTTTCCTTCTGACTTCTCCTCTAGTATGTCTTCCTTCCCAGTTTCTAGGCAACATTTATCTCCTGCTTTCCCTCCTCCTCAAATGTTTCTGTTTCTGCTTGTACTGTGTGATGTTGCTATCATCAGCTTACTATTCCAGTCTTTTAGCCCCACAGTCACATCTATAGCCTAACGTTTCCTCAGATCTCCTTTCTTTTCATACTCCGTCCCACTGGTTTTGCAAATGCTTGACAGTTTCTCTTGCAGTCTTCCTTTTGGCTCCTTTGTCTGACCTTTTTGCTCCTCCTGGTTCTGGTTTGGTTTGTGCGCCTTTATTTTTTTTTCCTTCCCTTATTTCTTAGTCTATTTCTTGTGTTTGGCTTTTGTCTCCTCTGCATTTGAAATAGAAAACTTCCTTTCCACACTGCCTGATGGACCTTCCGAACACAAAGCGGGATCTTGGACAACAGTTTCAGAGTCCATTTTTTGCATGGCACATAGAAGCCTGGAAACTTAATCACAGGGAGAATATTTACCTGCCATCTGAAATGTACTGTGTAGGAGTTTAAGTTTTCAGCTATAAGTCTGTAGCAGATCTGTGCTGAACTTGTATGAATTGTGATTTTGCTAAGACAGCTCAGTGAAAGAGCATGAAAATAAAGGGCTTCTTTTGCTATCTTATTGGTGCAAGTATGTGGAAGCTTTAACTTCTCAAATGATAGGTAGCTGGATTTTGTTAAGGCTAAAGCCTCTTTCCTTGCTTGTTTTTCTGAAATGACAGTGTTATTTGGGCAGAATGTCTTTGAAAAATTTGGTCCAAGCAAGTACGTGCTATGAAAAGTATTAGCCAAGTTGCTAATATTAGGAGAAAATGAACTAGTGTCTTCAAATGAGAAGTATCAGGCAACCTTTATATTGGGCCATGCTGCCAGCTTTAGTAGGAAGGTACAAGAGTAAAGATTATGGAGGTATAAATTTTGACCTTTTCCTTTTTAAGTTGAAGTAGAAATCAGTTTTCCAAATTCAGCTTAAGAAGCATCTTTGTATCAAAATATCCATAATCTTGGTTTTGTTCATGAGTATATTAATGTTCCAGTGTTCAAAATAGGCAATCTGGTTTAATATTCCACTAGTATGCAACAGATACTAGAATTTAACATTTCTAAAAACTTTTTGTTCTAATTTATCCTGGACTGTTCATAGCCCTGCTGAATGATGCTGTGCAGGATAACCAATCCTTCACTAATACATTGTTATCCAAAGCTTCTAGTCTGACTTTCAAAAATACTGCTAGCAGTAAAAATACATTTTTTGTTTCACACTTTAATTTTCCTATCTCTGCTCTGCTTTTGGTCATCTTCTTATCTGATTCCCTCTTTATAATATCTTTTTCAAAACACTTCTTTGAGAACAGTAATTCTCATAGGGAATTTTAAGTAGTCATTTTTTCTCCTACAGGTGAGGGGTTCACAAACAAGAAGTTATTTTCTGAACTCCTAAACAACAACAGCTAGTTGTCTGTAGCCATTTTCCTGAAATCAGGTATCACAGTCTAAAAGTTTATGGTGGAAAAAAAATTATCCAAGTTTAGTGGAAATATTTTTAGAATTATTTTTTCTATAAAGTGACAGTGTAATCTAAGCTCTTAAATTCCTTACCTCAAAGCCTGAAGCCTGGCAATTAAAACAGAGTACTGCAATACTACTGTGAGAAGTCTAGAATGAAATGTTGAAAGACATGGGCATTGGTGGAATTACTTACCAGTGATATTTTTGTACCCACTTAGATTTACTTAAAAGCATGTGTGGTTATCACAGTAATTGTCTTTGTCATAACGATTGCTGTAATTATTGTGATCGCATCTGTTATTGCCCAGCTGTAGTTGGGGATAGGTTTTATTCAGTTGACACTGTGTAATTAGGGTCTTTTTATTTCTTCTTCAGTTGGCAGTTCTGCAAGTAGTAGTGCCACAAGGAGAGATTCTCTATCTACTAGCTCTGACTTGTACAAAAGATCTAGTAGCAGCCTAGCACCCATAGGGCAGCCATTTTACAATAGTCTGGGATTTTCCTCCTCTCCAAGTCCAATAGGCATGCCTCTGCCAAGCCAAACGCCAGGACATTCACTTACGCCACCGCCATCACTTTCATCACATGGATCCTCATCCAGTTTGCATTTAGGTAAAAAAAACAAAAACAAAAAACAAAAAAAACCACTTTTTGTTTGTATGTGTGTATGTATTTCTATGTGTAAAATATATGTTGCATAAGAGATGTCACATTACCTTTGCTGTTAAACAGTTTTGTAATGAAGAGGGGCCATTCCTGAAAGGTGAAGAGCATGCTCAAATGCTCATTGATTTGACAGTGGAGGGCACTGAGCTTTTGGGGCCAACAAGTGATTTTTCTTCCCTTGCAGAAGTCCAATAGAGAGCCCAATAAGACTTACTGGTCCTTTTTGTATTCTGTTTCTAGAGAATGACAAGCAAAGGTGCATTATTTTTGTTTCTGCTTCAGTGTATTACCACTTTAAGGACATTTTAAGATGTGTTTAACGGTGAAGTGACTTTTACTATTGCCCCTTACTATGATAAAAAGGTGAGCAAAGCTCTCAGTGTAAAATGTATTGAAAGGTGATTTTTGAGTCAGTGAGCCTACTACTTCATGGCCCAGATGCTTTGCCAAGAAGACAATAGTTTATCACCAGACTGCTGGAAAAAAAGAAAATGCATTTGTGAAAGAAGTAGCAAAGGTGTAGTCAGTGGTGACTCTCTGTTATCGTATGTGTTTTTAAAGGAATGTTTTAGAACATTTTTGAGCTACTTAGATGACATAGGAGGTCAACTATTTAAAAAAAAAGAAAAAAAGTAAAATAAAAGTAAAAAATCTAAAAGAAATCCCACCATGGCTTACAGTATGTTTAAAAGAGAATGCCTCTAACCTGAGGTTACTTGACCAAATTTCCCCTTTTTCACAGCAAGTATGTACAGTCATTTAGTTTGGATGTTGAAATCATACAATGAAACTGGATATAATTTCAAGATTGAGTTGCCTGTTACTCCAGTAACTATCCAGTAGCAGTTTTGTGCTTGTAATAGGCAACTTAATCCCCTGTACTTCTGTTAGTGCACATAAAACAGGAAAAAATTCAAAAGTGCCTGCCAAAATACACTTAAGTGTGTGATTGTATAACAAGGTTAAAATTAATTTAAATGTATTTGCAGTTCAGTATCCCCTTCACCGTTAAGTGCTGAATACCCAAAGTAAAACTGGGCATGGGGATGTTTCAGCACATTTTATTTTTTTTACTTACCTTTTTTCCTTTTTCAGGTCTACAAAGTGCACCTTTGGGCTGAGACCAAGCATGGAAAGTTTCAGCCCAAATGGAGGCTTTTGAGAAAGTTCTGAACATCTGACAATGGGGTTATCATGGAAATCTTTTTCTTCCTTTCTTTTCAAAGTACTCTCACAATAGTTTTCATATTATTGAAAACTATACTTAAACCAAATTTTGGAAGGCATTATCTAAAATTCAAAACATTTAAAGTTTTGTGTTGTTTCACATTTGATAAGTGTTAAAAGACTTCCAGTTCTGAGAAAATATGTTGCAATTTGTATAGAGGATTACCTCTATCACCAGAAGTTTTAAGTACTGATTTGAATCCATTTCAGACTGTTTGGCAGTGTGAACTAAGCATAATAGTCTGTTAAAATTGTGTACTAGATCAGTATGTAAAGGCCAGAATATACAGTTGTACTCTGAAAATTGACACAGTCTTGTTGGCTTCCATGTGTACTGCCTCATCATATTCCAGATGAAGTGGACCTCCATCCTGGCTAAAAATTTTTGCTATCAAATCAATCTGAAATTTGGGAATAGAGGTCTTTTGGATTTTTGCTTTCACAAAAATGCAGGGTTTGGGGTTTTTTTGTTTGTTTGGGGTTTTAGCATTTCCTGCATTATTCTCTGTGCCATATGTTTGTGCAGTTACATCCAAGGTGCACAACTGCAAAAAGTTGAAGACTATTTCTACAGTTAATTGTCTGACCTGTAAAATTTATTCTAATGCGTTTGCCAACCACTCTTGGAAGCATTTGTTTTGTTCTCACATGCAAAAAATAAAAAGGCAAATCTTTATCACCAATGAGAAGCTAAACCTGAATTCAAACAAGAAGTATATTTTAAAGATATGATTATCATGTAGTCACTTTTCAGAGTAGAACATTGTAAGTTCATGTCTGCATGCAGTTCTCATTGGTATTCTGATAATGCCTGTCAAATGCAGCTCTCCCTCCACCTCCAAAACTTGTTGTCCTGCCTGCTTTTATCAACAGGTTCAGCTAAGTTTAACTCCTATTTTAACTGGACATCGAACTCAGTTGCTCCTGCTTCAGCCACCAGAATACTCGAGCACAATACTGGGAAAGGGTGCATGGTTTTATAACCCCTTTGTCAGACATGGCTGCGTTTTGTAGCTTAAAAGGCCAATTTCCCTTTTACAAGAAATCTGTTAGCATTTACTGGATTTTATCTCTTCTCACCAACTCTTATCCAACATCCTAAAACAGGAGTGTGCTAATTACTTTATTCTAGTGTCAGTTTTCCTGTATTTGAAGGGATTTGTCAGTTGCCTGTAACTGCTGCTTTACTGTAATCAGTTGGAGCAGTAAGGTCATGAATTTGAACTACCCTTTCACTCCCAGGGACAGAAGACTGCAAGAGGAAGTATTTTTCCTGTTACAAAAAATTCTTTTAGCTTGGTAGTGCATATTCTCTTTGATGGTACATTGCAGCATTTTAAGGGTTTGGTGTAGAGTGAGATTTTAAAATCTGGGCTTTTGGAGGTAATTATTTTCTCTGTGTTGTGGGCCAAGCTTATCAGTAGTTTAGATTGATGGTTTTTTATCTTCAGTAGTGGTCATTCTGAGTAAAGAGTAAATGCTCCTTGGCAAGACAGTATGGGGAACTTTGCATTGCCTTTGGTGTGTACCTACTCTGTAGGGCTTTGGTAAACCAGGCAGAATAAGCACTTGTATTATTTCATGAAATACACATATATATTCATATTTGTGTACATATGTGTAATTCTGTCCCACATGAAGATTGATTCTATCTGAAGATAAGATGAAGCTACTTTTTTACAGATAAAAAATACTTTTTAGAAATCGAGTTTAAAGTGTTTATATGCTCCTACATGTTTTATCGGAAAATATTTCTAACACTTTCAAACTACAGTCACTATGCAGTAAATCTGGTTTATATCTTGATTAGAAACAATTTAAGAACTACTTTGGTAGTAAGTACTAACAGACTAATGCTATCAAAATAAATGTGCCTTAATCTGGGGTTAATACTTTTTAATGTTCTCCTTTATATTAAATATGCTATCCATGTTAAGGAGTTAGTAATTTAACATGCTTTGCATCCTTGGAGCTTAGTAAGTCTTTGGTTTAGATGGTCTATATATCCCCTCTATACCTCTGTGCCTCTTCTTCCCTGTGGAGTAGCCACAGGGATTTAGGTTCAATTAAACTATAAAACAACTTAATTATTCATGGCACTGGAGGTCTTTGTTTTAAGCGATCAGACATGATAGCTAAGTGATGATGTGAAGGAGGAACTGCATGCTTTGTTCCCTAAAGGTTTATAATGGTATGGCTATGTATGTATGGCTAGGCTTCGCGAACAAAGATCCAGGGAGGGCTCCACCCATGCTCCTCATCAGCGCCTTTTACAAGCGTGCTGATAAAAAGAGGATAGCAGATAGCACCCTTGAGCCTGCGCAGTGGATTTTTTTTTAGGTGAGACACAGCATGCGCAGAACTGGACCCACCCTTTAGTCCTAAGGTTCATCTGCCAGGGCCTAGCAAGCTTGGACGCTGGCAGTGAAGTCCTTAGGATGGAGATTTTATTGGAGTGTCCTTCTCTTAGCTGGAAGGCCTTACAGGGCTAAACGAGCTCCATCTGCCCGGGGTTGGAATTAGAGTTGTCCTTCTCCTAGGATGACTTCCAGAAGGCTAATGAGCACATCCTACCCATACAAGGATTATAGGAGCATGGGTTTCACTCCCCACGCTTTACCATGGGCAATGANTTAAATTACTGTTTTTTATAAAAGTGTCCAGGATTTTACAAGGTTAAGCTTTCTATGCATTTTCCAAGTATGTCAGGTTCTTCTAGGCGCAGTGGATATGTTTACAGTCTTCCTGTATTATGATCTTGCTTAACATGGTTGTCTGAAGTAGTCTCACAGACTAGACAGGAGTCTTCCAGGTGCAGCACAGGTATCTTAAAAAGGATTGGTTCACAAATTAGAATGAAGAAAGGCTTGATAATCCTGAGTTTGAAATATGTTGTATGTGTGCAGTTCTACTACTACACATATTGCATATTTATTACCAAGGTCCTTTATTTCTGTTCTAATTGCTGGAGAAATTGTCACGTTTAATTTGTACTTATATGAAGGCTTAGTTACAAACAAACAAAAAATGGTGAAACAATTCCAGATTCACATGTTTATTTCCATAATTGTGCATGCTAGTCAGAGCCATGCAGTTTTTAAGCATATAATAAATTACCGTGTTAGTTTCTCGCACAGAACTGAGCATGTGTGATCAGTGAAGCAGTAAGAGATGTTACAACAGGAGACTATACAGCTACCTTTTAAACGGGCTTTGCTGCCCTCTGGTGGCGTTAAGTTGTGTTAGTACACAGAAGTTACAGGGAAACTAGGATTTCCTTTGTATATGTAAATAATCTAGATGAGAAAAAACAATTTCAGATACATAACTTCTTGTTCTTTAGAAGGGCATTTCTAGAAGAGAAGTGACTGAAGCATTACTGCATACTGCTTCACCTACAGAATGTTGGGGTTCTTTTTTCTTTTTGTCCATTAGTATCATGTTGCTATTGACTCTTCTCTAGAAATAGTAATTGTCAATGGAAACTAAAAATGATAGTCAAAAAACTTTTTTTTTTTTTGCTGTGAAGAATTAAGAAGCTTTAACTTAAAAGAAAACCTAGTGGTCTTTAAAAGGTATTGTGGGGCATAAGGTATTTACTGATTCTTTTAGTGATTCTTACTGCTGAATTTTGAAAACTAATTGTAAACAAATAGTTATTTCTATTTTGGGGCATAATCCTATATAGTGCAATAAATGTGATGCTTGATATGTCTTGCAGAGCACTAATATCTGAGATTCTTATATTGCAATTTGACCTTTAGAAAAAGATACTTTACCATTACCAGCCAACTGTAATGCTGTTGTTGCCTTGCTTTATAAATGCTTGGAACCAAAGTAAGGCTTGGCTGGGACACTATCAGCTGATTTTTTTTTTGTTTGTTTTGTTTTGGGGGGTTTTGTGTTTTGTTTTGGTTTTGTTTTTGTTTTAATTAATGTTGTAGTAGAACACCATTCAAACAGCACTTACTGAGCTTTTTAGAAATCAAAATGTAGGTGTGTCTTCTGTTGACTTCGAAAGGGCTTTCAGGAACTGTATCATTTTCTAGATAGGGAAATGGAAAATGCTTTTCTTTTGCAATTCAAACTAGATAATTTTTGTTGTTGGGGTTTTTTTAAGTAGTAGGAGTTGTGGTTTCTAGGTGGGAATTGTCCTTGAGTATTTCTGCTTGTAGTACAGTAGCAGTATCCATTTTAAAATCATACTGTTGTTGGGAAAGATGCTTTGTCTGCATGCTTGTGATAATTGCTGCCTGTTGTAAAGTGGAGGGGAGAGAGGCCTACTGAAGGAGTTCAGAGTGATGTAAACTGATTATAGAGCAATATATGAGAGGAAAGTCACAGGATTGTGAGGTGATGAAAGCTGTAGGTGGAATCACTAGCAAAAATGAGTAGTACCTAAATGCAGGAAGACTACTCAGTTCTTAGGAAGGAAGGAAAGACAAAGTATTGTGAGAGTGATGCATGTTTTTGCAGCAAGCAGTTTGATGTATCTTTGGTTGGTTTAGAATGAAGTAGAGCATTCTTAGTTACCTTGTTTGAAATTTGACATGTTTAGCACTTACAAAGAGGTACCAGATTGAAAACCTGGGATGCTGAAGTCCTCAAATACCCTGCAGAACAGGTACATCGTGATAAGAGGCACCATGTGTGCCTGCCCACAAATGCCCTTTCACACT
>VWZO01005703.1:0-16249 GCA_013396975.1 Bucco capensis | reverse complement strand
CATTTGCCTAGCCTGTCCAGGTCCCTCTGCAGAGCCTTCCTTCCTTCCAGGAGATGGACACTCCCTCCCAACTTGGTGTCATCCGCAAACTTACTGATGGTAGACTCAATCCCCTCATCCAGATCATCAATAAAGATGTTGAACAGGACTGGGCCCAGGACTGAACCCTGGGGGACACCACTGGTCACCGGACACCAGCTGGAAGTGGCACCATTCACAACTACTCTCTGTGCTCGATCATCCAGCCAGTTTTTAATCCAGTGAAGAGTGAACCTGTCCAAGCCATGAGCTACTAGCTTTTTCATTAGGATGCTATGGGAGACTGTGTCAAAGGCCTTACTGAAGTCTAGGTAGATTACATCCACAGCCTCCCCTTGATCCACCAGGCGGGTCACCCAGTCATAGAATGAGATCAAGTTGGTAAGGCAGGACCTTCCCTTCATAAACCCATATATATAACAATCTTTCTGATAATATATCCCACAGAGATCACGTGACTGCAATTAAGGAGGAAAAAAAAAAATCAAGAACGGCAAAGAAATCATAAGCTTTGCAGAGCGTGAGCAAATTAACATTTTATGATTTATGACACATGGACATAGAAATCTCAGACTTCTGAAGGAGAGAGGCCATATGAGCTGAGGGAAGATGACTGGGTCTGTCATACAGCAGCTCACATCAGCCAAAGTTTGAAGTGGAAGTCATCAAAACAGTGCTCACGCTGTGGAGAAACTCAAAGTAAATTAAAAATTAAAGGGGCGGGGAGTAATTGACACACTAGAAAGTTGCTAGAAGCGGAGCTACTCCAACATAATTGAGCTTTTAGTCAACCATTCTGTCCAGACAGTCCAGCTAGCACACAGTAAAACATTTACAGGTGAACTGTAATAGAACAGAAATGTAGGCCAGAATCAGGTTCAAGTTTACATTCAGCCATAACAAAGGCTTGAAACAAGAGGTTAAGATAGATTAATGATCTACTGACCAACTTAGCAGCCTTCTATGATGGAGTGACTACATCACTGGGCAAGGGAAGAGCTACAGGTATCATCTACCTCGACTAGTGTAAGGCAAGACATGTTTCCCCACATCCTTCTCTCTAAATTGGAGAGGTATGGATTTGATGGGTGGACTGTTCAGTGGATAAGAAATTGGTTGAATGGTCACATCCAGGGGGTAATGGTCAACAGCTTGATGTCCAGATGGAGATCAGTGACAAGTGGTGTCCTTCAGGGGTCCATACTTGGACCAGTGCTGCTCTGGATCTTCATCAAGGACACTGACAGTAAGACTGACTGTACCCTCAGCAAGTTTGCAGATGATGCCAAGCCAACTGGTGCAGCTGACATGTCTGAGGGACAGGATGCTGTCTAGAGGGACCTGGACAAGTTTGAGAAGTGAGCCTATCTTGAGTTTCAGGAGGTTCACTAAGGCTAAATGCAAGGTCCTGCCCCTGCGTCAGGGCAACCCTCTGTATCAGCACAGGTTGGGAGACATGATTGAGAATAGCCCTGCAGAGCTACTTTTGCCTAGTTTGCAAAAAAATCTATCATGTTCCTTGTGCTTAGAGTATCTGCCCCTGCTTAGTCTTAAACTCGTTGCCTGGTAAAGTCTGTACCCCAAAGGTTAATGGGAGAAAAGGCTGAAGAATAGCTTTAATGTTTAATCATGTAACATCCAAAAAATGCCTGCATGGCACTGGTTAGCTTTCCTTAAGCTTGCTGAAAGAATCTTGCTGCCTGCAGAGTCCAGTCCTCAAAATCCTCAGCTATGGACCTGGTGGTACTGGTGGATGAAAGGCTTAATATGAGCCAACAATATGCACCTGCAACCCATAAGGCTAACTGAATCCTGAGCTGCATTAGAAGAAGCATATCCAGTAGATCGAGGGAGGCAATTAGGCCCCTCACTCTTCTTTGGTGAGACCCTCAACTGGAGTACCATGTCCAGCTCTGGACTTCTCAGCTGGTCAACTTCACAGGCTTTTGTGAACAGACTGAGACAGCACGATGTGCAAACTGTCTGCAAGGAACTGCATCCCAGGAACATGCTGAGGGTACCCAAAAAAGATCAATTGCCATCAGTCTTCAAAGGATCAGTGCAAAGACATTTTTTGCTAGCTTTTGAGGACGAATTCAGTCTACTATGGTGAATGGAAGCTGGCATCCCTCCTGCAGGAAAGCAGGCAGCAGAGATTCATCCCATAACCTAGGGTATCTACCTTCCAAGGTGATGTTAGTTCAGCTTTGACTGCTACTTAATTTTCACATCACATTTGTGGGGAGAAATTATGCTTACTTGATACAGCACAAATATAAATACCACAAATGTGAAAGTGATTGTAAATGAGGAAGACCAACAAAACCAAACAAATTCAGATTAAACCTCCTGCTTTCATTAAGTATCTTTAAAAGTAACACAACAAGAAATAGGCTGCTCTTACATTCATCAACGTAAATATTCTGTATTACATGTCTATAGTTAAAGGTTTATCTTCAACTAAGAATCATCTGTCTCCACCAAAAGGAAGTGACAAATTACATCAGCTGAGCCTGAAGGAAACCTCCAGCAAACCCTGCTAATTTCTAAACCAGGGAAAGAGAGGAAGAACCCAATCTAACCAAAATCGTTTTGAAATTACCCTCTGCCAGTCCAGCCACATCTCTGCTCTTTCTACACTCTTTATTGCTGCTACACACATAGTTTTCACAGGTCACACAGGCTGTATCAGCTTCACTTTATTGTATTAAGTTAGGCTCCATCTTTGACTTAGTTTGTAAAGAGACTCCATAAGGCTTGAGCATTGCTCAGCTTTTACAAATAAAGCATGATTAGCAGAAGTTGTTCACATGGCTTTTCAAAGACAAACTGAACTTAGTTAGTAGAGGCCACAGAACAGCACAGAACTTCATCAAAGACAGGTGAGAAAAAAATTAAAATTACACCTTTCTTGACTCATAACACTTATTAGGAAAAACTGCTTTCTCATCCTCTTGATAATGACTTGATCAAACTCTCACTGTATTTTTTAATGGAAAGTGGATATAATCCTAAAAAGAAATACAACAGCAATCACTGATATAAACTTGGGATGGATTTAAAAAATTAGAAAATTACCACTTCCCCAAAAGCATGCCTGGATTTCCACAACCAAATTTATAGTTGAGGAAAACCCAGCACAGAATGTCAGAAACACAGGCATCCTGCAGTAAAAGGTATTTAGGTCATTCCAACAACACAAAACATCTACCCAATTGAGTAATTTAAGATTACACTCAAACAGTTACAAGTTTAAACCCACGTAATTTTGAAACAAAACTGACCTTCCACTAGGAAATGCTACACTCAGCCTAAAACAAAAAACTGCCACTCCCATCTCCATTACCAGTCGTGGAATAAATCAGTTTCTTTTGTTTAAAATTTGAGGGTGGAGAAGAACGGAAAAAGAAAAAAAAAAAAAAAAGAGATCAATGCCGTACTTTTATCAAATGAAAAATGGCATTAAAACTCCCAGAAAGTAGGGGTGACCCTTTCTTTAGAGTCACAGAATGGTTAGGGTTGGAAGGGACCTCTGGAGCTCATCTAGTCCAACCCCCCTGCACTGGGCAGGGACATCCCCAACTAGATCAGGTTGCCCAGAGCCCTGGCAAGCCTCGCCTTGAATGCCTCCAGGGATGGGGCCTCAACCACGTCCACGGGCAACCTGCTCCAATATTCCACTACCTACATGGTAAGGAACTTT
The DNA here is from genome assembly GCA_013396975.1 of Bucco capensis. Classification (NCBI taxonomy): domain Eukaryota; kingdom Metazoa; phylum Chordata; class Aves; order Piciformes; family Bucconidae; genus Bucco; species Bucco capensis. The sequence continues at coordinate 12,507 of VWZO01005703.1, read as the reverse complement.
TTCCTAATATCCAGCTTAAATCTACTCCTCTCCAATTTAAAACCATTGTCCCTTGTCCTTTCACTACAGGCCTTTGCAAACAGGCCCTCTCCAGCCTTCCTGGAAGTTCCCTTTAGATACTGGAAAGTCACTAATAGGTCCCCCAGAAGCCTTCTCTTCTCCAGGCTGAACAATCCCAGCTCCCTCAGCCTGTCCTCGTAGGGAGAGGTGTTCCTGATCATTTTCGTAGCCCTCCTCCAAGCCTGCTCCATCAGGTCCATGTCCTTTCTGTATTGAGGGCTCCAAAACTGGTCATAATTCCAGTCTTTCACTTGTATACTAAATAGTCACAAAAACTTAGTTCTTACAACTTGCAAAATGTTTTTATTGCTTTAATGTTTCACCATAAGTTTGTGCATTACTGAAAGAGTCGGGATATTCACTGAACTGTTTTATTCATAATTTAAGTCCCAGTAAAAAGAGGAAAATACGTTTTTACATCTAGAAACACAAGTCACTACGCAAGACTTTGGGAGGGGCTCAGTTCATTTTGGACAGTATGTATGGCCAGGCTTCGCAAACGAAGATCCAGGGAGGGCTCCATCCACACTCCTCATCAGCGCCTTCTACAAGCGCGCTGATAAAAAGAGGATAGCAGATAGCACCCTTGAGCCTGCGCAATGGATTTCTTTTTAGGTGAGACACAGCATGCGCAGAGCTGGACCCACCCTTTAGTCCTAAGGTTCATCTGCCAGCGCCTAGCAAGCTTGAACGATGGCAGCGAAGTCCTTAGGACATAGGTTTTTTTAGAGTGATTTTGGACAGTAAATTTTAGAAAATAAGTGCTTTCAGCAACTTCCTCTGGTCACCAGAGCATTACAAAGGATTCCAACAAAAATAATGAAGTACAACATAGTATTTCTTGACAAAACAATAGAGAAAAAGCCACTAAAACCATGATGTTGAAAGAGTTCCAGGATGAAAGTCTGAAAACCACCAACATCACATGTGAGTCACCCCTGCATGGCTGAAGCCAATATTAGAGAAAGCATCTTTTTTTCTAGCTGTCCAGGGCCAGCTGCAGTGGAGCTCCAAGTATACAGCCGAATCCCAATGAACTATTGTAGCAAAAGAGTGTTTTTAAAAAGGTGATGCAAAGGTCACTTATATTATACATCAGATGATCCTTGAGAACACTGGAACACAGCCTAAACCCACATAGTAAGTGGCCATACTATATGAAATAAGGTTCTTGTGGTTCACGGTATTTCTATACCATTACTAGGCTAAATCCTAACTCACTTCTTCGTGTTGCAATTACCATTCAAATCGAATCAAATACAGTAGTCATGACTAGTGCGCTCCATCATCAAAACTGGCTGATAAGACATGTCATGTTCCTATTCCTTCACATAGGCATGCACTACCTCTTTCCAGACATGGGATGCAGAATGAGTAGGCTTCATGTAAGAATGGATTTTCAAAGGCACAAGTGTCTTTTTATATTTATAAAACACAAATATCTGTTAGTTCAAACAAAAAATTATGTTCCCAGGCCCTATTTTTCGGCGTCTCAAGGAGCTGCATGCACAGTAAACACTTGGAATAGGTAAGCATAGGTATGTGTGGGTGGCAGAGCCTAAACCAATGCCAGCACATTCAGAGTACAGGACTGCTCCTCAAACAACACAGGTAAGATTAACATGCAATTTTCCTGAAGAGGTAATCTAGGAGCCCACCCATTCCTCTAAAGCCACACACTAACTCTCCTTGAATGAACAAGGCATATCATTCTTTCTTTGCAGAGCCATGAAAGTCCTCAGAATATTTACCTCTAACCTCCAGCATTCAGAAGGTTAACAAGCAACAGCTATTCTGTCTCTTAATCAAACTCTAGATAGTATGTTAGTTCCTACTATGTGAGCCAAGCCTTATTAACACATATAGATTTGAACAATAAATCACAACATGAGATTTTTCTTTTTTAAAACTCATTCCTTAAACAGAATCAGAGGTTTCAAGACAACAACACAGATAGTGAAAAGTCTGGACAGGCAGCTTGAAAAAGAAAAAACAGAACTGCAGAATCAAGGAAGCAAAATTTCCAGGATAAATTAAACAAAACAATCAAAGGAAGGAGGACAAATTATACAGCTAAACGCAATCAAATTTATCATTTAGATTTATTAAGATTGTTACTGGAATTCAGCGTGCTGTGGTTTGGCCTCCACACCAGGTTTCACAACACATAAGCTATTAGAGTAAGGACCCTAAAAAAAAAAATCTAGTAAATTATAACCTTTTTAACTTTCACTGACAAGCCAAGGAACACCCTACCTTTTGACAGAGGAAAAGGAAACAGTTACAAATCCATCATCATTTATTTCACTTTTACAGTGCACTGTGGAGAGACAAGGAGATAGAAGACAGAAACCTCAAACATGGCAAGTCTGTCTACCAGTGAGTCAAGCAACAAGCTGCTTTCACACAGGGATGAAGTAACTTGTTGGTGGTGGGGCCTTGTCACGGCGGGAGAAAGAACGACAATCAATATGATTGCTCATTCAAGCTCAACTTTATTGCTGAAACTATTGCTATATATACTATGTGCAGTAAATTATGCCTACTTGTCGTGTATTGATTGGATAACACATATAAGTTGCAGCAGGTTACATTGTCATTTCCCAGCCCCCTTGTTGTTCTAGACCAGATGTTATTCCACTCTTCTTCCCAGGCAAGTTTCTCTTCTCAGGCTCTTCTTCTCAGGCTCCCTTATCTTGTCAAGGTCCTTTACCGTGTTTTCCCCAAAGCTGTTTACAGCTCACTCAGCTCCGAATACATGGCATGTCTTCAGTCCTTCAACCATCCCCCCACAACAACTCTCTTCCAGATCCTTACATTCTCTCCCTATACATTTTTTGGCTTCAGCTTCTGATAGTCTATCTATACTACAGCTATTAGCATTTGTGATAAGCTGGTAGGTGGTGTACTTGTGAAAGTGTGGTTAAAGCCTTATTTTGTTAGCTTTGGTTGCCTACTAAAGCAGTAAAGAAGTTTGCTGATGAACACGAAACCCAACCCACAAGACCAAGTACATTGCTGACTAATTTTGTGACTCAAAAATTGTTCATCAATCTTATCTCAGACTAGACACTGGTCTTGTNCTATGCTTATACATATATATATTTGCCTCTGCCATTGTTTTCTATTAAAATAGTTAAACTTGTTCAGCCTTTTCCAATCCACAAGTCTCGTTATTTCATCCAAACTATAACATAGTGGTAATTAAATCTCCTTTTTGATGCAGGTCTTTTGCCTACAGGTTTACTTTTTGTGATAATAAAAGGTTCTCTCAACTTTTATCATAATCTTTATAAAGACTATTGGCAGAATAAAAAAAAAAAGGAAAGCCATTCCAAGTTTCTGAAGAAAAATCAAGTTTATATGAACTCTGAAACAGATGCAGGTGAAGAAGGAGGGTGCCCTTTGCTGATAGAAAAGCCAAATAGTAATCAGTATCAATTGCTGATATTATTACTAATAGTAAAAGATTGTTTTCTGGCTTAAATTCAGTGACACACTGGATTATTACATCATACCACTGTCATCTGCCTAAGGCTGTGTTGTCACATTGCACTTAAATAGCAAGACAGAGGCAAGATTACATATTAATTACTTTTTGGTGTTGCCCAATATACATTGGGAGACTTGCTACTATTGGAAATAGTTCTCTCTATCAACATAAGAAAGGCAGAAACAGAATACAGTTAAATTCTGTATCTAGCTTCTGTTGTGATGATGAAGAACCTTAAACTGAAAATTGCACCTTTAGCTTTTAATACTGTCATTGTCCCAGCTTCATCAAAATAAACCGAAATCCTTCGAAGTCAGGGCCCTTAGAGAAGGCTACAGATTTATTTCCTTTACATGTTCAACAGTTAAAAAAAATCAAGAATGAATGTTCTCAATCTTGTCTCCTGCAACAACATTTCCACCCCTTTCTGCAAATCTCCCCTACTCTCTTTCAGTAGAGTAACTTGAAGCAAGCAGCTCAATGCTATGCCAGAGTTGTCCGTTTCTTTAAATTAAAATTACACATCCAAAAAAATCCATCCCATACCCTTGTCAGTCAAATGGGAAGGAAAAGAACTGTTTAACTAAGATCATGCTTCCAAGAAAGTCAACTATGATCTAGATTATTTTTATCTATTGAGAAATGGTTTAAATAGATCATTCACTCTACCATGGTAGATTACACTACATAGCAAGGTTTACTGTTCCCTACATCTGTTTCTTCCTGTTTATTCAAATAGAAGGCTTCCTCGTCTGATAAGGAGTAACAAAAGTTATCAGGAGCTACAAACATTATCAGCCATTTCCTTAGAAATCTGCCTTTCCTCTCTGCAGTCTGTCTCTAGATGGCAGTGTGACAGATGCCCATATGATAGCTCCTACCCTTCTTAAATTCTTCAAGCAAGTCTTAGAACTTCAGATTCACAGACCTAGCTTTGTTCTAACAAGCAATGATGATGTTTTACAGTTAAATGAGATCACTTTCACACATAACTTTTTTTAAAATACTTTAAAAACACAGAATAATACCAGTAATAAATCACAAGCTTGTTGGTCCCTGTTTACTCAGCAAGACAATCCTGTTTCTCAGCAAATAGTCACAATTCTCACCTCACACAGCACATTGCCTATAAGATGCATGAGTGCCAGATTCAGCTAGTATCTGAATCTTCCAGTTTGTGACATACATTAATTGGATCAACAAGCACCCTCACATGCTCTGAAAGAGGAAAGAGGGAAAACACTGCTCATCTTCTCGGTGCCAATTCTCAAGTACATCTTTGCTTGTTTTTATTTCATCTGTTGGTTGCACACACAAAGTAAAAAACCAGACATCCACATCTCAGAAAGGCACCTATAACCATCTCATCCGTGAAATGTGCACTTCACGTGCCCACTTGTCCATTCGCAGAACTAATTCCTCAGTTTCAATACAAAGTAACAGATAAGCATCCCTATTTATGAATTTACCCCCAAGAGCTCAGAAATGTCACACTATTAAAAGCACATCTCAGCACATCCTGCTGGTTTTGGTTGCTTGAACCCTTTACACCCCACCCCCCCCGCCATGGACTATACAGTTGAAATTAGCTATTCATTACATGTGAAGGAGTATCACACAGAGCAGCACCCTGCTGCTAAAGACTGCTACTTTACATGGCAATTTCATAACTACAGCATCTGCTACCTTACTAATATGTCTATTTAATGTCACTGCATAATATGTAGAATTCTATGATGTTCGTTGCCTGTTTGTTCAGACATTATGTACTCTGAAGTAGCATTATTATCTTTGAAAAACATCATACTTTTTATTAGGCCTTCTCCCTGGTGTTCTTTGTAACAGAGCCCCAGTTAGCAACTTCTATTCTAGTTCAAAAAAACCCAGGACTCAGGGCAAGATAACTGTGACAAGCTTCTGCCCTGAAACTAGCAATATTTGAATATTAGGAAAAATTTCTACACTGAAAGAGTGGTTAAGCATTGGAACAGGCTGCCCAGGAAAGTGGTAGGGTGACTATCCCTGGGGGTGTTCAAAAAATGTGTAGGTGTGGCACTTCATGACATTGTTTAGCAGGCATGATGGTGTTGGGTCAACAGCTGGACTTGATGATCTTAACGTCTCTTCCAGCCTTAATGATTCCATGATTCTATATAATTTAGTTTCTTTCCCAGATCTCACTCCCTAGTCTATAGTTTTGCATTGTTTTGAGACAAAGTGAAGTTTAAAGGGAATTGTATCTCAAGAGCTGGTGGGAAACTTACTCCAGGCTACTCTTGCCACTGGAAATGCTCTACTAGTAGTAGAGCAGTGGCTGTTGCAAAGATTTTATTCTTCCTATTAAAGTACACTTGAAACGGTAAAATAAAGTTCTACTACATACAGTTATTAATCATTTTGTCTACAACAGCAAACTACCTCAGAGGAAAGAAATCAAAGTTTTAAACCAGATTGAAACAAGGGTGTTTGGAGTCTAGTTTTGAACCAACAATATATGTCCTTCAGGAAGAACTTCAATATATTCCTGTGCCAAATGACACAGTGTCACTAATCCTCCCTATACCTAAATCAAGGAAAACCGATTATTAACATGGTTGTTCTAGGTGACAGAATGATTTGCTCTCTAGTCTACAAGGCAGTGAGCACTAACATGTATGGTCCCAGCTCAGATTTTTAACTTGAATTACATACTCGCAAAGCAGTCGAAGTACAGGTAACTAATCTACTCTGCATTACTGAAGTGATGCTCTCTTGAAAACACTTCTTTAAACCTGCTAACCTTGTCTTTGTTGGAGGGCAAATGTAATGCAAGGCAAAGGAGATTCCAGTACACTTAGCTAAAACAAGCCTTATCTCAGCTAGACACTCAGAATTATGCAGGCAGACATTTGCTCCAGAATTAGTTTTCAGATCAGTTTGATGTTAGGAAGACTGGGGGCTATGACAACACTGAAGTACCGCTACAGGCTGCTTTAGATATTAGAAACAAAATCTCAACAGGTATGTTCTCCTTGTACCAAGATAAAAACAGATCTAGAGATGAGAAAAGTGGCAGGGACAGCCCTTGTAGACCTGAGCCTCAATCTAGTCTTCTCTTATCTGCTGTGAGCATGTGATAGTCAAGCAGCCCATTGTTTCAACATGAAAGGATGTCCAAGGGTTTCCTATCCCTCCTTTATTTAGGCAGTAGACAAGCCTCATTCCTAAGGACCAAAGGACTCTAGTGGACTGGGGTTTCTGCTCACCCAACACACACAGCACTCTGATATTCAAACCAAAAACTGCTTTAAGAGTTTTGTGAAGCAGAGCATCATCACACGGCCTGAGAGCTTAGAGAAACCAGCTGACTGAAGTATTTTGCTGTGTGCTCTGCATTGCTGAGAAGACTGTACCAGGAAAGTACAGATCAACATTCTGCCCCTTAACACACATTATGTGTGCACACACAGAGTTTGTGTGCAGTTAGAACAACATGAAAATTGCCAATCTTCATTTTGGACCTGCTTAAGACATTCTGTAAAGCAACAAGAAGGTTATTTTAATTTTTTTTGTGCTGTTATGGGAATATATGACATTTCTCTTTTTAAAACAGTAAGCTACACAAACACTGTATCAATACCTCTCAAGGTGAGGCAATGGTGATCCTGTGAGTGAGGAAACACTTGTCACAACTACTGAAATCTATGAAGCATGAGGGTGAGCAGTATCCTTTCTCAGATGGATTTTGCCAGAATAAACAAATCTATTTTTTCCACCACACTCACATTTAACAAACTCATTGTATTCCACATGAAGAGAAACAATCCAAATACTAAAATCATGAAGCAGAACCCAGACTCTTCTAAAAAGGGCTTATTTTCATTATTATTATTGATCCACATAAAACTGATGAAATAGAAACAGAACTGTTCTATTCTGGTTTTGAAAATTTAACATCCTTTTAAATACTCCTGTCAGAGATAAAACTGGTCAGAAAACATAACTCCTTTTTCAGAGTCCATATGTCACAGTCCACACATTTTGTTTTGAATGGTGGTCTGTGTTTTTTTGCATGAGAGGACAGTGCAAATTCCAAACCTTCCAGACCATGAAAACCAAACCCAGCTGAAGAAACCACCTTATAAACCAGGCTAATACTTCATTTCTGGAAAAAGCTGAACAGAATAAATAAATTGTCCAGGTGTCCAAGATATTCAGAGAAGCAACCTTTGTATCTTCTCTTTAGTCTGTCTTCCACATAAACAAACATTGGAAATACTACAAGCATTACTTCGATTTCAGGCAAGTTCCAGGGATTTTATTGCTAGCTGTCCCTGCAACCTTGTTTTTACCACCTTTGGACAGGGAATTTTTATATCAACTAATTTTATAGTCAGAGTGCTTCTGAGGACATTTGTAGGGTATATTGCCGCAATAAAATGGTGGTTCAGTACAAGATTGAATAATTACTTCAAAGATGTTCTACAACCTGACCAGCCCCAGATGTATACTACTTGTAGGTATTTTTTCAGATTTAATATTGAAATCAAGAGTAACACTACCAGAAAACTGCTTTCTTGAAAGCAGAGGAAATATCTCTTCATATTGTTTTTAAGGGTAATGAATTCCCAGAAAATTACTGTAATCTGACCATGTACTTCCAATGACCTAACAAAGTTTGTTTTGCTTTGTTTTCATCAAGAATCCAAAGACATTGCCATAAGGAACGTACTCCCTCCAGCACCTATTTTGCCCACCACTGACCCACTCCACCATCACTTAAAAGAGTAAAACCTTTCAACATTCTAGAGGCAGTTTGCTAATGTTTGCAGCACTGCAGTATTATTTATATTCATAATCTGCAGAAATCTGTATTCTGTGTGTATGTGTGTGTAATCTACTTCTACCTTTATTATGGACTCCACAGGGTCTTGTTAAGGACAGGCAGTGAAGGCACTGCACTATGGCAGAGTGGCCTAATATGATATCCTGGAGAAACGCCTGTAAGACACCCAGCATCTCCCAGCCCCAGAGGATGGTCAGGCTGCACTTGCCAAAAACTGCTTCCTGTTTGCATGCAGAAAGTTTGGAGGGTAAAGTGACTGCTCAGATGATAAGGATGTCTATCACCAGCTGAACTCCAAATGAAGAAAGGAAAAGAGTCCATGCTGCTGCTCACGAAGGACCAAGCAGCATAACCTGTGAGTAATGTCTGCTCCAAGGAAGAGAAGCACATGAGAAACAGGCAGTCTAGATGGGAAGGGGGAGGGAGCGGGAAAGGGGTTCTGGCTTGTTTACTTCAACTGTTTCACAATGCACTTTCCCCACATCAAAAGTTGAGGGACCAAGGGTGTAAAAGGCAAGAGGCAGGCAGTCTTGCAGGAACACCTACTCTACTTCTGCAGAAAAAAAAGTAAGTCTGCCACCATTTACTGACGATACTTTCTATGTGTCTTAGAAAAGGGTATTTTGCTGATGAACAGCCTGAGGACCATATTTTCCCACAGCTATGTCACCAAGACCTGGATCCAAATAATTGTCTCCCAATAAATTCAACAGTGGTCAAGTTCATACCAAGAGTCTTCCAGTCTGGTCTACAGCTTACTTTTAGAAACTAAGAAAAAACACTAAACTGACTATTTTACTGGACCATAGTAAACAATTACCCAAAAGATTAGTAACAAAAAGAGTAGAGCACTGTGTGCATCAATACGCTGCAAGAAAACTACTTTCCTTCTTCCCTCAACAGGAGTTCTCCTGTCATACAGCAGGCTAGCCACATGTACCAAAGTCTGAACCTTTCAGGAGGATGGAACAGAGTAAGGCAAGGAAGGACCTATTAGAGAAATTAAGCCTTCATGAAACCAGAAATTATTAGAAACATAGTATTTAACCATTGTTTAAAATACACATAACTAGGTTGGAAAAGCGATCCTGATTTAGAGCAGGAGGAGATCTGTGTATGTAAATACAGTCTGACAGCTATTTGTACCATCTATCTGCAAAAATCAACTGCAGGTTTAACACACATTATTTGTATTCTACATAATAGTGTATTTGTTCTTTCAAGCCACTGCAGTGATAACACATTTGAAGTCTTCCACTATGTACTAAATCTAAGGTACCTAGGCAAAGCACAGCATATTCCAGTTGGATGCTTCCCAAACCATATCACTCAACTTTTTAAATATTGCTGCCATCTGGCTACTAGGCCTTGCTTACCAAAACAGTAGCTGTGCACACATTTCTACAGCAGCTGTAGTCAAAAAATTTAAGTAATGCCATTTGGTTAAGTTACAATTCACATCAAAAAACTGGAAAACTCCAAAGCTGTTTTATCAAACCAGTTACCGTTGTATCTAGAAATATTAAATTCATGTAGCTTTGCGTTTTGCTTTCTTTCCCATGTCAGTGTTTTAATGCTCTTCAACTCATTTCCCATCTACACTGGCAAACGGAAAAAATAACAGTGATTAAAAAACGTGTCAAGAACAAAATAAGTAGTCTTTCTTGTACTACCTGTAATTCTCTTCTGGACAAGCACTAGTGCTATAAAAGTAAAACACAGTAATGCTGTTATGCCAGGACCTGAGGTCATTCTCAGGGTGCATATGAAATCATACAACTCAGTCTTCAAAACCAAGCTGTTCAGAGGCTTAAAGTTTCAATAAATTCCAAGGACTCTTCTCTGTGTCTGGGCTGCACTAAACCAAGTAAATATTTCAATTATGACTAATCTGAAACAATGCACAATGAAAGTTGGGGAAGTCTTACGAGCAGTGGGAATATTTACATTGGAGAAGAGCCTGTGGGGGTTTTTGCTATTCCTAATTACAGTACATGGTATTAATCAAGCCTGGAAACCACAAACCCAAGGCTCTTTGTGACCAAATTGTCATGGCAGCACTAAACATACTCAAGGCCAAAGAGATGAAGATTCATTTTCAGCAGCTTACTCTGTATCATAAAGGTGTACAGCATATAGAGGAATTCTGATCTTTTTAAAAAGACTGCAGCCTCAGAGAGCAGTTAAACCTTGGCTAGATAAAAGCCAATTATCAGTTTTGAAAATTACAGTTTATCACTGTAATTACAGCACAGTTGTGTTTTTTTTCTGAGGTTCTGCTACGCTTCAAAACTCACCTAAAGCTCCATCCAGACACTTACACATTTCAGTACTTGGACAGTCAAATATAAAAGAATCCAGCAGTTGCTTAAAATACATACAACTAGAATTGAAATAGTTGTACCAATTTAAAGCAAAAGCATGTGTATTTGTGTGCAAGAAAATACAGTCTGACAGCAATTTGAATCAGCTACCAGAATCAACCGCAAACTCAATAAGCTACAGCATAATTAACAAGCATTGTTCATACTTACATTAATATGTTGAGCTATGTACTGTTGGCCCAATTTTTCCACCAGCAACTCTGTACAAGTTTGGTACATGCATATGCATTCCTCGTGGCAGTCACAGCTCGTTCCTAGATCTGAATGAAGACTACAGACTGATAAAGCGCTTTACAGTCCAGAACAGCACTGCAGCCTGATTTTGCAGACACTATAGTCGAAAAGGGTCTCTGTTCTCACCCAGAGAGCAGAATTTTGTGTCATACAGTTTGACCATGTGCTGATGTTTTAGGAAGAACTCAGTATTTTTGGAAGCAATAATTCATCTTATACTTTTATTTTTCTCTTTGGAGTCAGATAATCCCAGGCCCTGTTAGAAGTGATATGTTTTGGTCTACCACAACTAACAAAGGTACAGTCAGGCTAAGTTTTAGTCTGACTTCAGTGATTTATACAAGATCTTAGGCCATAACAGCAGCTTCGTCTTGCTAGGAATCAAAATGAAGAAAATTTTAATAGAACAAAATGTATACATATTTGATCCATAACAAATTTAAAAACCTAACACCACAAATTATGGGACAAAAATCATGCAATACACATGAGGAACAGGAAGCCTATCAAAGTAAAATACCTTCATGAATACCTTCATGACACTTTCTGAAGTGTCATAGAAGTTAGCCATTAGGGTTTATATAATGAACCATCTACCAGGCCAAAGAGAGAAACAACAAAGGTAAGGATTTTCTATGGTTTATATAAAACAGCTTTGAAAAGGTCACTGAAAAAGATAAGCTGAAGGAACTACATTAGCTTTCCTCAAATATTTTCATGACATACAATGTTTCTCATTCCTAAAATAAAATAAACCCTAATATAAAAGATTTAAATAACCACATACTAATGAACAGCAGTAACTTGAACCTAAGATTTTATGACACTGCTCACCTGCTGAGTATTTGAAAATGACCAGTGCTGCCTCCTGCCATCTAGCTAGGAAATTTATGGCAGGATTGTGCTTTAGATAACGCCAATACAGGCTTTACAGCAAAACATACAAGGCAAGTCCCTGAACAGGTAAGTAATGGGAAAAAATTAACAACTTAAAGGACACCTTCCAATTTCTGAAATTTGAACAAATTCAAGAATTACATAATTCATTTTTTCGATGCAGATAAGTAAGTGAGCAAAGAAAAAATACAGTTAAGACAAAACAGACAAGATGCAAGAACTGCAACATCAGGTTACTCCTACTACTTATTTCCTACAGAAGTTTATTAGTGTTTGCTTCAGAAACCTTATCACTCTTTCAAGACATTAACTCCAGATGCCATAAGCGCAACTCACAGGGTAGAATGGTATTGAAGTACTAAATTTAGTTTAACATCTTTTTCCTAGAAGAAATGTCCTGGAGTGATTAAAATTTAAGAGTGTACGTCATGTTCCCTTTTGAACTTTTGAATTTGGATATGGACACTGTTTCTTTAAAAGAAGAGACTCAGTGGTTGAACTATTTCCTCCCTCCTTCTTCGCCCACGAAAGGAATTCACCGGGAGGAGCCGGGAGAAGCTGCTAAGGACGAGAGTATCGAAAACCCGCACATGCGCAGTTGTAAACCATCATCG
>VWZO01005702.1:0-35248 GCA_013396975.1 Bucco capensis | reverse complement strand
ATCAAATCCATAGCTCTCTGATTTGGCCAGTGAAACACTTCTGGAGATCCCCTGTTTTCATCTGCTGCCTGTAGTGGCACTCTGCTGAACAGCTCTTTTTGAGCTATGTGAGTGAGAGAGCTAAAATTCAACCAAACGAGTTCTGCTTTTTACACATCACGCACCTGTTTTGAGCAGACCCATAGCAAGAGCCTGCACACATTTCCTCCAGAAGGGAAGCTAGATTTAAAATAAAATAGAAAAAAAATCAGTTCTGAAAAATCACACTTAATAGTATCAAGATTGAGCACTAATCAGACTTTTGCCACTTCTAATGTAATTTTTTTTTTCTTTTTGTATAATGTGACCTAGAAAATTTAGTTTCTGTTATTTGCAGCAAACAAAGACCCACAGGTAAAACAGTCTAATGCCTGAATTCTGGAAGTTGAACATGTAAAAAGAGGGCATTTGGATCATGAACTTCGGCAGCGGGGTATGTTTTTATGCAATTTTTTTGTCAGATGGTGGTATGATAATCTAGTATATTATTTGCAGTTAAGATACTTGAGTGAATGGACATTGCATGTTTTTTGTGTTAAGAATTATTCGTGTAAAGGAAAAATAGGGCTGGTAGTTCTCCTTAATCTAAGTGTGGGATGTTCACTGGTTCCCAGGGAAACTGTTAAGGTAGATTTGAAGAGTACATATGAGAAAATATGATAAAGCAGAGTTGGAGGCAGAATCTCTTACAGAAGCCTCTGAGAGTGAGTGAGTAACTCTACACATTAACTAGATTAGAGGTGGCTGTTCCCGTTAGTGAATGAGGTCCTAAGAATTGATCCTAAGAGTATGCAGAGTATTAAATGATACAAAGCAAAGTAATTTTAGAGATGATGTGGTGTTTTCAGCCTACATTATACTTTAATCCTCAGACCTACTATTCTAAAACCATCAGCTGTGGTTAATCAGGAATGCTTACAGAAGGGGTTGAAATGGTCAGTTCACTCCTTTTTTCTAATCAAATTTTGCTTTCAACTGTACTGCTTGGTGTATGTACTTGTGAAGGTAAGATTCAGTACATCGTTTGGATCTTCTTATGACAGCAAGCCAAATAAAAAATGTGTTTGACCTGCTATACAAGCTGGTTAGTTTTCCCTTCAGACGTTCACTACTCTGTAATAAAACCTTCCCTTTTTAAAGTGTTTCAAAATGTGTTTTCAGTGTGTTCTTAAGAGATCTGGACAGTGCTGAGTCATTGTTCCTAACCTAGTCCTGTCTTGGAGCTGTTCCATAGGATGGGGGATTTTTTTGGTCTGGCTGCTTCATGCCGTTTAGCTGATGCCTTTGAATTCTAGGTGTCCCCTTAGCTTCTTACACCTACTCCCTTGGCTTTTTCCTTGTGAAGGGCAGGAGGGATCAAACAGAGCTTCTAGCTTAATGTGTCTTGGAGACAAACAGGAAGGCAGGAGGTGGTACACATACTGAGTGACACAATTTCATCATCAATTTCTTTAGCTACAGGGAAGCTACATCTTTTTGCTAACTAACCCATGTTCACCATCCTGTCTGAGTCAGTTTAACTCCTTGAAAATGAGAGGAACTGCCCAAGTGTCAAGATAGGGAGAATCCTTGCCTTTTTTGGTAGCTTGGCTCTGTTTTAGCTCTTTTTGCACAGGATAGTTGACTTTCCGAACTCTGAGAAAGAGTTGTTACCCTCTGATATTAGGCCAACGCTTGAGTCAGTGGTTTTATGTTGCTGGGTGAATTCTTTTCAAATCAGGCAATGAATGAATGTGTGATGGCAATCACATGGTAAGTCCAGGACAACCAAGGGATTGGGCCCAGCCAGCATGGGTTCAGGAGAGGCAGGTCCTACTTGGCTAACTTGATCTCCTTCTGTGANGACACCAAGATAGGAGGGAGTGTTGATCTGCTGGAGGGTAGGGAGGCTCTGCAGAGGGACCTGGATAGGCTGGATCAGTGCTCTGAGGCCAGTGGGATGAGCTTCAGCAAGGCCAAGTGCTGGGTCCTGTGTTTTGGTCACAATAACCCCATGCAATGCTATAGGCTTGGAGAAGAGATGGATTGCTGTCTGGCAGATAAGGACCTGGGGGAGCTCGTTCATAGTTGANCAGCCAGCATGGGTTCAGGAGAGGCAGGTCCTACTTGGCTAACTTGATCTCCTTCTGTGATGAGATAACCTGCCTAGTGGACAAGGGGAAGGCTGTAGATGTTATTTACTTAGATTTTAGTAAAGCCTTTGACACTGTCTCCCACCATATTCTCCTGGAGAAGCTGGCAGCATGTGGTTTAGACAGGTCTGCCTTTCACTGGGTAAGGAACAGGCTGGAGGGCCAAGCCCAGAGAGTAGTGGTCAATGGAGTTCAACCCAGTTGGCAGTCAGTCACCAGTGGTGTTCCCCAGGGCTCAGTGTTGGGGCCAGCTCTGTTCAATGTCTTTATCAATGACCTGGATGAGGGGATCAAGTGCACCCTCAGTAAGTTTGCAGATGACATCAAGATAGGAGGGAGTGTTGATCTGCTGGAGGGTAGGGAGGCTCTGCAGAGGGACCTGGATAGGCTGGATCAGTGCTCTGAGGCCAGTGGGATGAGCTTCAGCAAGGCCAAGTGCTGGGTCCTGTGTTTTGGTCACAATAACCCCATGCAATGCTATAGGCTTGGAGAAGAGATGGATTGCTGTCTGGCAGATAAGGACCTGGGGGAGCTCGTTCATAGTTGACTGAGTATGAGCCAGCAGTGTGCCCAGGTGGCCAAGAGACCTAACAGCATTTTGGCCTGGATCAAAAATAGTGTGACCAGTATAGTGATTATTTGCCTGTACTCAGCACTGAGACTGCACCTCAAATGCTTTGTTCAGTTTTGGGCCCATCATTGCAAGAAAGACATAGAGGCATTGGAGCATGTCCAGGGAAGGGCAATGAGGCTAGTGAAGGGTCTGGAGAATAAGTCTTATGAGGAGCGGCTGAGGGAACTGGGGTTGTTTAGTCTGGGGAAGAGGAGGTTCAGGGGAAACCTTTTCTCTTTCTACAACTACCTGAAAGGAGATTGTAGTAAAATGAGAGTTGATGTCTTCTCCTGGATTTCCAGTGATAGGACAAGAAGAAATGTCCTGAAATTGCACCAGGGGAGGTTTAAATTGGATGTTAGGAAAAGTTTCTTTACTGAAGGGGTTATTAGGCATTGGAACAGGCTGCCCAGGGAAGTNAGTGGGATGAGCTTCAGCAAGGCCAAGTGCTGGGTCCTGTGTTTTGGTCACAATAACCCCATGCAATGCTATAGGCTTGGAGAAGAGATGGATTGCTGTCTGGCAGATAAGGACCTGGGGGAGCTCGTTCATAGTTGACTGAGTATGAGCCAGCAGTGTGCCCAGGTGGCCAAGAGACCTAACAGCATTTTGGCCTGGATCAAAAATAGTGTGACCAGTATAGTGATTATTTGCCTGTACTCAGCACTG
Source organism: Bucco capensis (assembly GCA_013396975.1). Taxonomy (NCBI): domain Eukaryota; kingdom Metazoa; phylum Chordata; class Aves; order Piciformes; family Bucconidae; genus Bucco; species Bucco capensis. The sequence goes on along the minus strand of VWZO01005702.1, from coordinate 31,795 downwards.
AGACTGCACCTCAAATGCTTTGTTCAGTTTTGGGCCCATCATTGCAAGAAAGACATAGAGGCATTGGAGCATGTCCAGGGAAGGGCAATGAGGCTAGTGAAGGGTCTGGAGAATAAGTCTTATGAGGAGCGGCTGAGGGAACTGGGGTTGTTTAGTCTGGGGAAGAGGAGGTTCAGGGGAAACCTTTTCTCTTTCTACAACTACCTGAAAGGAGATTGTAGTAAAATGAGAGTTGATGTCTTCTCCTGGATTTCCAGTGATAGGACAAGAAGAAATGTCCTGAAATTGCACCAGGGGAGGTTTAAATTGGATGTTAGGAAAAGTTTCTTTACTGAAGGGGTTATTAGGCATTGGAACAGGCTGCCCAGGGAAGTAGTGGAGTCACCATGCCTGGAGACATTTAAAAATACTTAGTGACATGGTTTAGTGGGCAAGGTGGTGATAGGTAGATGGTTGGACTTGATGATCTTAGAGGTCTCTTCCATTCTTAATGATTCTGTGATTCTGTGATAGAGCATTATTTAAGACATTTTTAGGAATTGAAGTGTCATGGATGGATGGATTTCTATCTGCTCCTACTAGGTGGTATTTCATTTATCATCAGAGATACTTGCTTTTCAAGAGTTTATTCCTTTTCAGTTCATGAATGGAGACTTAAAAAGTAAAATTATTATTGTTATTATTACTACTACTACTACTACTATTATTTTGAGAGCTCATTCTCTGAAACTCATGGTTGTTATTTTGCCTGACTCTCACACTAATATTTAGAAGAGTTTCTGTCCTTCAGTATCCTTCAGACAGGCCTTAGATGGCAGTAGAATAAAGTGGTCAGATGCTGTTAGCAGCCTTCTGCTGGATTAGTGGCCATCCAAATCTGGTGAAGATGCCCGGAGCTTTCTAGCATCACTGTTATGATTTTGTACATAATTGCCTAAGAGCAGCTACCCAACATCTAGCTCAGCCACAGCATCATACTGTCAGACCTGTGTACCCACATATCCCTCCCCACTAGCTTTCCAGCTCAGGCAAATTGAGGCCAAGCACCTCTCCCAAAATTACATCTTGTTGTAGTAGTTCTCCTGCAGTTAAAATCCCCCATCTGTACATGGCTCTTAGGCTTTTTGTCATGGCTGCTTATGTGACACATAATTATCCCCCTGCCTACTTAGTCTTGTTTTCTTGGAATATCAGCCTGTGCTGTGCAAAAAGTAGAGAGACATGATATGATGTTGTCCAAAGATTTCAGAAGGGCTTGCTTGAGAATTCCACAAGTCACTTATTGAGGCTATCACTTTGCAGATGCTTTCAGCTAACAGAAGCCAATACAGCTGCCAAAAGTCCATTCTTCTCACCCCTTCATCTCCAGCTTTCCTGCTTATGCCTCCTGTGTAGCATTCCCTCTTCTGGTTTTTTGGGAGTGTTCATGTGCTTTTGCAGTGGAATCTAGATTGGAAAGCCAATCCATCTGAAAACTAACCTTTTAAATTCTTTTTCTGCTGGGTTTATTCTAAACTGGATTACCTCTCTGATAGTCATAATGCATCCATGCAAACACTAATGCATGGATACTTCTGTATACTATCCAACTGGAAAGACCATTAGCTGACAGCAGGATGGGTTTTGCTTTGAATACCAGCTTAGGCCAGGTTGTAATAATACTGCAGCTTCATGTTATCTTCAGCCATTAAAAAAACATTCTGTCCTGACACACCATGAACACTTCCATAAAATAATGTAGTCTGGAACAGCTAGTTGGAAATGTTTGAGAAAGTGGTATATTGTTTGTTTTTTAATTAGGGGCTGTTAGACCAGATGCTTTCATTAAGCAACTGTACAGCTGTTGGAGAATAAAAGAAAATGCTCTCTGTACCCAAAATAATATCTATTTTAGTCTCTTCCAGAGTCAGGAGATGCTCTGTTGCCCCAGGATAGCATGCAAGCAGTAACACGGTGCAGAGACCAGGCTGTGGATTCAGAAAATGAGAGGGGGGGGGGAAAAGGCCTTTGACAGCCTCCCCACACTGGGGGGCATCAGTCAGAGAGGAGAAGGGAGCTGCTGTACTTTGGATGTTCAACTTGTCAGAATTTGTTTAGTGGAAAAACCAGAAATGTTTCCCAAAGCTCTTTTTCTGGGCTCTGGGCACATCTGTTATGTGTTCAGAAAATGAACTAAAATAACATAGGGGGAAAAAGTTAACTCTCTGAGATCAGACTTGATGAAGGACCTATATTCATTTCTGGCTATCAGGTTCTAACTGTCATGGGAGGAGCTTTAGTCCACCCTAAAATTTTTGGGAACAAAGAGGTTTGTTCAGGGTTTTATGTTATTATGGATCCTCTGGAGAACACGGTCTGGCCAGCTCCTGGGAATGCCTTATACCCAGCTCAGTGCCTGTTAAGTCTATGTAGCTCACCTTTAACATAAGCAGGATTTTCAGGGCGAAATGCAGGTTTTTTACGGTGATAGTGTCCTTGGAACCAATGAAGATCTCAGTTACCTACCTCTTAGTTGTCACCAAGCATCTGTAAAAGACTGAAGACTGGAGCCTAAGCAAATTAGTCAGGATTTGGGGTTTGTGGTACCGACAGAGCCTTTGACAGGGCCTGAAAGAGGAATGTGAGTAGGGAAAACATGAAGACATCACGTGGAGACAAGCAAGAATTCATCTGCACTAAAAAATGTGTCCTGAAGAACATGATCTCTCTTCCATGCTTGCTGCCAATTGTACCTGATTAATCAAGTTTCTCTGGGGGTGTCTTCTTTAATTCCTGACAGCATAATTTTCCATAAATGATCTTAATTTTGTTGCAGATGATTCTTTGCCTACAAGAACACAACTGTTCCAAAACGTTGCAATATTTTGCCCTGAGAAACTAGTAAAATTCTTGCTGGAAAGCCATAAATACCTTGTCAAGGCATAGACCCCACAAAGTCATCTGTTCTTGTAAAAGATTTTGTGTTTTCCTTGCTGTGAAAAAGAGTGGTGTGAGTTAGGCTGGTTTTGATCCTGTGGAGTTGATTGAGGTTTTCCTGCTGGAGTCTATTAGACAGTTTCAAACCAGGGAGCATTATGTGCAGTACACCTGTGCCCAATAGCTCCCCCACCTCCATAAAGATAGCTGTGGAAGAAAGTCCTACTCACTCTGGTGAAAACATGTTTTATAATAGTTTTCCATCCCCCAGCCAGATGGGATCAAGCTGAGGCAGCTGCAGTCCAGATCCTTTGAGAAATAGTACAAAAAGTGCAATTAAAATAATTAGTTAGTGCCTTTTTTATGCGTCATAGTAACAAATATGGAAAAAAGCTTGGAATAGCTATTCTACATCTCAGTCCAATATGATATTGGGTGCTTCGCAGGATTGCTCTAAGCTTTCCCCAGGGCTTTAAAAGACCTTGAGGGTGCTCAACCAGTTGCTGGATTAATGATTTCTATTACTGATGGTAGCAGGGGTAGGTCAAAACCACTTGCACAGTAGCTTTTGCTGTGAGAGCAACAACAAAAAAAAAAAAATAAAAAAAGAGTCTGACTTCATAATAAAGCTATTTGGATTCTACTTCCTCCCTTGGAAATCTAGATTGCCTTCCATTGATTTAAGAATGCACGGGCATAGGTTCTGATGAAGCAGAATTTGCCTGATGATTCAACTTTATGGGGGATGTACAAATGAAAAATACATAGCCAAATATGTGCTTGGCACAACTCAGTGAAATCTGGCATATGTCCAGTTGTTAGCTGCTTGTTATATGAGGGTTTGTTTGCTTACCTTCAAATGGTGCAGCAAGGGAAGATTTCTTTTGAAGGCATTTTAATTCCTTTTCCTGAAATGTTCACAGCAAATAATGCAGTGTACTGAGAGCTCTAGCCCCAATAAGCTGTATTTGTTATTGCCACAGCAGGTGGTATTTCGTCTGCAGCCAAGTGAGATGACCAAAGGGTGAAATATAACCTAAACACCAGGGAAGATTCTCTTAACAGTCATTAGCTTCTCTGCTTTCACTCTCAGATTCCATCCAGGGGCCAAATAGTATTTTTTCATTTTATATTGCTGTTACTGTTCCTTGCCATCCCTGTGGGGGGGCTTGGAGGTCAGGCATCTTAGCAAGGGGCATGAAAATAAGGGGATGTTGAATAATGTTTCAGATCTCTTGCTATCTCCTACCTTCCTGACAGATTACAGAATAACCTAGCTGAGGAAGGTCTGGGTGGGTCACACAGTGATTCTAGGATGTTAGTATGTAGTCTGTGAAGCTGTCAATGCTTTTAACCTTCGCATGGGTCATCAAAGGATTTTTAAAATCTAAGTGGGACCATGTGCAGGAACTTCCAAAAGCTATGTGCTACATAACTGAGCATTTCCCCTTAATAGGTTCAAACTATTTCATTTTTGTTTCTTTTAAAATTTCAGTTCTAGGATAAATCATATTTTAAAGTATCTGATTTTCTTTTATTATCTGGAAATGTAACTCCCTCCAGACTATTTTTGAATGTTACTGCAGGGGAGAAATATCATAACTCTCCGGACTTACCTTGTCTTCCTTTTAATGGTGAGAGGAGAGTTAATAGTAGAAGTGGGAAGAAGGGTTAGCAAAGGGGACTCCTAGTCATGTGGACAGAATGCCAGCAGCACAGCTGGCACATGTTTTATTAACATCAGAGTATGTTTTATTCATTTGCTGATGATCATCTACAGTAGCTATCAAGGAGAAAAAAGAAGGGAACCAGAATTTTACTGGAAATCTAGGTGAAATTCTACAGCTTTGACCCCTTCAATGGTAGATGGCTGCAGGAAGTGTGAGATTTTGTTACAGTTTCACTGTAATTAAGGTAGGCACTTACAGTGGATTAAATATTAAGAGGGACGCTTTCATAGACTTCCTCCTAATATTATTTACTTGGCATTAACTGAAACTTTTTTTTATGCTTTTTCACACTTAGCCGTCTCACCAGTGTTTAGGCAGCCACCATGCAGACAACTGCAATGGAACTGGTCATCCCAAGCTCCCATTATAGTCAGGAAAACAAAGGCATTTTTAGGATGTGATTCATTTGACATAGCTTAGAAAATTTACTTTAGGATGAAAAGAACGACAAGTGTCCATGGATTGTATTGACTAAATCTCAGCTCACTGCATGGAGGATTTCTGTAGGTTTTAGGCAAATGCATTTATGGTGGCAGTCAGGTGCATCTATATTTAGTGCTATTAATACCTAGATTTCCAGGTTCTCATGAGCTTTGTATGGTACTTGTCTGTCTTAACCAGATGATCTTGAGGCATGTCAAGTAGTTCAGGATAGCAGCACTTGGCGAACTGAATCCTGTGCCCAGTCAGGTGGATCCTGCTTTTGCAGTCCTCAGACTGACAAAGTCAGATGTTAAAAGGTGAAAGAGACTTTTTGCCTTATGCAGTAAGTGGGAAGCTTCATATACTTGTCCTTTCTACTCCGACCATGCACCTGCAAGGCCAAGAAATGCTATGATTGCTAGTTCAGATATGAGGGAGTTAGTACTGAGGAGGATAAAGATACTCATCTGCAGGGCATATGGAGTGTAAGGTGAGGTGACTAAGTGGAGGATGACTCCACTACACCATGCAGAAATCACAGTTCAAGTGCTGGAGGCAGGCGTGCTTTTGCATAAGTGCTGTTTTCCTTTCCCAAGCCAGCTTGGAGATGGCAGCACTTCACTGTAGCTCTGCCTGCAGTCATGAAGGAAACCTGGTGACACATAGAGCTGAGCCTAAATCACCTCCTAATTAGCAAATTATTGTTAGGACTGTTGTCCCCCTAGGGATGAAGATAAGGATGAACTTGGCTTTTGGCCTGCTAGGAGGGAGTTTAGGGTTTTGTGTTAAAAAATGACTGGATAGTTCTGCAAAAATATCCAACTAGAGAGTAGTTAATTATTTCTTAATTGAATCTCTTTTAATATTAATAACCTGTTAAAACCAGTGGGGTATGAAACACTTGGAGCTGATGTTTGAAGTCAGCTTGGATGAATATTGTTGAACTTTTATGTTGCTCTGCAAATTTTCACTGGCTGCTGGGAAGACAATACTTTTATTGGGAACATGTTAGTTATGGAGCACAGAAATGCCTTGATGGGACAGTGGGGAAGGTCAACAGACATGAAAATACAACATTAATGGCTTTCCTATGTACTTTAGAGAGGGATGATGTGCCGATTCCAAGCAGCAGCTGGTGAGTTCAAATACATTTTTAACATACAAAGTAAAGCTCTGTTCTGTGTAGGGCTGGTCAGAGCTTGCAGGACTTCAATCAGGTGTGTGACCCAGAGTAAGATATGTATCTTGTGAAGCTGGTGACCATCTAAACTGAGATCATGTCCCACAGCACAATGTTTATCATGAAAGCACTGATTTTTGCAGTGCCAGCCAGTTCCTCTGCTTCATCAGCTGGAAGGAGCAACGCTGAGGAAAAAGGTGTGTCCTTCCTTTGCCCAAAGCAGATGGATGCTGTATGTACAGATCTGAACTACAGCTTCCTTGGATTTCCAAGCCAAACCTGTAGTGGTATCCAGGGTGAGGGGATAGCACCTGAACATGAGCTGTCAGAGGAAAACTTATGATCATGCAATAGTTCCATGGTGTGCTGAAACACCCTAAGTTCCCTCTTGCTTTGTATTGATATGGTGTGTTTTTCCAGCTGGGAGAAGTGAATGGAAAAACTCAACCCAGGGTAGTGTGTTGTGAGGGATGGCTCCAGACCTGAAGGAGGAAAAGCAAGGGAAAGTAGTAAGGGTAAATCTTTATATAGCCTGTCAACCTTTCTTTTAATTTCCTTGTCTGTTAAGACTTAGAGCAAAAGTTTAATCAGTTTATAATGACTATGCAACAGTGTAGCATAATATCTTATTTTTGACAGAGTAAAAAAAGGAGAATTTAGTGTGATTATTGTCATTTTTATTAAGCAGATATTTTCTCTGTGATTCCGATGGAGGTGAACTCACTGCATTATTCTTGTTTGCCAACTACTCTCATAGACTGTAAGGAATCACAAGCGGAACTAGTTTTGATTTTTGTGATCACACCAGGGAAGGGCTTTCCTCATCAATTAGCCAGCTTTTGGACCTGTGAAACTTTCAGTGTGCCTATGGCACTGGGGTTCATTTTCTCAAGTGCTGCACAGATTGCAAAAGAGGAATGCTAATTTGGCTGTTCCTGTGTTACCCACATCTGTGAAATGGGTATCACGATGATAGCAAAACGTGAAGATCCAAAATGCAAATTCAATCTTTAATTTTAACTTAATTGTGAAAAAGTAACTCTCTGATGTAGAATATCTTCATTGATGACTTTTTGCTGTTTAATGTCCCAACATACTGAATCAAAATGAAACGTTAGATGCATTGAAGATAAGCCCAAACAACCATGTTTTTACTGTGCTTGAGTCCCAGGTTTCTCTTTGTCCTTTATCCAGGTCCAAAGCCTTACTCTCTCACTGCCATGAGCTATTTTGTTGCTGCTTTTCACTTGTGCAGATCTTACTTACTGTCTTTTGACGGAAACTAAAAATGCAGTTCAGAAAGTGCTTTACCAATAGCAATTTGCCCCAACAAGACCTTTCTAGCTACACACTAACATGAAAGCATCAAAACGTCAGGAGAATTTTTTAAAAATAAGTGCCCTGATCTAAAATAAGCTTTAATTGATTGATAAATGCACTGAGCCTGACAATCTGAAACATTTATTGTTTTTATCCTTTCAAGCTTCAGCTTCATGTGGTTTAAAGTGACTGAATTACAGTTCCCGCATAACTTCCTACCCACACTGCGTGAAATAAAACCCACGCGCAAACTTCTTGACTGCAGTAGAGCTTCTAGATGCACCTGGGACAAAATACAAAAAGCTGATTGAATCTGAAGTTTTAAATAAAGGTGATGATGGGAAAAAAACACCTCTATTCTGGCTAAATGCAATGCTGTGCTTCCCTTTTCTCAAAGGAGAGCTCTGCTGGGAGTGCCTCTCCTTGTAAAAGGCGTTTCTTTAATGCCTTCTTGTAGAGCACTGGACCCTGTAGGCCAGATCCTGTCATAACTCCCTGTGTTCAAGATTAATAATCATAGAATCATAGAATGGTTTTGGATGGAAAGGCCCTCTGGAGGTCATCTAGTCCAACCCCCCTGCAGTGGGAAGGGACATCCCCAACTAGATCAGGTTGCCCAGAGCCCTGTCAAGCCTCGCCTTGAATGCCTCCAGGGATGGGGCCTCAACCACCTCCCTGGGCAACCTGTTCCAGTATTCCACCACCCTCATGGTGAGGAACTTCTTTCTAATGTCCAGTTTAAATCTACTCTTCTCCAATTTAAAACCATTGCCCCTTGTCCTTTCACTCCAGGCCTTTGCAAACAGGCCCTCTGCAGCCTTCTTGGAAGTTCCCGTTAGGTCCTGGAAGGTCACTAGTAGGTCCCCCCGAAGTCTTCTCTTCTCCAGGCTGAACAATCCCAGCTCCTTCAGCCTGTCCTCATAGGAGAGGTGTTCCAGCCCCCTGATCATTTTTGTGGCCCTCCTCTGGACCTGCTCCATCAGATCCATGTCCTTTCTGTATTGAGGGCTCCAGAACTGGACACAGTATTCCAGATGAGGTCTCACCAGAGCAGAGTAAAGTGGCAAAATCACCTCTCTGGATCTGCTGGCCACGCTTCTTTTGATGCAGCCCAGGATGCGATTAGCCTTCTGGGCTGCCAGCGTGCACTGTTTGCTCATGTCCAGTTTCTCATCCATCAGCGCCCCCAAGTCCTTTTCTGCAGGGCTGCTCTCTATCTTCTCATCCTCCAGCCTGTATTGATAGTGGGGATTGTTCCGACCCAGGTGTAGGACCCTGCACTTGGTCTTGTTGAAGCTCATGAGGTTCACCTGGGCCCACCTCTCCAGCTTGTCCAGGTCCTTCTGGATGACATCTTGCCCCTCCAACTTATCAACAGTACCCCATAGCTTGATGTCATCTGCAAACTTGCTGATGGTGCACTCAATGCTGCTGTCGATATTGTTTATAAAAATATTAAACAGTCCAGGCCCCAGCACAGAGCCCTGAGGGACACCACTTGTCACTGATCTCCAGCTGGACTTCGAGCCATTGACCACTACCCTCTGGATGTGACCATCAAGCCTGTTCCTTATCCACTGAGCAGTCCACCCATCAAATCCATAGCTCTCTAACTTGGCCAGTAGAAGGCTGTGGGGGACTGTGTCAAAGGCCTTGCAGAAATCCAGATAGATCACATCCACAGGTTGTCCCTTGTCCACTGAGGTAGTCACAGTATCGTAGAAAGCCACTAGGTTTGTCAGACAGGATCTACCCTTAGTGAAGCCATGCTGACTGTCTCTGATCACTTCCCTCTCCTCCGTGTGGATGAACTACCACACTGTCTTTCTGATTTTAGATTTTTAAGGAAACACTACAACTGAGTGTTTCTATTTGTCTATTGAAATAAATAACCTCTTGCAAACTCTCTAACAAAAGTCAATGCTACCACCAAAGACTGCTGATAAATGTGAAAAACCTCCTGGCTAATGGAAAGGAGGGTGTACTTGCAGTCCTGTGCTAGAAAGAGGTAGGCACTGAAAGTAGGTGGAATATAGCAAACGTCAGTAGGGTAATTTATGGTGTTTCTTCTTGGCAATATGTTGTGGAGGGTGGAAGTCTGGTCAGACATTCATAAGTGATAACTAATGATACTTTCAAAGGTATGTCAACTGTGTGCACAGCATGTTTGTGTGTGCAAGCAGGAAAGCAAAGATTACTACCTTTGGTCTAGGGAGTGGTTTTAGACTCATGCCAGTAAAATGGGGCTCCATGGGTCATAAGTAGCTGCAGTTTTCCCAAGGGCTGTGCCAAGTTCAGGTCAGAACAACTCCCAAGCTAGACCAAAACTTCAGTTGAGTATAAGATCTCATTGTAAGACCTTATCTGAATCATAGCACTGGGCAATTTAGTGCAGCCAAGAATGAAACAAGGATTTTTTTTGATTGCTCAGCCTGGAGAAGAGGAGGCTTTAGGGAGACCTCTTATTGGCCTTCCAAATACCTAAAGGTGGCTTACAAAAATGAGGGGGAGAGACTCTTTACCTGGTGAAAAAGCAATAGGACAAGGGGGAGGGTTTACAAACTGAGGCAGGGGGAGATTTAGATTGAATGTTAGAAAAAATTTTTCACTCAGAAGGTGGTAAGGCACTGGAACAGGTTGCCCAGAGATGTGGATGTCCCATCCCTGGCAGTCTTCAAGGCTAGGCTGGATGTGGCCCTGGGTAACCTGGTCTAGCGGGTCGCATCCCTGACTGTGGCAGGGGAGTTGGAACTTGATGATGGGGTGTTCTATGATTCTATGGCTCTATGATTTTATAATTTTCATTTTACTCCCAAAATTTCAAGAGGAGAAAGTTAATTAAGTACCCATTTGGCTGCAGCCCTCTATCTCCCTGCCCGTGTCAACACTGCCTGTTATGGTGCTGTAACATTTGCATTCAGAGCCAGCAAAGCTCAAACTGCTGGTAGAGGTTAGGGATGACTGAGACCAGGCCCTCTCTACAGGTGAGTTTCTCAGTCTGGATGGCTGCGTGTCTCCTCAGGACTCCCATAATTTTTGTCAGCAAAATGAACCATCATCAATTTGGGTTTGCATCCTAGTACATATCTGCAAGCTGAACAAGCTGCATGCCTCCAAACATTGCCTTTAAGTTGCAATTCCTGCTTTCTGTCAAAAGGGTTATTAAACCCCTCTCTCACCTTTCCTTCTTGCCTGCTTAAATTATAAACTCTCCTGGCAAGAACTGGCTCTGCTGATCATAGAATCATAAAATCATAGAATGGCCGAGGTTGAAAGGGATCTTAGAGTTCCAACTCCCCTGCCATGGGCAGGGATGCCACACACGAGACCAGGTTGCCTAGGGTCACATCCAGCCTGGCCTCGAACNAGCTGCAGTTTTCCCAAGGGCTGTGCCAAGTTCAGGTCAGAACAACTCCCAAGCTAGACCAAAACTTCAGTTGAGTATAAGATCTCATTGTAAGACCTTATCTGAATCATAGCACTGGGCAATTTAGTGCAGCCAAGAATGAAACAAGGATTTTTTTTGATTGCTCAGCCTGGAGAAGAGGAGGCTTTAGGGAGACCTCTTATTGGCCTTCCAAATACCTAAAGGTGGCTTACAAAAATGAGGGGGAGAGACTCTTTACCTGGTGAAAAAGCAATAGGACAAGGGGGAGGGTTTACAAACTGAGGCAGGGGGAGATTTAGATTGAATGTTAGAAAAAATTTTTCACTCAGAAGGTGGTAAGGCACTGGAACAGGTTGCCCAGAGATGTGGATGTCCCATCCCTGGCAGTCTTCAAGGCTAGGCTGGATGTGGCCCTGGGTAACCTGGTCTAGCGGGTCGCATCCCTGACTGTGGCAGGGGAGTTGGAACTTGATGATGGGGTGTTCTATGATTCTATGGCTCTATGATTTTATAATTTTCATTTTACTCCCAAAATTTCAAGAGGAGAAAGTTAATTAAGTACCCATTTGGCTGCAGCCCTCTATCTCCCTGCCCGTGTCAACACTGCCTGTTATGGTGCTGTAACATTTGCATTCAGAGCCAGCAAAGCTCAAACTGCTGGTAGAGGTTAGGGATGACTGAGACCAGGCCCTCTCTACAGGTGAGTTTCTCAGTCTGGATGGCTGCGTGTCTCCTCAGGACTCCCATAATTTTTGTCAGCAAAATGAACCATCATCAATTTGGGTTTGCATCCTAGTACATATCTGCAAGCTGAACAAGCTGCATGCCTCCAAACATTGCCTTTAAGTTGCAATTCCTGCTTTCTGTCAAAAGGGTTATTAAACCCCTCTCTCACCTTTCCTTCTTGCCTGCTTAAATTATAAACTCTGCAAGCTGAACAAGCTGCATGCCTCCAAACATTGCCTTTAAGTTGCAATTCCTGCTTTCTGTCAAAAGGGTTATTAAACCCCTCTCTCACCTTTCCTTCTTGCCTGCTTAAATTATAAACTCTGCAAGCTGAACAAGCTGCATGCCTCCAAACATTGCCTTTAAGTTGCAATTCCTGCTTTCTGTCAAAAGGGTTATTAAACCCCTCTCTCACCTTTCCTTCTTGCCTGCTTAAATTATAAACTCTGCAAGCTGAACAAGCTGCATGCCTCCAAACATTGCCTTTAAGTTGCAATTCCTGCTTTCTGTCAAAAGGGTTATTAAACCCCTCTCTCACCTTTCCTTCTTGCCTGCTTAAATTATAAACTCTGCAAGCTGAACAAGCTGCATGCCTCCAAACATTGCCTTTAAGTTGCAATTCCTGCTTTCTGTCAAAAGGGTTATTAAACCCCTCTCTCACCTTTCCTTCTTGCCTGCTTAAATTATAAACTCTGCAAGCTGAACAAGCTGCATGCCTCCAAACATTGCCTTTAAGTTGCAATTCCTGCTTTCTGTCAAAAGGGTTATTAAACCCCTCTCTCACCTTTCCTTCTTGCCTGCTTAAATTATAAACTCTCCTGGCAAGAACTGGCTCTGCTGATCATAGAATCATAAAATCATAGAATGGCCGAGGTTGAAAGGGATCTTAGAGTTCCAACTCCCCTGCCATGGGCAGGGATGCCACACACGAGACCAGGTTGCCTAGGGTCACATCCAGCCTGGCCTTGAACACTGCCAGGGATGGTGCATCCACAACCTCCTGGGGCAACCTATTCCAGTGCCTAACCACCCTCTGGGTAAAGAATACCCAGTTGCAGTGTCTAAACGCAGTCTTGTTCCTGGAGCGGTCCCTATTTGCTACCTTAATATAGTTGTGTGACCCAGGAATTCATGGCAGGTTGCAGATCCAAAAGAAGCAATTTGGAGGGTTTGCCAGTTTTATTAATAGCCATCTCTGTAACCACATGCAGGTCAGACTGGAGAGTGTGCAGAGCTTGAAAGCTGAATCCATGTTATCACAGGAAGGGCAGAAAGATGTGTCTGGTCACGCTGCAGTAGGGACAGAGATTTCTTTCTTTAAGATTGCTTGTCTGGATTTCCAGTGAGCAGTTCCACAGTGCCAGAAAAGTGAAATAACATGTATTTCAGGACGAGTAGGGATTTCTGAAGACCACAGAAGCCAGCCAGACTTTTTTTTTTTCAGTTATACTTTTTGTCATAGACTAAAAATGGTCTATTTAAAAATCATAATTTATCTAAAAACATACTGGCTTTGCCTAGAAGAGTAACTCAGGTTGTTTTGGTTTGGGTTAGAACAGAGCAATTCTGTTCAGTGATTTTGCTTTCCAGCTAAAGCTCCTCTAGTTAACACCACTTTCTGAGGCTGGCAGCATGTTTTCACTGATAGAGTCTGCTTCTAGCAGTGGTAAGACCTGATGTTTAGGGTTTATGGCCAAGGATTGGTATGCAGACCAGGGTCAGTGCTAAATCTTGTGTACCATGAATGGTTAAAAGCTACACCTCAGGGAGGAGTGGACAGGTCAGGTGACCCTAAAGTGATCAACTAGGTATTCCATTTCATATACATCATGTTCAGTATAAAGAAGAGGTTCAGCTTCTTCTTCTCTTTCTTTTCTTGTCAGCATCTGAGGAGGACTCTGTTGTCCCTTCAATCCTGACCTGAGAAGTTCCAGAGTCCAGCTCCCCCTCCGACTTTGGCAATGGTCTGCTGCTAGGCCTGCTCAGTATCAGTGGTGATGTAATTGCTAAAGAGGTTAATTCAAGAAGAATGTACTTCATTCCTTCAAATGCAAAATCAATGCAGAGCTGTTGTAAAAAGGCAAAGGTAACTTTTCCTATAAAATTTTCTATAATAGGTCTATTCCACATCTTGATTATCAGCATAGTGTAAAGTATTTTAAGTACTTAATTGGCTGACTATTCAGAGAAATATTTTATTTTTCATATTTATCCCCATCCTGATTAGTACTACTCACTGACAGAACAAAATGTATCCCAAGATCAGATTCATTGTCTCTGTGAATTATGGCTAACTTTATACACAATATTACAGCTTTTTTAAGTGTCTCAGATTAACATTTTTATTTTTACTGTAAAACTGTATTGTTAAAATAGTGAAATAATTGTTAATAGGGCTTTTTAGCATTAGAAAATGTGTGATCCTTATTCTAGCCATGGGAAATAATCTGTTCATTGTAGTGTTAATGCTAGAAGATTTTCAGCAAACAAAAAGTATCAAAACTTTCAACTGCCATTAAACTTGTAAAGTGTATGCTACTGACTCAACACTTTCCAGGATTTCATTAAAAGGTTTTAAGTGTGGCTTTGGTGAACTGAGTGGGAATTATGACTTGCTTGGGATACAGGCAGTACTGTGTTCCTATTCTGAGACTGTCAGCCATGGAAACTCTTTGACCCCTCCATGATTCTACCAACATCTCAGTGCTGTCGATTTGGTGCTGAATCCAGGGCTCCTATGCAGTCCTCTGCAATCAAACGAATGCTTTTAACAGCTTATTCCTGTAAAAGCAGTTTAATCTTGTTTCTTTTTTTTCTGCAGAGAAACTGAGCTTCCATCAGTCTCAATTATTTACAGTGTTCTTTTGAGCGTGTACAGGATCACAGAAATCACACTAAGCTTCCTATCATTTCAAGGAGTCTGGAAACAACACTGGGATAGCAAAGCTGTCCTTAGCATTGAGCACAGCTTAGTTTTGCACTTTGCTATATCTTTTAACAAGTTCTACTGTAAGGAAAACAGTAAATAATTAGTAAATAAATAGTAAATGTACAGCACTGTAGCCATGGCAGCATTAGAGGATCCTGCCAGTGAAAGAAAGACCCATTCCTTTTCCAACAGATGGTGTCAGCAGTGTAAAAAAGGGATATTTTATGCACTTGGTCATTTCTCCCTCAGTGGCTATGTGATCCATATCTGGAAGGAAACTGGTTACGATTCAGTAGATGATGTAATGTATATCCAGTGTATGGGCCATATGTTATCTTCAGGACACTTTCTCCAATTCAGGCAGCTCCACAGGTATCAGGCCAGGCCAGGCCTGGTGCCAAATTAGCCATTGTCATCTCAGCGTGGCTTAGCCCAACTCAGAAGGAAATAAATATTTACATGTTAGCTGAATCTTTTCAGCTTCCTTCAGTATCCCAGTTTAAGACACACGGATTTGTGGCAGTGATGAGGGGCTAGACACTGTGTTAAGCACTAGATTATGCTAATAAGCTCATGTTTTATATCTGCAAAAGAATTAATATTGATAAGCATATGTTTATAAGTTTCATATTCAGCAGAACCTTCCAAACATATTTGCCACTGCTTTGCAGAATCAAGGAGCTAGCAGTTGGCACAAGAGTCATACAAACTGTAAATAGACTTAATTTTAGTTTAGAGGAAAAAAAGAGATGTAAAAAGTGTTCTAGTAAAACCTTTTACAGCCCATAGTATTCTGCTGTGCTGTGTGTGAAGTTCTTTATTTTGCATAACAGGTCATGGAGAGGAGTGGAGAGTGGCTGAGCAGACAGAGAGAGAAAAAATTCTGAAGGGGAATATGAAGCATGTTTTGCTTTACTCTGAACCTGTACAATACTGTGAATTTAACATGTTCACTTACATGTACTGTGATTTAAACAACCAGCTGACAGATCCTATTATCTGGGACACTAAATATCATAGAATCATAGAATCACAGAATGCCAGGGGTTGGAAGGGACCTAGAAAGATCATCTAGTCCAACCCCCCTGCCAGAGCAGGATCACCAAGACGAGGTCACACAGGAATGCATCCAGGCAGCTCTTGAATGTCTCCAGAGAAGGAGACTCCACAGCCCTCCTGGGCAGCCTGTTCCAGTGCTCCATCACCCTCACTGTAAAGAAGTTTTTCTTCATGTTAGTACTAAACCTCCTGTGGTCCAACTTGCTCCCATTCTGTCTTGTCCTAACATTGGATGACATTGAAAGAGCCTGGCTCCCTCCTCCCAACACTCGCCCTTTTGCTGGCTTATGGTCATCCTCCTATCCACCAGGAATCCTAGATCATTTTCCCCAGGACTGTTTTCCAACAGATCAGTTCCTAACCTGTACTGATAGATGGGGTTGTTCTTTCCCAGATGCAGTACTTTACACTTACCCTTGTTAAATTTCATCAAGTTTCTCCCTGCCCATCTCTCTAGTCTGTCCAGGTCACGCTGGATGGCAGCACAACCTTCTGGGGTGCCAGCCAGTCCTCCAAGCTTGGTATCATCCCCAAACTTGCTGAGGGAACACTCTACCCCTTCATCCATATCATTGATGAATATATTGAACAGTACTGGACCCAGCACTGACCCCTGGGGGGCATCACTAGACACAGGCCTCCAGTTAGACTCTGCTCCACCAACCACAACTCTCTGGGCTCTGTCCTTCAACCAGTTCCCAATCCATCTCACAAAATATCTGTGCTTTCAGCTGAAATTACAATGCATAATTAGTCAAGCAGTGATTCAAATGACAGGTTCCGTGAAAGGTAGTAAGGAAATTCCCAAATAAACTGCAACTTAGAATTAAGGGCTGCATATTGTCCCTTCCTGCACAAAAGAAGTAGAGTGTGATTCCTAAAAACTCCACGTTTTGTAATTTTGCTAATTTACCTTTCCTTGTGTGGAGCTTCAGAAATATGGTTTTGGTGGTTAGCCAAGATTTCTTTGTCTTTGAGATTCAATGTTAATATTTTTTTTGTCATTCAGTTCTGCACCTAAGTGCCATCATTGAGCTCCCTCTGGAGTATATCACTGTCTGGAGCATGTTCATGTTTGTGTTAGAGGTCCTAGAGTCTCACTGCTTAGGCTGGAGGAGTTTCTTCTGATTATCTATGATGATATTTAGCAAGCAGCTCACATACAACAAATAAAGGCCAGTGATGTGTAAGACAAATTGCTGTGGACAGCTTCTTGTTATGATAGGTCATGAGCAGTTCCATTTTGCCACTTTTGCTTTAGCCTCTGAAGTGTATACTCCAAGAAATGATACTGGAAATACCCTTTCTGAGCTGTGCATATTATGCAGCTTATCCATCTCTCCCTCACCATCTCATAAGAGGTACTTTGAGTAGCTGATACTACTTAAATGATTCTTGCTCCTCTGGTGATGGAACAGATCTTATTTACTGGGTCATTGTGCACTCACATGACACTGACAGGAGTACAGTGTGATGTGGCCTTCAATCCCTGTATGTTACCAGTGCCACTGAGGCCACAATGCCCATTTCAGGGTCAACGTCTATGTGACTAGCAGTCAGTGCTCTACACAGTACCTTAGGCCCAGTCATGCTCACCAGATACGTGCTTGCAACACACCTTTGTCCTTTTCTTTAAGCCCTTCTCATAATCTGGAGGGTCTCTTTTGTTGCCTATTGCATGTTTAAGTGCAAGATGCAAAATTATTTAAAAAAAAATAATTTATTCTTTGCAGAGGCCTGATGCTTTCAAGGAGGCTGTAGCCAACAAGTCAAACTCTCAAAGGACCCCTGAGAATGAGTGTTGGTACTGCTCACTCAGCCCTTCTGCATGCACTATGTGACTCTTTTCACTTGGAACAAGTATTGCAGGCAACCTTGAGCATCCTTTGAAAATTTGTTGATAGACAGCCAATTTGTCTATCCTTGTGTGGAGCTGCTCTGCTTCCACATCTGCGGTGTTATTGTAGTACTGGGCTGAAGGCAGCAGATTACTTTTACATGTGACATCAAGAGTGGTGTCTGTGAACGATATGGCACAGAAAACCCTCTCCACTTAAATATCTGTGTATCTTTGTACTTTGCTTTTTGTTTTAGGTGTGCAGCTCTCCTGCATATAAGCCTCTCAGGTGCAGTAACTTCTTGCCAGCTCTGNTCTTTCCTCATGAGGCTTATGTTCTAAGCCCTTTACCAGCTTGGTAGCCCACCTCTGTACCCTCTCCAGCAAGTATCCTGTATATATACAGTATACTGTATCCTCTGATACAGTAGAGGAGGGTAGAGGACACAGAAAACCAAAGACCAACTGAGAGTACATGGCTCTTCGAGGCTGTTTACTGCAGCTCAGGCTGACCATTGTTCCAGGAGAAAGAATAGCTGCTAGGCTCATGAGTTTGGTGAACTACAGCTCAGATACGTCAAGAAAGAAAATCCACTGTGAATGACAGGGAATAGTGGAAGAAAGGCTGAAAGTATTTTTACCTAAACCTAGGTGATATTAAAATCTGCAAAACTAGCATCACACAGATAGAAGATCATAAAAATACAAATTCTACTCTCTGATACTTTGCTGTTACTGTAAAATAACTCCTGAAGTAACTATGTCAGATTTCTTAGAGAAAATTTTCAAAGCTATCAGTAAAAGTCCTATAAATCAAAGCATTAAGTACCTTTTCCTTTACATCTTCCTATACTGACCTTACCTGTCAGCTACTCCATACAAATCTGCTCGTTTAGTGTCTTGTGATGTTCCAGCCTGGGATTTTTGATGGCCATACTGCCTTTCCTGAGAAGGTATGCAGTAAGATCCATCTAAATGGTACGGTTCTTATACAGAGCCATTCTTGTATTATATGGGCTTACATGAACTAATCATTAAAAGAAACATATTTGGCCCTGGAGCTGATGACTTTGACAAAAGGGTTTCAAACTGCTTTTGCTGTTTAATTTGCAGTCTCTTGGTATGTGTATTATTCTCAGTACAGTACAAATGAGTGCCTCCAACTCAGTTAATTTTCTAGCTAAAGTAGTTTTACTTCCCTCAGTTCAGGAAAAGCCTGAAGTACAAAATCATAAAATCACAGAATGCTTTTGCTTGGCAGCTAGTGACAGGACAAGAGGCCATGGCTTGAAGCTGCAGCAGGGGAGGGTTAGACTGGACATTAGGAAGCACTTCCTCACGCAGAGGGTGATTGGGCTCTGGATTAGGCTGCCCAGGGAGGTGGTGGAGTCACCGTCCCTGGAGGTGTTTAGGAGAAGATTGGATGTGGCACTGAGTGGCATGGTTTAGATGTTGTGGTGTACTGGGTCATAGGCTGGACTTGATGATCCTGGGGGTCTTTTCCAGCCTTGGTGATTCTGTGATTCTGTAAAGGCCATCTAGTTCCAATGCCCCTGCAGTGAGTAGGGACATCTTTGACTAGATCAGGTTGCTCAGAGCACCATCCAACCTGGCTTGGAACATTTCCAGGGATAGGGCATCTCCCATGTCTCTGAGCAACCTGTGCCAGTGTTTCACTACCCTCAGCATAAAAAAATTCTTCCTTCTGTCTAGTCTGAATCTACCCTCTTTTAGTGTATCAGTGTGTTCTTGCCCTTGTCTTCTTTTCCCTGTCTATCCATCACTAGCCACTGGCAGGGACAAGGCACTGGGCTGGATGATCTTTCATTTGACCTGGGATCACTACTCTTTTTATATGTATGGGTGATAACTGAAGCATTTGGCAGGATTCACAAATGCATGTATTGGAGCTTTGGAAGAAGGATGTATCAGAGTATCCTTCTACCTTCTCTGGCAACCCAAGGGTGTCTAAAGGGCTGGTCTCCCCTCTAGGAGTTCCTGCTGCAGGAGTTCAGGGTGACCTAGGTTCCTACATGTAATTGTTGCTTTTGTTGCTTAAAATTGGATAAAGCAAAGCCTGCCTTAGCCCTTGATTGACTTGCCCAAATTACCATAGGTCACACTGGTCACATCAGACCCAGTCAGCATGGCTTTATGAAGGGCAGGTCCTGTTTAACTAACCTGATCTCCTTCTATGACTGGGTGACCCGCTTACTGGATGAAGGGAAGGCTGTGGATGTTATTTATCTGGATTTTAGTAAAGCATTTGATACAGTTTCCCACAGCATTCTCCTAGAGAAATTAACTGCTCTTGGCTTGGATGGGCATACGCTCCACTGGGTTAAAAACTGGATGGATGGCCAAGTTCAAAGAGTTGTGGTCAAAGGAGTGAAATCCAGTTGGCAGCCAGTCATGAGTGGGGTCCCACAGGGCTCAGTACTCGGGCCACTCCTGTTCAACATCTTCATTAATGACCTGGACCAGGGGGTAGAGTNCCTGGTAGAGAGTGATAGGACAAGGGGAAATGGATTGAAACTGTGCCAGGGGAGATTCAGGTTAGATATTAGGAAGAATTTCTTTTGTGAAAGGGTTGTCAGCCATTGGAACAGGCTGCCCAGGGAGGTGGTTGAGTCACGGTCCCTGGAGGTGTTTAAGAGACGGCTGGATGTTGTGTTGGGGAGCATCATTTAGTGGGGTGATAGGGCTAGGAAAAAGGCTGGACTCTATGATCTTCAAGGTCTCTTCGAGCTGTAACTGTTCTATGATTCTATGATTCTATGATTACAGAGAGAGTAATCAGGCATTGGAATGGCCTGCCCGGAGAGGTGGTGGATTCACCATCCCTGGAGATTTTTAAACGAAGATTGGATGTGGCACTGAGTGCCATGATCTAGTAAATGGATTAGAGTTGACGGAGGGTTGGACTTGATGATCTCGGAGGTCTTTCCAGCCCGATCGATTCTGTGATTCTGTGATTCTATGATTCTATGATTGAGGATCAGCCCTGGCTTTAGATACTGAGTTGAAAGGGTTCCCATGCAGCACCAATCACAGGTGAAATGAAGTCTAGAAACTGTCCCTGTTAGTTGCTTCACACAGCTGGGCTGCTGGCACAGTAGAACAGCTTGCATATACTGATTTAACTGTTGGAAAATCTATTCACACAAAAAAATCTTCCCCTTCTCTTAGACAAAGGATGGGTTTTTTCCCACATTTTGTTGTCAAAGTCCTTCTTCCATCTGTTCCTGGGACAAAACAACCTCCTAGCCAGGATGTTTCATTCATGGGTAAAGCTTTCATTGGAACTTATTTTAAGAATCTAAGTGTTGGGGGTAGATTTTGATCCCAGTTAAATCAGCAACAAAACTCCCATTGATTTGCCTGTGAGCTGAATTGAGCCTCTCCTCACAATGGGGAGATTTTTAGAGGGGTTATGAGGGCCATAGACAAGGTCTTGTTGCTTCTCCCTTTTAAAAGAGAACTGGTTCTGTTGAAGGAACAATCAGAATATTTGTCTCTTTAAATGAATGGTTTTAGAGCCTGCACTGAAAGACAGTCTCCCTTTCTGCGGCTGCGAGGCTACTCAGAGCCGCCAATAAATCAGCATGCAGGAACTGAGAGCTCTGTCCTTGAAGAGATGCACAGTGACCTTGCTTATGCTTACTCTGGAGGAATAACCGGGGGAAATAACAGAAGCCCAAATAGTGAGCAGTGTTTGACTAAAGGCACTGCATTCTGCATGCAAATGCTACAGTACCACGGTACAGACTGCACGCTGCTACACAAAATGCAGCTTTTTTGCTAGTCTGACCAGATTGCTGCTGTTGTTTTTTGCAGGGGACTGAACGAAATCCTCATGATTGTTACATGCTTGTTCAATAATAGCACATCTCAGTCACGTCTCCTTGCAAGCACATTTTGTTGGAATCGCTGAGCAGAAGCAAAGAAGAGCTGACGACTATGTGTTTCCAACACGGGTTGCCGGAGCCCAGTGTTTACCATTGGCTGCAGTTTTCTGGTTTATTTGCAGCTTCCCCCATCTGGAATATGAAAATGGGATTGAAGTAGATAATTGCTAGCAGCAGGTTTTCAAGAGAGGCTTAGAGGGAACAGAATGCCTCTTGCACAGCGCAGGCTGCCTGCACTGAAAGAGCTCTGAGAGATGATTTTAGATGTTACCCACGTCTGAATCTCCTGGAAACTTTACCATGGAAGCAAGAAATTGCGCACAGTCCTGGGGCTAACATCGAGAAGGGGCAAGGAAGGGGCAGCAGGGCCAAACAATGGGATACCTTGTCCTTGGATTGCTCACAGAAATCCCAGCAAGCATTCACCTCTACTTCCCAGCAAAAAGGGTATGAAGGCGACAATGAATTGAATTTTACTCAGTGGAGCTTCAGAGGCTTTTAAGAAGGATGGGATACACTGACCCTTCATCAAGCAGGGATTTGCTGGGAAACAGAACTTTGTTCTTCATCTTCATCTGCGCCTTTGCTGTGGTCACCTTGCTGCAGCAGATCCTGTATGGGAGAAACTATCTCAAAAGGTAAGAGGGGATTTGAGGGAATAGGAAAAGTTGTCTGGTCAGACTGAATGGAGATAGAGATCCAGCCATACCATTATAATGGTTCAAATGACCTCTCAGTGCTGTGCTGGCAATATTGTCAGTTCAGGAAAGTGCACACAGAGTCTGTAATGTCTGTTAGATTATCAATAAAGAAGAATGTTAGGCAGAATATAATGCTTTGTGTGTTTGTTAGATTGTATTTTAGGCCTCAGCTGTTTAAAAAATCTTACTTAACTTAAACTGGACAGACTTGTACCACCTGAGTATTTGCCCCTGACCAGACCCTGCCATATAGGCTTTTCACCCTATGTAAGTTCGAACCGAAATGGCTTGAGAGGTTGAATTAAGGTGGCAAGCTTATTGCCTAAACTTTAATGACTTTAGAAACAATCATGCAGATGCAATTCCTAATCAAAGTGGAAATATTAATGTTCCAAATAACGGAGAGCACTTCATTTATTCACTGCTGTATTCTCATGAATTATTGCTGAGACTGCTTCATTGTACAGCACATCAGTCTTTGACCTGAAAATGGTACTGCTCTTTTTATAGCAAATTGCAGTGGGGATCTTCAAGTGTTTAACCTTGACCCATGCAGAATTTATTTTACTTAAATATAGTTTGAAATGTTATGGCTTGTATGATTTTATAAAGAGGAATGTTACCCTTACATGCTTTGAGGTAAGTGGATTTCAGTAGTGTCAGCAGTTGCTGTGGAATTTTTTACTGAAATTTAACTGCATTTTGCCAGAAGAGATCAATGGTTTGATTCTTGCCTGTTTTTCAACTCATGTAGTTGTTTGCCTTGTCCTAAGAGCAAGCAGAATGCTGACAAATCAGCAAATGTTTCTCACTAAGGGGGAAACAGCAAGCATGATATTAATATGTATAGACAGGAGTGCTGTAGTTTATCCACAGAGCAATCTGTGTGCCTTGCTTAGCAGTGAGGCCTTGGCAGGTGTACTTGTACTCTGCTTTTGGACACCTCACCTCCAGAAAGATATGACTTAGTTGGAAGGAGCCAAAGGAAAGGGGCAAGAATGAGCAAAGGTGTAGAAAACATGTTTGTGTGGCTTGGAGAAAATTGAGGTGAGATATGGTAAGTGTTTTGAAACTGTCCAAACTATTTCTGCCAAGAGGAAGGTAATAAACACATCTCTGTAGAGACTGACAACATGACAAGAAATCATAAACTTAAGCTGCAACAGGAAAAAAATTGAATTTAAGAATGATAGGAAACTTTTAAAAGAAGAAGCTACTTGAGGAGGTATAAAATCTCCTCCTTTGGGGGTTTCAGGAGCCTGTTAGGCAGACTAGGGTAGTACCGAGCTGCCTTGCTGTTGAGAGGATGACTATGAGTTGAGGTCTTGCCATACTGTCTCCCTTTTTCCCATTTGTCCTGTAGGGCCTTGCAGCCCTACCAATACTTGCTTGTCTAAGTTGAAATGACTTCAACAGGATTACAGAAATGATAAATAAATAAATCGCAAGTGTACATTGAAATGAAAAATAGCAATGTAAAGATAAAAATGATGAGAAGGTAGAACTAAGAGTCTTCCAGTGAGTGATCAGTCTCTCTGCCCTGCCTTGTACCCTGATATCTACTACAGAAAGCAAAAAAAGGGTGGTGTGCGATTCCCAGGTTTGCTAGGAGAAAGCCAAATTCTGAGCACTCTGCCATCAAGGGGGCTTAAGCAGGGAGATGTGCATACATTTTATCACTTTGACTGGAAAAAGCTGTTGTTTTTTTTTTAATGCCAGCTTGTAATTATTTGTTTCTTTTCCTTTTTTCTTAACACATGGAAGAGTCTCAAAGAGGATTTTCCTGCCCCACTCACTGCAAGGTTTTTCCCTGTACTTTCGCTCCCTTCTTCTGGGAAGTGGTAGTTCCCATCTTTCATGGAAATAAACATGCATGATGTGGCAGTCAGTCTGTCAGTTATTAATGAAACGAAAGTGATTTACATAGCAGCCTACATTGTTACCACAATATTATCATAAAGGTACTTTTTCGCTTTTTCTTTCTCTCATGCCCTGCAGTACATTATGGTGGCCATTCAAGGGTGGTTTGATTGCCAGTTTGCTCTGTGCAGGGGCAGCTGTAACCTTCAATTACTCTTTCCTTTCACTAACCTCTGGTGTTAAGTCTCCTGTTAGAAGCCGATGCTGGCTATGAGATTCTTTGGACACCTTATATCTTGGATCTCCAGGGAGCATGGTGGAGCTGGTGGTTTTGGAGAGCCTCCTTGCAGAGGAGAAGTGGGATATTTATAGCTTTGGTGCTGCTTGCTGAGATGAGCTTGGGGATGCTGCCTATACCTAAAGCCATTTACTTGCTAGGATTCAACATGCTACTTGTTTTATGATAGTCTTTTCTTGCCTCCCAACATCTGCAACAATAACAGGCTTCTGGGCTTCTTCCCAAGGCAATGGGAAGAAATTCCCTGGTGTGTTTAAAGAAACCTGAAAAATACCCTGAAGTACTATTCCAGTAAATGTACGATGCTTTTAGGCCTAAATGTAACACAATTCTAGCTTGTTTGTTTGGAAGAAAATGGTGGAAATGGCTAAAGGGCAGCAAGACAGGGAGAATCTGATCTAAAACAAGTAGCTTGGGGATAACACAGGGGAGAGCATAGACTAGTGACTAGTCCCAGTAAGTGGTGTGGACAAAGGCACCCTTTTCTGGGAGAAGATGGAAAAGTTAGCTGTATGGTTGTAAGGTGTGCCATGGTGCTTGCCCTTACAAGCAGAGAATGAGCTGGGTTTATTGCCATAAAACCCCACCTGAAGCTCTCCGTGGAGGGTGCCATGGAGGATTGTTGTCCTGTATTTGCCCATGGCCATGCTCCCAAATCCTGGCTGTGGGGATGGCAGGACTGCAGGCAGGAGAGGATGCTCCAGGAAAGAAACTTCGCTCAGTGAAATTTGATAAGAGGTCCAGCCTCTGGTCAAGAGTTCTCTTTCCCTTTAATGAGATATTCCTGAGCTCCTGGCATTGCTGGGAGAAAGGGGCAATGTAGAGATTGAATTTCAAGGTATTCACATATTTTTCACCTACTATATAAAGTTCTCTGCTCCTTCTCCAGCTGTTTTGTACCATGTCATTGGAACGCAGAATTCTGCCCACCTCTTTCAGTTTTCTGTCAGGTAGGATGGATGTGGGTGCTACTGCAGGCCCAATGCCTCATCCCCATAGTAGCAGCAAACGAAATAGTTAAGCTACGAGCTAGAGAATGACATCAGGAAGCTCTGGTCTCTGTGGCTCCTGATCCTGAGTAAAAAGGATGATGAAATGAGATATAATTAAGGGACTTTAATATGGATCTCTGGGGTAATTATTTTTATTTTAGGATTAATGTGATGATTAAAAATCTGCTGCATTGATCTGTTCAAGTAGGTTAAATGCTCTGGACTTCTGCTTAAATCCAGAGCTGCCACTTGCTTTTGTATTGACTCATCTTTCCAATGCTTGGCTTTGAGTTGAATTTTCTTTGAATCAGATGCTCAGCCTTTTTTTGTGAGCTTTTGTTTGGCCAGCAGGGAATAATCCTGGATTACATCTGGAAATTGCAACTATAGTAAAAAATGTTGAAATAGTCCCTGTGTTCATCTCTCAACCTGTAGCATAGGAAAGATCAATAGGACAGTCCTTGCCTGCTTTGGCAAGGGAAAAATATCAGAGCAATACTTTGTTATATACCAATATTCTATTGGCAGGAAATTAACTAAATACTGATTTTTTAACAGATTGACTTATGCACGGGGTGAGAGTCAGTTGAATAATGGGCTCTGCCCCTTTAGAAGTAGTTGTGGGTTTTTTGTTTGTTTGTTTTGTTGTTGTTTTTTTTTCTTTCTTTTCAGCCATGTGAGGTGAACACATTTTCAAAGCTATTAGAGACTTTAAACAAAGATTACTCTGGGGTCTATTAGAGAGAGCACCTAGAATAACTCAAAGAATCACACAGCAAGAGTCAGCAAATGTTTCTATGCAAGCAGCCTGCATTACTTGAAAGCTTTATGTCTTTTAAATGAGAATAAGATGTCATTCTTATGTGTATGTACTCTATAATGAATATCAGATTCTCATAACTTGAGGTTGTACCACCATTTTGGTATTTCTGAAGCAGCTTTCATTCAGAGTTGCAAGTCAATCTCCAGACGTCTTTACCCCTTTCCCTACCCACATAAGAGATGGGTTATGATCATTTTTGCACAGCGTGGACAAATAAGGAATAAGCCCACAGAAAATAAACTTGTACTACACCTTGAGAGATCATTTAGTTTGTACCATGCTGTAAGACAAGATTATTTTAGAATTACAGAATCATAGAATTATTTAGGTTGGAGGAGAACTTCAAGGTCATTGAGTCCTACTGTTAACACAGCCAAGACCGTCACTAAACCATGTTCTTCAGCACCATGTCTACACATCTTTTAAATCCTTCCAGGGATGGTGACTCCATCACTTCCTTGGGCAGCCTATTCCAGAGCTTTATAAGCCTTTCAGGGTTACCTACATATCTTATTTATCTTTTAACTGTGTATTTACATATATATATTTTATATTTGACTTTTACCAGCAATGGCAGTAGTTGTAATATGAGCATGGAGGCTGCATGTGGCCTGAGTTGTTTTTTATTCTAAGCTGGGCTCTTGAGGATCTTCAGCCAACTCACATCAGTTAGGAGCTCCTGCCCCATACCTTCTCTAGCCTGTTCATAACACCCTGTGGAGAGGTTAACCATAACCTCAGACCATCTATTCCAGTGTTGAAAGTCTCTCTCCATTTAAATGATTTTCCTAAGAGACATAAGCTTAAGGTCACCTAGTGAGTTGTTTTTGTAGCACACAGCACTGTGCTCCCTCCATTTCCTCTCTTCTACTCTCTGGCAGTGCTCTCTGTGGCTCTGATGCAGAAAACAAGCAGAGTTTTAATTCCTGCTCCCTCTAAACTTGCATTATTTCTATCATTGATGTGTCACACCTTTGCCCTTAAGATGGAAAAAACACGTGCTGATCTAGCCTGTGAATTGCCAGTCCTCCATTCATCAGATGAAGATTAAGATGGTGAAAGTCAAGTATTTCAGTATTTCACATGTCCAAATTACGTTATCCTGAATGTGTCATTCTGTAGTGTGTTACGCTATGATCCTTCCTAAGCTCAAACAGGGGTTGTCAACCTTATTTCAATGTAACTTTGTTGTGTAGGGATCTAGGCCTACTTCTTTACATGCAGACAGCTCTTTTTGAATATTTGGTTGAATGTCTAGGCTAACTCTGCTTTATGCACTTTGCACGCATCTGTTGCCTCTCTATGACAAAGTAATGGCTGAGTTTTGCCAATGCCCAGTGGTTAACACCTGTGAATCAAAGCTCTTTCATCCAAAGTGGTTTAAACCTTGTGACATTTCTTTCAAAAACATCTGTTACAAACTGCCATCCACTTGTTTTATCTGCCTTCTATATGGGGTATTTGGGGAGGTTTAGATTGGCTGTTAGGAAAAATTTCTTCCCTGAGGAGGTTGTCAAGCACTGGAACAGGTCCAGGGAAGTGGTAGAGTCGACATCCCTGGAGGAATTTAAAAGACATACATATGTGGTGCTTGGGGATGTGGTTTAATGATGGACTTGGCGGTGCTGGGTTAATGGTTGGACTTCATGACCTTAAATGTCTTTTCCAATAGAAATGATTCTATGATTCTATTTGTATAGGCAGGCACAAAATTCAATCTTACCTACATTTGTAGAAAGCCAGAACCTAGTCATCATCTTCTGAGTTGTGCTACACATCTGTCCCTACAGCCCCAGCTGTGAGCAATCCCATCCTTGAGTGCTGACCTCCATAGCCAGTGTTGCAGACCTCCTTATAATTTGGTCTTTTATTTTCACCTGACTGGAGTTTCCTGATTGTTCTTATACTTGCTTGATTTGGTTCAGACATAATCACAGTGCAAAGCTTTCTATTTTCTTACTTTAATTGTGCTTTATTCTTACCCTTGATTTCTTTTTCGTTTCTCATTTTTTAGTTCAAGTGTATTCATTGTTCAGTAGTCCGTGCCTCCCTCAGGCAAATTGTGGACTTAACCTCTTATTTCTTTTAGGCATTCTTGCCCTCTGTTGCTTGCATCCATTTTGCTTTCTCATCAGCCCTGCAGAGAGTCACTGTCCTTCTGTGTCCTCTTTACTGAGTAAAGTTTCAAACTTTAGTTCTCATGATGAAAACCTTAAAAACAATCTTTGTCGTTGGTAGTTTCATGACACTTTCTTCAAGAACAAATAACAGCCAAAGCTAGGTTTTCTGAAAATCTTGAGCAGCCAGCAGTTTGGAGGGCTTGCACAAATGGCAGAAAGTTTGTGCCGTCCTCTTCTGTACGTGGAGAGAGGAAATACACCTACTCCTGTGGCTGATACTGGGTACAAACACGCTGACTCTAAATGACATTTTGCTCATTGTCTCCAGCATGAGTCCTCAATGCAAATGGTGCTCTGTGGGTATGTTTACACTGAAGAATATAGTGCAGTGTAGGGACACTTGACCTGGTACTAATTAGTTTTGGAAATGAGAGATACAAACCAATTAGCTCAGTGGGATCTCTTATACTATGTTGAAATTGCCTGTGGTACTCATGCTGCATAAGGTGTCTGCAGTGAGCTAATGGCCTCAAATGTCAGAATTTGCCGATATCTTAAAATATTTGCGATTTCCTGTGAGTCTCTGTGCACAAGGCTTAATTGGCCTTTTTTTGTGAGAGCAAACTGCCTCACTGTCAGCTCATTCTGTTGTGGGTTTTGTTTTGCTCATTATTACAAATAATAGTATTTTAATTATAAATAGTTATTACAAATAGAATTGATATGGATTATCTATTAGTCCTTGGATGTTTATATTCTAGCCACGAATGAGGAAAGACTGTGTTGCTATTTCAAAAGGTATCCTTCGATGTCCTTGATGTCCTCGTCAACACTTTGTCCCATGTAAGTGGATTAGCTTAATGTTGGTGTTATGTTTTAGCTTTTCTGTGCACTGGTTTTAGATCAGGTTTTTCGGACATCGGATGTGAATATCTGATGCAAGCTTTAACGCAAATGTGAATTATGCTACATGGAACAAAACCTTTTTCTGTGTAATAGTGTAATAATCCAGTAGCTTCCTACTTACGTTTCCAATTTTGCTCTTTGTGCTAGTCAAAATAGACTCCTCCACTACTTTATATTCCCTATAACACACAGAGCCAAGCTTGTCCCTGGTAGAATACAGTATGGCCAATTATGTGGTATAACCAGAAGTGCTCATTTCCCACATCCTCCATCCATTTTTTTCTTTTCATGGGACCCAAATTATTTCATTTCTTCCTTCTTCTGTGACTATGCCATTCCTGCTCTCCCACGTTCTCATACATTTTGAAATCCCTTTCTAAAGATCTTCTCCCAATAAGATAGCAAGCAGTCAGCTCAGCAGTTACCGACTGTCAGTCAACTTGCAAAGCTCTAGGTCACTGAGATGAAGATTGGTCTCTATTAATGCAGTTAGCAGAAGTATGTATGTGTGTGTATCTTGACTAAAGCTTGCATTTTGCAAATTTTGCTGGGAAAATAAGTTTTTTTAAACTGGACTGCTCAGATTGAACTCTGCTTCCATTGAATGTGTGACATTTATTATGGACTCATATAAGAAGGGGAGCATCCTGCTCAAGTATATGAGTTGGCCTCAGAAATGTTTTTTTTTATACTGTGCCTGGTAGGGTTATGCCCATGGATTCTTCACTGGAAGAGGCCAACAAACACATGTCTTTTTTCTGGCATTACACCACAGGTGAATTGGACTGCAACTGCTACAGGCAGATTTTTATTTCTTTCTTTCATCTGTGATATGCCTCTCTAGATGCTGTGCCTTGAATATTTGTTTCAAAATATATTGGAGTGTTTAAAGTGATATTAAACTGTTCAAGCATTTGCCTTTCTCTTGTGATCTAATTTCATGTTTGGGGGCTGAGTATGGCCCTTTTGTCAGGAGAGCGGAGTTTTTGGACACAGAGGCTAGTCTGCCCTGACACTGCTGGGCTGGGTTTGATCTCAGGATGAAAAAGAAATGTAAATAAATCTCAAATGCAGTGTAAATAAACTTGCTGTTTCTGGCCTGTGCAGGGGAAAAAAAAAAAAATGGGTCTTGTTTTCCTCAGAACTTCTCTTACAGCAGAACTTCTCTGCTGGTTGCTATACTTGTCTTCACTTGTGCAGCTGTCTTTCATACTGGAGACTCCTGATATTCCCTTTTCTTACCCAACCTCCTCTTACTCTCTGATCCATTTTAGTGAGTGTTTTCAGTCACTCTCATCTGCAGGTCATTCATGCATACCACTGCTTTCATTCTATTTCCCATACACCCTGTGGACACAGTGAGTCATAGTTTCCTTATTTTGCAGAAAGAAGGAACTAGATCTTCAGCAAGTTTAACCATCTGACATTTGAATATCTCTGTGACATCCCTGTTAGTAGGCAAGGGGCATCACTTTCCATTTTCAGAGAGAGCTACATAATCATTTAACACCAAAGTCTTAAGTCCTCCTGTCAAGGGCACAAGAATTATGAAATGGGGAAACTGAGGCACAGTGAGAGTAAACAATTTTCCACTGACTTTAGGAAGCCTGTACATGGACTGGACTGTCTGTCAGGGACTGTATATGGCTTCTATATTTGGGTGGTCCGTAACAATGTAGTCCAGCACCATGACTAGGCCTGTAGAAATATAATTATAAAATTATTAATGATGTATATGGAATTAATGTATATACTGTTAGCTTACAATTACAGGAGACGGAGTCACAAAGGCTGGGCTTGCTGTCACTTCTTAAATGGTCTCTTTGCTAGAAAGATGCACATAGAAAGGGAATATAAGAACTGCTAGAAAGAATGAGCAGGAAAAGTGAAGACAGATAAGAAAGAAATTGAAGCAATTTGCCTTGCTCTTGGGAACATTCATTTCTTCCCTTTACCCCTTCAAAGAACGAGTCTATAGATGCATAATTGTAGTTGATGATCTAAAAGTCTTTTCCAACTCAAATGATTCTATGGTTCTGTGACTCCTCTGCTTCCCCTTGCTTGACTGTCTGTGGTAAACCAGCAAGCTGAGTCAGATTTTGGCTCAGCTTCACCAGTGTAGAATGACATTGGTTTCTGTCTGTTTTCGCTTGCTTTTGGGTTACATCTGCCTCTGTTAGATGTAGGATGGGGGTAGTCGTAGCAGTCACCTTGAAAGATGAGTGAAAATAGCCTGCTATCTGGGATTAAATGAGATGAGCTGGTGATTTTTGCAGAATGGGTTGGTGCTGGAGAGGCAGGTGCTCTTCCATGACCTCTCCTTGCACCACCTGCATGACACCCCTGTTGGCACTCAGTCCTCATTACCCATAAGTACTGGTCACTGTTATTTGTCTACTTGCAACAAACTGCTCTTAAGTCTTAAAAGCACATGGATGGCTTCTGAATAAATTCTGCTGCATACATGGTCATGGCCTGCTCTCTGGCTAGAGCCCAGACAAGACTGCCAGCATGGCTTAAAGTGTTTTGGATCTTCCCCATGTATTAGCTGCAGAATCATCATGATGGCTAGGCTTCGCAAACGAAGATCTGGGGAGGGCTCCATCCATGATCTTCAGCAGCGCTTTTTACAAGTGTGCTGATGGCTAAAAAAGGCCAATGCGGGACAGACAAGAGCGG